>JBBDGP010000932.1:1250000-1580000 GCA_037952835.1 Lithobates septentrionalis
ACACCTTTGTTTAATTTGATTGCCGGGGTTACCAACACTAAGGGATTTATTTCTCAATGTTACAGTATGCTACTACAGAGCTTTCTAAGTAAACATCCTTTAGGTATGCTGACAAAATGGGAGGATGTTGGTCCTCTTGATGGAGAGCAATAGGAGGAGGTGTTGCAGGCGGTACCTATTTGCTCTCTAAACGTCACGCAGAGATTAACACAACTATATATCATTCTTAGAGTATACTATACCCCCCATAGATTGCATGTTATGGGCCTTCGGCCCACTCCACTCTGTACCAGATGTAAAAGGGAACATGGGGACCTGATCCACCTACTGTGGAGGTGCCCAAAGCTCCATCTCTATTGGAGGGGGGTGGTGGACACCGTTAACAGGGTATTTCAGGTTACGATGCCCACTGATCCAAAACACTGCTTGCTTAATGTAATAGATGAGCTGGGATGGGAGGAAAGTACTAGAGTGGCAATTACTAGAGTTATGTTTATGGCACGGAAACTAATAATGACACATTGGATATCAGAAGAGCCTCCTGCTCTTAAAGAGTGAATTAATGCTATAGGGGAACTGTTGCGGAAGGAAAAAATAATTTACCAACACAGAGGTTGCCCACAGAAATCTGAGAAAATTTGGGGATCCTGGCTAAATGTCCCTGGGCTTGCCCCGGTGGATTTGGTTGTGGGCAGATTGTTGGGTATGGGTATGCGAGATATCATATGTCATACTGTCGAAACCATTTTTTCCCGATATATATACAAGTGTATAACTTGCTTTCTTATCATATCCAATGTGAGACGCTGGGGGATGTTAACTAATTGTTTAATAAAAGTAATAATAAACAATTTAAAAAAAAAAAAAATGGGAAAAAAAAAAAGAATAATAAATGGGGGTATTAAGGGGTTTACAAGCCAAGTAGATAGATTGTTTAATGTCCCAGGAAATGCTAGATTATTTATACAAACTGAGGTGCATGCAATTTTGATGTCACTCAAGGTAAATTGTTATATTGAATACAAATATAATGTCGGTATGTTTTTCTAAATGTTTTTTCTCAATAAAAACTTGTTTTTGGATAAAAAAAAAAAAAAGAACAGTCATGGAGTTGTTGTGAAGCCACTCCTTCGTTATTTTAGCTGTGTGCTTAAGGTCATTGTCTTGTTGGAAGGTAAACCTTCGGCCCAGTCTGAGGTCCTGAGCACTCGGGAGAAGGTTTTCGTCCAGGATATCACTGTACTTGGCCACATTCATCTTTCCCTCGATTGCAACCAGTCGTCCTGTCCCTGCAGCTGAAAAACACCCCTACAGCATGATGCTGCCACCACCATGCTTCACTGTTGGGACTGTATTGGACAGATGATGAGCAGTGCCTGGTTTTCTCCACACATACCGCTTAGAATTAAGGCCAAAAAGTTCTATCTTGGTCTCATCAGACTAGAGAATCTTATTTCTCACCATCTTAGAGTCCTTCAGGTGTTTTTTAGCAAACTCCATGCGGGCTTTCATGTGTCTTGCACTGAGGAGAGGCTTCCGTCGGGCCACTCTGCCATAAAGCCCCGACTGGTGGAGGGCTGCAGTGATGGTTGACTTTCTACAACTTTCTCGCATCTCCTCACTGCATCTCTGGAGCTCAGCCACAGTGATTTTTGGGTTCTTCTTTACCTCTCACCAAGACTCTTCTCCCCCAGCTCAGTTTGGCCGGACGGCCAGCTCTAGGAAGGGTTCTGGTCGTCCCAAACATCTTCCATTTAAGGATTATGGAGGCCACTGTGCTCTTAGGAACCCTAAGTGCAGCAGAAATTTTTTGTAACCTTGGCCAGATCTGTGACTTGCCACAATTCTGTCTCTGAGCTCTTCAGGCAGTTCCTTTGACCTCATGATTCTCATTTGCTCTGACATGCACTGTGAGCTGTAAGATCTTATATAGACAGGTGTGCGGCTTTCCTAATCAAGTCCAATCAGTATAATCAAACACAGCTGGACTCAAATTAAGGTGTAGAACCATCTCAAGGATGATCAGAAGAAATGGACAGCACCTGAGTTAAATATATGAGTGTCACAGCAAAGGGTCTGAATACTTAGGACCATGTGATATTTCAGTTTTTCTTTCTTAAGAAATCTGCAAAAATGTCAACAATTCTGTGTTTTTCTGTCAATATGGGGTGCTGTGTGTACATTAATGAGGAAAAAAAATGAACTTAAATGATTTTAGCAAACGACTGCAATATAACAAAGAGTGAAAATATTAAGGGGGTCTGAATACTTTCCGTCCCCACTGTATATAGTAAAATATAACAAACCCCAATGGTGATCAAATACCACCAAAAGAAAGATTTATTTGTGGGGGGCAAAATTTATATACATGGGGTACAGCGCTGCATGAACGCACAATTACCAGTTAAAGCGCAGTGCTGAATAGTAAAAAAATGTCCTGGACATGAAGGGGGATAAAACCTTCCAGGGATGAAGTGGTTAAACAGATCTGTAAGAGTTTGTGAAATCTTCCACCACTCAGCCAATGGGAGGTAAGGACTTTTTTTTTTTCTCCTGCTATCAATGGCCGACATGGTACAACACTTCATCCATGTCTTTGGTGATCTCTGATCTCCTTATCAACTGTTTCTTACATGATGAAGATCAGCCATGGAGTATATCTGAGGTGTATATCAGGGTGTGCTTCTTCCCCACATGTCCAGCAACATTCATATACAAGACATTTCTCGCACTCACTAATACACCTCGAGCGTTGTGTGGGACCCCTGATGTACAGGACGACAGGACTTCAATGAAGAACAATTCCCACCCTCAGGAGCGGGAAGTGGCTTCTCCCCCGTGTGACATCTCTGATGTCTGTTATGAGAGGCCTTCTCTGCAAAATGTTTCCCGCACTCAAGACAGGAATACGGCTTCTCCCCCGTGTGTGATCTCTGATGTCTGTAAAGATGTGACTTCCTTGAAAAACATTTCCCACAATCAGGACAGAAGTACGGCTTCTCCCCCGTGTGTGATTTCTGATGTCTGTAAAGATGTGACTTCCTTGAAAAACATTTCTCACACTCAGAACAAGAATAAGGCTTTTCTCCCGTGTGAGAACTTTGATGTCTGACAAGGTCTGATTTTTGTACAAAACATTTCCCACATCCAGAACATGAATACGGCTTCTCGCCTGTGTGAGACCTCTGATGTTTGACAAGTCCTGTTTTTTGTGCAAAACATTTTCCGCATTCAGAACAAGAATATGGCTTCTCACCTGTGTGAGTCCTCTGATGTGTGGAAAGCTGGGCCTTCGTTAAAAAAACTTTCCCGCACTCGGGACAGCAATGTGGCTTCTCACCTGTGTGAGATCTTTTATGCGCATAAAAACCGGATTTAGAATGGTAACACTTGCCGCACTCAGGACAGGAAAAGCTCTTATGTGTTGAAAGGATGGCACTGTCCCTCACGGTCTGAGGTTCCCCAGGATGAGAGGAATACGATGGTTCAGCACCGTCCCTCACAGTCTGAGGTTCCCCAGGATAAGAGGAATACGATGGTCCGGCACCGTCCCTCACAGTCTGAGGTTCCTCAGAATAGGAGGAATACGATGGTCCCGCACCGTCCCTCATAGTCTGAGGTTCCTCAGGATAAGAGGAATACAATGGTCCGGCACCGTCCCTCACAGTCTGAGGTTCCTCAGGATAAGAGGAATACGATGGTCCAGCACTGTCCCTCACAGTCTGAGGTTCCTCAGGATAAGACGAATACGATGGTCCCGCACCGTCCCTCACAGTCTGAGGTTCCTCGGGATAAGAGGAATACGATGGTCCAGCACTGTCCCTCACAGTCTGAGGTTCCTCAGGATAAGACGAATACGATGGTCCCGCACCGTCCCTCACAGTCTGAGGTTCCTCAGGATAAGAGGAATACGATGGTCCAGCACTGTCCCTCACAGTCTGAGGTTCCTCAGGATAAGACGAATACGATGGTCCCGCACCGTCCCGCACAGTCTGAGGTTCCTCGGGATAAGAGGAATACGATGGTCCGGCACCGTCCCGCACAGTCTGAGGTTCCTCAGGATAAGAGGAATACGATGGTCCGGCACCGTCCCTCACAGTCTGAGGTTCCTCAGGATAAGAGGAATACGATGGTCCGGCACCGTCCCTCACAGTCTGAGGTTCCTCAGGATAAGAGGAATACGATGGTCCCGCACCGTCCCGCACAGTCTGAGGTTCCTCAGGATAAGAGGAATACGATGGTCCGGCACCGTCCCACACAGTCTGAGGTTCCTCAGGATAAGAGGAATACGATGGTCCGGCACCGTCCCTCACAGTCTGAGGTTCCTCAGGATAAGAGGAATACGATGGTCCATCTACACTGTGTGGTGCCAGATGGACATCTGAGGTAGCCGGGTTTTCTCCTGGACTATACTGTGTGATGTCCTCATCTTCTACTTTACAGTCTGGAGACAAAGTGAGACAATCCTCTGAGGTTTTCCTCATCTCCCGTCCATCTACTAAAATAGAAATACAAAGATTATTACTAGACATGAGCAGATTGGTTCCCCTAAACCAGGACTCCGCCCACATCAGGCAGCTTTGTCTCTGAGGATCTTACAATTCCCCCCCTCAAGGTAACTAATAAAAGGGTCCTCTGATCTCCTACCAGTTCATTTCTTTATTTATGGACCTTAGTCAGAGAGTGAGGAAACAACGAGAACTGTCTTTTATAGGAGTGACAGTGATGAGGGGATTATAGGACGATTGTCCCCACCCCCTCTATCACTCATTGCCATCTTCCCAACACAAGAAGTCCTGCACTTCCTTATTTAGTCCATGATTTAGTCATAAATAACAGCGGGGCTGAGCCCCACCAGAGGTCAGAGAGTGAGGATGGGGGGTGAACCAAGATGAAGACTGAACTGATCTTGAAGACCACCATCATTGGGTGATGGACTCCTCCCTCATTATCACTTTCTGTTTGAGAATGTTATTACATTATTATCATTAAATAAATACAGCACGAACCCCTATCTGCACAAAACAAGCGCTTAGGAGGAGAGTAAAACAAATATAAAACCCTCAATGGGTAAATGAGTGTAGCCAATTAAGGCTGAAGCTGCTACCACTTACGCCTGCTAGTTTGCAAGTGTTACTTGTAGAGATACAAAACAAAACAACAAGGCAGCACTACATATCAGTGAACACAGTCCAACTATTATAGGTGTGCTTATCATAAACAGTGCATATATATTTGAAAGTCCAATATCTATTGCACATATAGGTTATTCCACAGTTGAGTAGTAATGAGCTATCACCATCACCTCCACATGTGAGAAGAACGGGAGATGAATAAACCCCCTTATAAGTAAACTCTTACCAGACAACGCTGGAATATTAGCATCAACACCAATCTGTTGACGTCAAAAGTGGTCATCATTTGGCCAAACCACTGACGCGTTTCGTCATCAACGACATCATCTGAGGGTCACCACTTGTGACGTCAACACATTGATTGGGGACACTGTTACACTATCGCTAGTAAGCCGAGCAGCTTGTGGTAGGAGACACCGCCTGGGTTCCTCCTCATATGGTTATGTGCTGACTGCGTTGATAGGATGCTGATGCGTTATTGATATGTATTTTAAGAATATTTAATGTATCTTAATGTACTTTTTGAATACATTTTTATAAACGGAATTACGCTATGGAGTTTCCTTCTTTTTTCACTCTGTAATAAGTCCATTGGCGTATGATCCATCTTCCCCGCTGCAATAAGTTCTGTGGTGCAATCCATTCAGAGAGATTATCCAAGATTGGTGTTGATGCTTATACCCCAGCGTTGTCTGGTAAGAGTTTACTTATAAGGGGGTTTATTCATCTCCCATTCTTCTCACGTGTGGAAGTGATGGTGACAGCTCATTACTGCATTGCTCCAACTGAGAACTACTTTTAAACACCGTGCGGCATTATTATCATTGTGTGCACAAAAATTCAATAAAGTTTAAAAAACCACTGAGCAAATACTGTGTGACACAAAAAAATATATAATGTTTGGGGGTTCTAAGTAATTTTCTAGCAGTTATGACTGAATACATTGTTTCTATGTGTTTATCAGATGATGGGGGATCTAGGTGGACCCTCCGTACTGCTCTCTCCTTTACAATAAAGTCTCCTCTTACCCGGTGATGTGAGGGGCGGCTGATTGTCCATCATGACGTCCTTGTAGAGATCCTTGTGTCCTTCTAAATACTCCTACTCCTCCATGGAGAAATAGACAGTGACATCCTGACACCTTATAGGAACCTGACACACACAATGATACAGTCACCATCCAGACACATCCCTTGTCTGTTACTGGATAATGTCCCAGAATTCCCAGCACCGCTCACCTCTCCTGTCAGCAGCTCCATCATCTTCTTGGTGACTTCTAGAATCTTCTCCATGTTGTGTCTCTCAGGTTTTAGGGAGTCACATGGAGGCACTGTGATGGTCATATGATCATCTGACTTCACAAGACGAAATCTCTGTATTGGAGAACAAATAGGAATATCATGTTAGAATCCCAGAATCCTCCTCACCTCTCCGGTCAGGTCTGTGTTTTATTAATAGAGATAAGAGTGATGTCATGTGACCTCCCAGAATCCTCCTCACCTCTCCGGTCAGGTCTGTGTTTTATTAATAGAGATAAGAGCGATGTCATGTGACCTCCCAGAATCCTCCTCACCTCTCCGGTCAGGTCTGTGTTTTATTAATAGAGATAAGAGTGATGTCATGTGACCTCCCAGAATCCTCCTCACCTCTCCGGTCAGGTCTGTGTTTTATTAATAGAGATAAGAGTGATGTCATGTGACCTCCCAGAATCCTCCTCACCTCTCCAGTCAGCAGGTAGATAATTTCCAGGGTGAGGTTTAGTATCTTCTCAGGCACGTGATTCTGGTCCTCCTCCATCCTCATCCGTGCCGTCTTGTGATCTATACAGGTCTCCTTGTAGACGGATAACTTTGGGAAATAAAAGTAAGAATTATTTGGATGGTGTTGGTCACACAATATTAGGATGTGGATGTGAGGGGGGTAATAGGAGGGTCGTTGTACATTTAAGGGATATTGCCCCCATGAGAACACATTTCATTTGGACTGTTAAATGTTGTTACATTTTTAAGGTCCTGGGACCTGCTGAATCATAAATAGTTTTTCTCTGTTGGGTTTGTTTTATTTCTGAACTGGTTTTGATTAGTTTTAGATCTGCAGAGAAGGAATGTTAAATATGATCCTTCTTCTGTCTTCCTGTTTTGCTCTGAGGCAGTGCTGTGAGGTCAAGGAAGAGGAACCTCCTTGTTTGTATCAGGATAATTACCAGAACTCTAACTGCAAGGCTCATCATTACCCACTAAGAGACCCTTAAAGTCCATCAGCTATCTATTACTCCTCACAGACCCCTCATCTTCTCCTCCTTCTGACACCCATGATGAAACAGATTCTTCATGGAAGGCTGGGCAATGTTTTCCTCCTCCTGACCAGCAATGTAAGGGGTGCTATGCTCCATACTCCTGACCCCTGACTGCAAAGCTCCCCACTAAGGGACCCTTAAAGTCCATCAGCTATTCATTACTCCTCACAGACCCCTAAGATTCCCTACTTCCCTCAGTATTTTCCTCCCTCTGACACCAATAATGGAACATATTCTTCATGGCAGGCTGGGGAATGTTTTCTTCCTCCTGACAAGCAATGCAAGGGCCTATATGCTCCATAATCCTGACCCCGGAACTCCATCATTGTTTTGGCTGCATATTGTAGTATTGGCCATTGGCTGCCTGTGTAGTGTAATAATTGCCCTTTGTAGGCCATGTATGGTCAGGATGGTCATTGTCTTCTCTATTTATTGTCAGTGCTGTTTGTTTAGAGGACCATATTACTAGAATTTATCTCCAAAATGAAGAAAATGTTCCGGCCCAGTAAGTGGGGAAATTTTCCGACCCTGAAGGGGTTAATTTAGGTTTCCACACTATATATGTGTGTATCATCATCTGCTGGAGACAAAAGACGTCACAGTGACTATGGAGGAAGAGGACGGACATGACGGGGGGGTTACTGGGTGTAAATAGAAAATAAGATCTTATTACCTTCTCTCCTGCCACTTTCAGCAATGTCTCCTCTCTACTTCCTCCCAACTCACCTCTCACCTGGAACTTCCTATTTATATCTGACATCACTTCCTTTCTGTAGGTGACATCACTTCCTGTCCTCCATGCCTGTCTGGGTAGAAGTGAGATCACCACCTTGTGGAGCTCAGAGCCACTGCAGCCCCAAGTAATGTTTAGTAGTGTGAACACGGCCTTGTAGATCTTCATCTCCTCTCCCACCCAGGGAGAAATATATTACTGCCTAGTCCAGACTTTCTCAGCCAGGGTTCAGTCAAAGGTTTCTAGGGTTTCTGGTAATGAACATTTTCTGTCTTTCAGTAGCAACTGACATCTAGGGATGAGCCAATAACTAAGTCGGAACCCAGTTTCGAACCAAACTGTGGCTATTTGGATGTTTGGATGAATGCCATAATTTTAGCCCCCCAAAAAAGAAGGTATCAATGAAGTTATGATGTGAATCAATCACTGAGACAATAAGACATACATGAACCATAATTAATGAAATGGCACTGTCACTTTAACCACATACCGACCGGCTCCTGTACATATACGTCGGCAATTTGAAGGTGGATATCTCGGTAACGACAGCAGCTAGTGCCACAACCGAGGTATCCATCTTTACAGGAGCCGGTCCTGTTTCCGATAATGGTGGTCTCTGCGGTGGATTCGCCGCGAGATCAGCGTTATCGGCGGCGGGAGAGGTGCCACCCCCTCCCGCTGCTCTCCCGCGCCCTCCGCCGCTTACCGGAGCCGTCGGTAGGCGATCGGGACCTGTCACTTCCTGGGTATGGAGACGAGTGAGGCTAAGATGGCCCCCACCCATCTCCATACCATAGGAGGGCAGAAGCGACATCATAACGTCAGCTCCACCCATTTGTCTTAAAGGCATATTTTTTTGTCATTTTTTCAGACGACAATTTTTTTTTTTTTTTTGCATTTTAGTGTAAATATGAGATCTGAGGACTTTTTGACCCCAGATCTCATATTTAAGAGGACCTGTCATGCTTTTTTCTATTACAAGGGATGTTTACATCCCTTGTAATAGGAATAAAAGTGATCCTTTTTTTTTTTTTTTTTTTAAACAGTGAAAAAATAAATAAAAATAAAGTAAAATAAATAAGAAAAATTTTTTTTTAAAGCGCCCTGTCCCGACGAGCTCGCGCGCAGAAGCGAACGCATACGTGAATAGCACCCACATATGAAAACAGTGGTCAAACCACACATGTGAGGTGTCGCCGCGACTGGTAGAGCGAGAGCAATAATTCTAGCCCTAGACCTCCTCTGTAACGCAAAACATGCAACCTGTAGAATTTTTTAAACGTCGCCTATGGAGATTTTTAAGGGTAAAAGTTTGACGCCATTTCACGAGCGGGCGCAATTTTGAAGCGTGACATGTTGGGTATCAATTTACTTGGCGTAACATTATATTTCACAATACAAAAAAAAATTGGGCTAACTTTACTGTTGTCTTATTTTTTTATTCAAAAAAGTGAATTTTTTTCCAAAAAAAGTGCGCTTATAAGACCGCTACGCAAATACGGTGCAAAAAAAAGTATTGCATTGACTGCCATTTTATTCTCTAGGGTGTTAGAACCCCCAAACATTATATATTGTTTTTTTTCCAAGTAATTTTCTAGCAAAAAAACCTGTTTTAAACACCTAAAATCCAAAACGAGGCTAGTCCTTAAGTGGTTAATGTTTAGGTCCACCATCAAGTTTATTTATTATTTTATTACGGTCATAATTTGGCAAATTTTAATGGTGCCTCAAATATGTGTCTGACTTAAGTACCTGATGATGATGATGACAGAGTGTGCACTGGTTTCCCACTGCCCGCAGCAGCCTGTGAGGAGGGCAAGTGCGGCCATCCAGTATTCTTCTGGCTTGCTCGGGTCTCCCACTGCCCGTAGCAGCCTGTTGGCTGGCTCAGGTCTCCCACAGCAGCCTGTTTGACAGTAAGCCGAGGAGAAGGAGGACTCTCTGGAGACCGGAAGTCGGGGACACTCGCTCCACATGTCTCCTCTCCTGTAGCAGCCAGACGTGGCTGGGGATGACATCAGCGGGAGGCAGGAAAAGAGGGCGCGGCTAACACCCACGGCTCAGTTTGGAGAGGCAGGGCACAACACCTTTCCACCTTTCGGCTCCGTTCAGAGTGGCAGGGCACAGCGCGGCGCGCAGATGACGTCATCCCAAAGTCGATTACTTTGGTTGCAGCATCGATGCCGAATCACGATGCATCGATGCTGAATCACGATGCATCGATGCTGCAATTTAATTCAACACCCCTAGTATGTAGTTTTGGGATGCGAGAGCCAGTAAGACACAGGAAGCAGTTTAAGAGCTGACCTCATTAGCACACACACCTTGCACCTATCAACTAGGTTTGCACAGCATCCCTCCACACGTGCATTTGCCTGGCTTGTCAATGTAAGCTGCCACAGCTGCTATGTTTGCACGGCACCCCCAGCATCCCTCCAGGTGGGCCTGGGCCGGATGCTAAACTCTCTGGGGCCGCATGTAGGCCACGGGCTGCACACCCCTGATGTAGTGCAAGTGATTGGATACAGAGTGAATGGATATATAGGTGGGCCCTCCTATTCCATAGTTTTGGTGAATCTAAAAGAAATACGACCAGCATTCTACACGGCTCAGCAAATGCATGTCACATTTTTTGGGGTTTTTTTTTAACCACTAACGGTCCACCTGCTCGCATTGTACTACGCATGAGCGGCCCATATAGGCAAACCTATTTACTGGTACATCCCTGCCTATTTCCGGGTTTAGGGCACACACATGCAGGAGTCTGTCAGCAGGTCCTGGCCAATGATCACAGCCCAGAGCCCTGTGTTGACAATCAGCACAGAGCTCTGCACAGAGGGAACGATCTCTCTGTTTCTTATCCATGCAAATCAGGGATATGAAACAAAGAGATCTTTAGTAAAAAGCAGCACACATCACACACAATATTAGGGCGTACACACGGTCGGACTTTGTTCGGACATTCCGACAACAAAATCCTAGGATTTTTTCCAACGGATGTTGGCTCAAACTTGTCTTGCATACACACAGTCACACAAAGTTGTCAGAAAATCCGATCGTTCTGAACGCGGTGACGTAAAACACGTACGTCGGGACTATAAACGGGGCAGTGACCAATAGCTTTCATCTCTTTATTTATTCTGAGCATGCGTGGCACTTTGTCCGTCGCATTTGTGTACACACGATCGGAATTTCCGGCAACGGATTTTGTTGTCGGAAAATTTTATCTCCTGCTCTCCAACTTTGTGTGTCGGAAAATCCGATGGAAAATGTCCGATGGAGCCCACACACGGTCGGAATTTCCGACAACACGCTCCGATCGGACATTTTCCATCGGAAAATCCGACCGTGTGTATGGGGCATAACACTTCTTAGGCACACATTTAACCCTAGATGTTAACCTCTTCCCAGCCGTGTCATTAGTACAGTGACAGTGTATAGTATTACCCCTGATCATTGTATTCATGTCACTGGTGATATCAGTGTCAGTTACTCCTCAGTGTCAGAAATGATAATTCCGGTATATATACTTTTTATTGTAGACGGTATAACTTTCACACAAACCAATTAATATACTCATATTGGGATTTTGTTTTAGCAAAGACATGTAACAGAATACATTTTGTCAAAGTTTATGAAGAAATTTGATATTTTTTTTATTTTTTATTATTAGATATGTTTTATAACAGAAAGCAGAAAAAAATTTAATTTTTTTTTTAGACTTTAGGCCTTTCTTTGTTTATTTAGAAAATTATGACAGACCCCAATGGTGATCAAATACCACCAAAAGAATGCTTTATATGTGGGGGGAAAATATATATACATGGGGCACAGCGTTGCATGACCGCGCAATTACCAGTTAAAGTAGCGCAGTGCCAAATAGCAAAAAATGACCTGGTCATGAGGGGGGGTAAAACCTTCCAGAGGTGAAATGGTTAAACGGACCTGTAAGTGTTTGTGAAATCTTCCACCACAAAATGTACTCAGCCAATGAGAGGTAATGACTCCATTTTTATTTTTCTCCTGCTATCAATGGCCAACACGGTATAACACTTCATCCATGTCTTTGGTGATCTCTGATCTCCTTATCAACTGTTTCTTACATGATGAAGATCAGCCATGGAGTATATCTGAGGTGTATATCAGGGTGTGCTTCTTCCCCACATATCCAGCAACATTCACATACAAGACATTTCCCGCACTTAAGGCACTAATACACCTCGAGGGTTGTGTAGGACCCCTGATGTACAGGAAGACAGGACTTCAGTGAGGAACAATTCCCTCACTCAGGACAAGGAAGTGGCTTCTCCCCCATGTGACATATCTGATGTCTGTCAAGACTGGACCTATGTGAAAAACATTTCCCGCACTCAGGACAGGAATATGGCTTCTCCCCCGTGTGAGATCTCTGATGTCTGTAAAGACTGGACTTCTGAGAAAAACGTTTGCCGCACTCAGGGCAAGAATACGGCTTCTCACCCGTATGCGACCTCTGATGTTCGAGAAGATTTGATTTAACTGAAAAACATTTCCCGCACTCAGGACAGGAATACAGCTTCTCCCCCATGTGCAATCTCTGATGTGTGTAAAAATGGTACTTATGTGAAAAAAATTTCCCGCACTCAGGACAGGAATACAGCTTCTCCCCCATGTGCAATCTCTGATGTGTGTAAAAATGGTACTTATGTGAAAAAAATTTCCCGCACTCAGGACAGGAATACGGCTTCTCCCCCGTGTGACATCTCTGATGTCTGTAAAGACTGTACTTGCTTAAAAAACATTTCCCACACTCAGAACAGGAATACGGCTTCTCCCCCATGTGAGATCTCTGATGTCTACAAAGATGTGACTTCTGTGAAAAACATTTCTCGCACTCAGGACAGGAATACGGCTTTTCCCCCATGTGCAACCTCTGATGTCTGCAAAGATGTGACTTGCATGAAAAACATTTCCCGCACTCAGGACACGAATACGGCTTTTCCCCCGTGTGCAATCTCTGATGTCTGCAAAGACGTGACTTACTTAAAAAACTTTTCCCGCACTCAAGACAAGAAAACAGCTTTTCCCCCGTGTGAGAACTTTGATGTTTAACAATGTTTGGTTTTCGTACAGAACATTTCCCGCTCTCAGAACAGTTAAATGGCTTCTCACCCATATGCGGTCTCTGATGTCTGTAAAGATTGGACTTCTGTGAAAAACATTTCCCGCACTCAGAACAAGAATACGGCTTTTCTCCCGTGTGAGAACTTTGATGTCTGACAAGTTGTGATTTTTGTACAAAACATTTCCCACATGCAGAACATGAATACGGCTTCTCACCTGTGTGAGACCTCTGATGTGTTAAAAGTCCTGTTTTTTGTGCAAAACATTTTCCGCATTCAGAACAAGAATATGGCTTTTCACCTGTGTGACACCTCTGATGTTTGACGAGATCTGAATTTTGTATAAAACATTTCCCGCACTCAGAACATGAATACGGCTTCTCACCTGTGTGAGACCACTGATGTCTGACAAGTCCTATTTTTTGTACAAAACATTTTCCGCATTCAGAACAAGAATATGGCTTCTCACCTGTGTGAGACCTCTGATGTGTGGAAAGATGGGACTTCGCTAAAAAAACTTTCCCGCACTCAGAACAGGAATATGTATTCTCACCTGTGTGAGATCGTTTATGCACATGAAGAAAGGATTTCGATTTGAAACACTTCCCACACTCAAAACAGGAATACCGCTTCTCAACTTTGTGAGATCTTATATGCAAAATAAGTCTGGATTTCAATTGGAAACATTTCCCGCACTCAGGACAGCAATGTGGCTTCTCGCCTGTGTGAGATCTTTTATGCTCATTAAGACTGGATTTCGATTTGAAACACTTCCCGCACTCTGTACAGGAAAACCTCTTATCTGTTGGAAGGACGGCACCGTCCCTCGCAGTCTGAACCTTGTGAGATCTCAGATGTGTGGAAAGCTGGGACTTTGTTAAAAATACTGTTCCGCACTCAGAACAGGTATACGGCTTCTCCCCTGTGTGAGATCTTATATGTACAATAAGTCTGGATTTAAAATGGAAACACTTTCCACAATCATTACAGGAAAACCTCTTATCTGTTGGAAGGATGGCACCGTCCCTCACAGTCTGAGGTTCCTCAGGATAAGAGGAATACGATGGTCCGGCACTGTCCCTCACAGTCTGAGGTTCCTCAGGATAAGAGGAATACGATGGTCCGGCACCATCCCGCACAGTCTGAGGTTCCTCAGGATAAGAGGAATACGATGGTCCGGCACCTTCCCGCACAGTCTGAGGTTCCTCAGGATAAGAGGAATACGATGGTCCGGCACCTTCCCGCACAGTCTGAGGTTCCTCAGGATAAGAAGAATACGATGGTCCATCTACACTGTGTGGTGCCGGATGGACATTTGAGGTAGTCGGGTTTTCTCTTGGACTATACTGTGTGATGTCCTCATCTTCTACTTTACAGTCTGGAGACAAAGTGAGACAATCCTCTGAGGTTTTCCTCATCTCCCGTCCATCTACTAAAATAGAAATACAAAGATTATTACTAGACATGAGCAGATTGGTTCCCCTAAACCAGGACTCCGCCCACATCAGGCAGCTTTGTCTCTGAGGATCTTACAATTCCCCCCTCAAGGTAACTAGTAAATGGGTCCTCTGATCTCCTACCAGTTCATTTCTTTATTCATGGACCTTAGTCAGAGAGTGAGGAAACAACGAGAACTGTCTTTTATAGGAGTGACAGTGATGAGGGGATTATAGGACGGTAGTCATGAATAACAGCGGGGCTGAGCCCCACCAGAGGTCAGAGAGTGAGGATGGGGGGAGAACAACCAAGATGAAGACTGGACTGATCCTGAAGACCACCATCATTGGGTTATTGGCTCTTCCCTCATTACAACTTTCTATATGAGGATGTTATCACAATATTATCATTGTGTTTGTGTGCACTAAAATTCAATAAAGTTTAAAAAACCACTACACAAATACCGTGTGACACAAAAAATGGCAACACCCACCATTTTATTCTCTAGGACCTCAGCTTATATATATTTTGGGGGTTCTAAGAAATTTTCTAGCAGTTATGACTGAATACATTGTTTCTATGTGTTTATCAGATGATGGGGGATCTAGGTGGAGCCTCCGTACTGCTCTCTCCTTTACAATAAAGTCTCCTCTTACCCGGTGATGTGAGGGGCGGCTGATTGTCCATCATGACGTCCTTGTAGAGATCCTTGTGTCCTTCTAAATACTCCCACTCCTCCATGGAGAAATAGACAGTGACATCCTGACACCTTATAGGAACCTGACACACACAATGATACAGTCACCATCCAGACACATCCCTTGTCTGTTACTGGATAATGTCCCAGAATTCCCGGCACCGCTCACCTCTCCTGTCAGCAGCTCCATCATCTTCTTGGTGACTTCTAGAACCTTCTGCGTGTTGTGTCTTGTAGGGATCAGGGATGGAGGTGGGGGGATGGTGATGACATTCTGGATTCTCGAGGATCTTCTGGTCATATTATGAGATCTTCTTGTGTCATTTTCAGTAGCTTTCTTCATTACTACTGTACAGTTCTGTGTTATAGAAAGATAAATATCACTCTCCCATCATCCCTCACCTCTATGGTCAGATCTAGATTTATTCACCGGGGGTTGGCCAGAATGTGCCAAATTCATCAAAGGACAGACATCTTCAACCAATGATAGGATTACAATGTGGTCAGATTTATAGCTCCCTCTAGAAGTAATGTATTTAGTTCCGTTCCTTTTGGTCTCATTGTGCTGAGTTGAGCACTGATCTATTGCTTTTGTCTGGTCAGGGTTTCCTGAGCTGCATGTTTCATTCCCCCCCACCTGCTTCGGGAAGAAGTTTCCAGAGTATAGGGCAGGAAGAATCAAATGACCAGTATGAATATTTATCATGCCAATTCCTGGAAGGAGGTACCCAGAAGGTGGCTGGGCAGATAATAAAGATTTGGGAGGCCTTGCCCGGGGTTTCTTTTCTCTCCAGAGAGGGTTCCAGTTCTCCTGGAGCTGCCGTCAATGGAAGATTGATACGGAGACAAGAAACTGCAGTGTGGGCCTCAACAGGAGCTGAGCTGTGGGCCCAGGGAAGACAGATAAAGGATTATTAGCTGAAAGTCGCTGTTCTTAAGTCCTGGTCTGGAGGAGGATCTTTATCTCCCTCACTAAGGACCTCTTGGTGAAAGCTGGATGGTGGTCAGCTACTGGGATATTTTGAATAGGACCCAATTTGGGGCTTTCATGTTTGACTACAGCTATAAAGGGACCCCATACACACTATTAGTTTTTTCTGCATATTTTTGTCTTCAGATTTACCAAAACCATATAATATGAGGTCAAACCTTAGGAGTTTCAATTTGTATGCAATCAGGCAGGCCCTTGCACTACATGGTTTTGGTAAATCTGAAGACAAAAATCTGCAGAAAATCTAATAGCGTGTATGGGGCCTTAGTGTGAAGTTTGTCCTCCTGTTGATTTCTGTTCTCATTTTGGAGTATCCTGTGACCCTAAACCTCTCTTCTGTTTCTATTTCTTTAGCAATAAATTCTAAAATAACATCTCCTAGATGAAGCCATTATTGTCGGCGTGCGTGAGACTGGCGACCTCCGTACTGGCAAGGGAGACCTGGGCATCTTCTCAGTGGCCCTCCGGGGGTGAGTGCTACAAATAGTAGAGACTCTAATGTTTTACTAGTAGGACTCACTGGCCCACCAGTCAATGTTACCCATGGATCAGATTTAACCCCTTCATTACACTCACCTCTCCAGTCAGCAGGCTGAGGATCTCCAGGGTGAGGTTCAATATCGTCTTATTCCAGGGAAATTCCTTCCTTACACTCCTCACAAAACTCAAAGTCTGCTGATTGTCCATCATGACGTCCTTGTAGAGATCCTTGTGTCCTTCTAAATACTCCCACTCCTCCATGGAGAAATAGACAGTGACATCCTGACACCTTATAGGAACCTGACACACACAATGATACAGTCACCATCCAGACACATCCCTTGTCTGTTACTGGATAATGTCCCAGAATTCCCAGAATCCTCCTCACCTCTCCTGTCAGCAGCTCCATCATCTTCTTGGTGACTTCTAGAATCTTCTCCATGTTGTGTCTCTCAGGTTTTAGGGAGTCACATGGAGGCACTGTGATGGTCATATGATCACCTGACTTCACCAGAGGAAATCTCTGTATTGAGGAACCAATAGGAATATCATGTTAGAATCCCAGAATCCTCCTCACCTCTCTGGTCAGGTCTGTGTCTTATTAATAGAGATAAGAGTGATGTCATGTGACCTCCCAGAATCCTCCTCACCTCTCCGGTCAGGTCTGTGTTTTATTAATAGAGATAAGAGTGATGTCATGTGACCTCCCAGAATCCTCCTCACCTCTCCGGTCAGCAGGTAGATGATCTCCATGGTGAGGTTTAGTATCTTCTCAGTCATGTGACTCCGGTCCTCCTCCATCCTCATTGGTGCCGTCATGTGATCTATACAGGCCTTCTTGTAGACGGATAACTTTGGGAAATGAAAATAGGATTTTTTATTTTTCATATCTACCTGTAAAATACTTTTCTTTTGAATACATCACGGGACGAGGCTATTATTCATTGCTTACTGGGTTATATGCCATCTCTAGGTGAATGGACACTGGTAGACTAAAGTCTTAGACAGGAAGTCCACCCCTATATAACCCCTCCCATACAGGAACTACTTCAGTTTCATGGAAAGCACTGAATCCTCAAAAGAGAGGTATAAGAGGGGTATAGTGTATTACAGCAGCCTAAAGCCGAATCCTCAGCTGCTCTAACATCTACCTGATAAAATCTTGTGAACGTATGCACTAAAGACCAGGTGGCAGCCTTATAAATCGGAGCCACAGATACCTGATGGGGGAAAACCCAGGAGGTTCCTACACCCCTTGTAAGATGAGCTCTCACCCTGAAGGGAGGAGCCTTACGTTTCAGACCACCTGAATGATCAATTGGCGGACCCAATTGGCGATGGAAGCTTTCATCGCCAATTGCTTGCCTCTTCTTGGGTCCATCTGACAAAATAAAAAAGGAGTCTGATCCTCGGATCTCCGCAGATCTAGACAAATAAAATCTGACCGCCCGGACTACGTCCAAGGAGTGCAGTTATCACTCTTCTGCCGAACGAGGCTGAGAGAAAAAAAGAAGGCAAAACAATGTCCTGATTCAAATGGAAGGCCGACACCACCTTTGGCAAGAAAGATCAAATAGGATGCAACACCACCTTGTCGTGTTGAAGGATTAGGTATGGTTCCCTACATGAAAGGCCCGCCAATTCCGACACCCTTCTAGCCGAGGTGATGGCCATCAGGAAGGTTAGCTTGCGTGACAGCAAGACTAAAGAAATTTCCTTGATAGGCGCAAATGGTTGTTTCTGTAACACCGACAGCACCAGATTTAAGTCCGAAGGACACATGGGGGGGGGGGGGGGGGAATCGAACCGGTAGACCCCTTCATAAAGGTTCGGACCAGCGACAGGAAGGACAAAGGCCTTTGAAAGAATATCGACAGGGCTGAAATCTGACCCCTGATTGTACTCAAAGCCAATCTGATTTCCACAATCGACTGTAGAAAAGAGAGAATTCTCTCAATCATGTATTTCCGAGGATGCAATTTTCTGGCTTCACACCAAGCAATATAAGTCTTCCAGACCTTATAATAGATGTTCCTAGTGACCGCTTTTCTGGCATTCACTAGGGTAGACACCACCGATCCCGAGATGCCACAATCCTTCAACTCCCTGGCTTCAATAGCCACGCGGTCAAATTTAGAGACTGTAAATTGGGGTGGAATATAGCACCCCTAGACAGTAGATCGGGGCAGCGCGGAAGTCAATATCACCATATTGCCAATCTCACGATCTCTGGGAACCAGGGACTTCTGGACAAGGCTGGCGCCACCAGGATGACTGGAACCCCCTCTCACTGAATCCTGCGCAACAGATGTGGAAGGAGAGGGATCAGGGGAAGGCATAAACCAGGGAGAACTGGCTCCATGGAACTACCAGAGCATCTGCTCCGATTACCAGAGGATCCCTTGTTTGAGACACAAACTGATGTAGCTTGTTGTTGAACCTGGATGCCAACAGATCGACATTTGGCCGTCCCCATCGCTGGCAAATTTCTCTGAACACGCTCGGGTGTAGGGGCCATTCCCCTGGACAGATCTGCTGGCGGCTGAGATAATCTGCCTTCCAGTTCTCATCTCCCCGGGATATGGACTGTCGATAGAACCATGTCCCTCTGCTAGACATGTGCGGTTAGTTTCGTATGAATCGAAAATTCGTACGAATTTCCGTAAATTCGTACATTCAGGAGGATCCTAAATATGAATTGCTATGCTTCCGAATTTTGTACGAAATACAAAATTTCGTTTACGAATTTCGGATCCAAATTCCTAACGAACATTTGTAATTGTTACAAAAAGTTAACGATCCTAAAAGTCAAAAACCCAAGAAGTCAGCACAGGGATGGTGGGAGCCCCTCATAATGATAAATTCATCATAACGAACATTCGTAATTGTTATGAAAAGTTAACGAACCTAACGAAAATTCATATTTCGTACAAATCCAAATTGAATTTCGGACATGAATTACAAAATTTGAATTAATTTTAATACGAAACGGAACTGAACGAAACAAAACAAATTTATTGACGGCGCACATGTCTACTTCTATGTACTCTTCAAGACAACGGGGGGAAGGATCTTCCCCTTCTCAGGTTCTGATCCTGCAACCACCAGCTTAGGCTTAAGCATACCCGGGGAGATAAGGACATGGGGTAATCTAGGGCTTGAACTCTCCTGTTCCAAACTGACAAGATGTCCTGTTGTATAGGCCTAGAATGGAACTGAGCATAGGGCACTGCCTTGAAGGAGGACACCATCCTTCCCAGGAGGGTTGCCTGGTGCCCCTTATCTGACGCACCTGATCCTTCAGGGCACAGATCTTTACGGGTGGCAAAGATACCCTTACCTGGACCGTATCTAGGATCAGACCTAAATACTTCAGACTCTGAGCTGGTCTCAAGGCTGACTTTTCGCTATTCATGAGCCAGCCCAGGTTTTCTAAATACTGCACTGTGCAGGCTAAGCTCTGTTCTAGGGCCTGTAGTGAGTGGTCTATGAGTAGGAGATCATCCAAGTATCCGAGCACCAAGATTCCCTGGGCCCTTAAAAGACCCAGTACTGGTGCTAGGACCTTTGTGAACACCCAGGGTGCTGTCTCTTTTTGGAGGATCTGAAGGAATGCTGGATCTTAGAAATCTCTGTGGAGGAAACCCCCAAAATTCCAGCTTGTAAATGCAGGATATCGAGGTGATCCACTCGTCTTGAACCACTGTTCTTCAAATGTCCGCAAAGTGGAGCAGCCTTCCCCCCACTCGGTAGAATGGGGGCATCCCCTCAAAAGGAGGGCTTGGTGCGAGATTTGGAAGAGTTTTGGACCTAGGGTTTTTTATGGCCCAGCGGCTTGCTCCTGGTTCTAGCGCCCTGTTGGCGGCAGAACTACCTTGGCGCTGAGACGCTTGAGGAAGCGGTCCCTGAAGTTTAAACGAGGGACACCTAGTCCTTCTCTTCACAGAAAGTAGAGAGCTCTTCCCTCCGGAAATCTTTTGGATATATTTGCCCAAATCTTCACCAAACAACAACTTCTTACAAGGAAGCTCGGCTGACCAGTTCTTAAGCCGCAAAACTCTGCACATGTGTACAGACAGGAGAGCCAAACAAGAGACTTGCTCTATTGAATCCTTCCTTCAAGGCATCTACAGCAAAACACAGTGCTCAAAGTATATCTGCTCTACTTTCAGCAGGATCATCCTTCCTGGTTAGGCCTGTCAGGCCATCTGACCTGATCCTTTAAGGACTGGCAGACTCCAATTGCTGCGACAGCTGGCTGACTCCAGTTTCTTGTCAACAGGGTCCTTCAAGCCCTGTGCGTTATCCACCAGACAAGTTAAGTTGTTATTTAAGGAAGAGGCTGCCGCATCTACGGCTGGCATGCTCCACTTCTTAACAAACTTTTCTTCCATGGGATATAAAAGGCAAAACCTCTTAGGAGGAATTAAAATCCTGTCAGGATGTTCCCAATCAGCATACACCGCCTGCTCCAACAGTGGGTGCAAGGGGAAAGCCTGTGCGGCCTGAGGAGGCCTCAGGGACCCCAAAGAGGACCAGGGGGGCTCAGAATCCTCTGCAGGAGGAAACTTAAAGGCAGAACGAACCATCTCGGTAAGAGTCTGGATCAAAAGCTTCTGCGACTGAGAGGCTGATACCAACTGGACATCTTCTGGCCCAGAATCCTCAGAAGCAGACTCAACTGCCTGGCCCTCCACAGAATCCTTAGCATTTAGGACTTCCCCATCATCAACCCATTCCTGCTCCAAGATAGGAAGATCAGGGGAGGGGGATCTGTCACGCTTCTTGCCACCCTGCCAGGTGGAGGCACTTAAGCCAGCAATCCTGTCCTCTAACCTGGCCAGAGCTGAGGACAGATCATCTCTGGTGATAAAGGCTGAAGCAGCAGCCTTAACCGCAGGCAAAATACCACACAGACGCAGCGGCTCAGATTGCCCAGAAGCCTCTGGTCTTTTAGGGCATACAACACTAGGGTTTTGACTAGGCTCCTCAGGAGTTACTGATGACATAGATGTGCCCTTCCCTGTAGTGTTAGCCCCGCTCCTCTTTTTTGAAGACATTGCAAGCCACAAAAAGGGAGTACCTGGGTTTAGTATTTTACCCCAGAAGGGAGACCCTTTAATAGGGCTCACCAAGCCCCTATGCAACAATTCTGCTAAGCACCTAAGCCTGCCAACCAGCACCTGGAGGACTCACGTGACCCGGGTAAGGAGGAATGAACTGCTGAAGTGAACTGGTTCAGAGCCAGCTCTGTGTTCCACAGCTGTTCCTTGGAAGCGCTGCATGTCAGCCACCTTAAGTTTAAATAAGCTGGCCGTGTGCCGGGACGCTCTTCATGTGCCATTCATGGAGCTACAGCGTATACGCACATCGTTATGTGTGGTGAAGTCGCGTGTGCCATGGCCGCCAGCACAGCTGTGAACTCGCGAACCATCATACGCAATTGCTAATTTTCATGCGCGGACCATCCACAAGTAAGCTGCCAAGACAGCAATAAAATTACTCTTACCCAAAACACCAGCAGCTAGCCCAAACTCGCCCCAGTGGTTACCGCCACACAGGTGTCCAGCCTCTAGCTAGTTTGACAGATTGTTACAACACATGGGGCACCCCACAATAAGTAAATAAGGGGGGGGGGATTCGCTTACCCATCCAGGCGCAGGGCAGCCTTAGAAGGCCAATCTTCACCCATCATGACGGGATCTGTCACTTGGGGACCTTCAAGGACTGGGTACCCATTTCATGTTTTAGGATCCACTCCCTTGGACCTGTACAGCACCCTGCAGGAATGCCTTAGCTCTGTAGTGTCCAGGATTCCAGTACACATGGTCCAGCAACCGAAGGTCGCGTTACAGGCAAAACCTTGCAGATTCCTTGCATTTTCTTTGGGAGGCTCGGCTACCATCTATTTAAGCATATAAGCTTTTCTTCAAATGGATGCTATCGGTCAATCCCTTGATTCATTATGACCTGGAGCTCGAGAAAGCTCAAACAAATGTGCCCAACCACCTTGCAGACACTGGTAAAAAACTAAAGTACTTCCTGTATGGGAGGAGTTATATGGGGGCGGACTTCCTGGCTAAGACTTTGGTCTACCAGTGTCCATTCACCTAGAGATGGGGTATACCCATACCTCCCAACATTTTGAGATGAGAATGAGGGACACCTACTAACAAACATATGTAGGCATAGGACACGCCCCCCTGCCACACCCCGTTAAAGGAAACTTAACCAAAAAAAAGGTTAATTAAATCCACAAGGACTTTTTTTCCCCACTACCATTCCTTTATATTGGCTCTTAAAATGTACAAATGCAGCAGTTTAGAAATTGGATGAGAGGTTTAGCACTGGGAAACACTTTTTGAAAGATAAAAAGTACATTATATATACAACTATGAGGATCGGACCAAAATGAGGGGCAAATGAGGAGGAAAGAGGGACATTGCTCCAAATCAGGGACAGTCCCTCGAAATCAGGGACAGTTGGGAGCTATGTATAACCCCGTAAGTAATGAATAATAGCCTAACTCTGTGTCCCGTAAAGTATGATAAAGAAAGTAAGAATTATTTGGATGGTATTGGTCACACAATATTAGGATGTGTGTGTGTGTGGGGGGGGGGGAATCAAAGGGTTGTTGTACATTTAAGGGCTACTGTCCCCATGAGAACACACTTTTAATTTAGACTGTTCAAAGTGGTTACATTTTCAAGGTCCCGGGACTCTCTTGACCTGCTGGATCATAAATAGTTTTTACTCTGTTGGGTTCGTTTTATTTCTTAACTGGTTTTGATTAGTTTTAGATCTGCAGATAAGGGATGATAAATATGAGGCAGTGCTGTGAGGTCAAAGAAAATGGGGTTTCCCTAAGTGGATTTTTCCGGCACTTGCATACAGTTTTTTATAGAGTGGAGGAGTACACACTAATGTGAAGAATAAAAGAGTTTTTATTTATTCGAAATTTCTCATATTTTAAAAAACATTGTAAGCATCACAAACCACAAAGACACATTATGTGGTAAACATCATTTTAAACAATTTCTTATCTGTTTCCGTTAAAAGATAGCACATATGTGATGAGCTCTTTTCAGGCCCGACGCGTTTCGGAATACATTCTATTTCAATCCTTCTTCAAGGGCATAATTGAAAAGGAAGAGTTCATCTAAATTGGTTAAAGAAATATAATTGGTAAGTTGCCATATATATCTAAATATTGGTAACCATTTACAGGTGGAATGATCCAACGATCACCTACCTGTTGTGTTTAAGGTTGGTTTCTGTGCATTAAAGGTTAAAAGCTACAAAGTGAAGCAAAGAATGCTTGAGCAAGAAGAGATGGCGATTAGTTGTTATTTGTAGGTGCGGAATACTGTTCCCTGGGTAATATTTTTGCATTAAAGATTCCCAGTCTTGGCCTACAAATACATTTTCAAAGCTCGCATTCTCCATTTCAAAGGCCATTAAAGAATTGTAGTTTTCCTTAATGTGCAGTTCTATCTTAGTATAGAGAAAAAGGGATTTTTTTTGGGAGAAAGGATAAGGAATCTCCTATAAGATAACGAAGTATGGTTAACAGGTCAATGTAGGGTCATCATGATGTCCAGGAAGGGGAACCTCCTCAGTTATTTTTCCAGCTAATCATGATAATTGCCAGAACTCTTACTGCAAGGCTCCCCACTACCCACGAAGGGGCCTTTAAAATCCATCAGCTATCCATTACTCCTCACAGATAGAGTTGCCACCTCATCCCTTTAAACCCGAACACATATGAATTACACAGGTTCTGGGGCTAATTAAATGCAGATAAGGCACCAAGTGAGTTTAATTACCACCTTAATCAGCCACAGAACCTGTGTAATTCATATGTGTTCGGGTTTAAAGGGATGAGGTGGCAACCATACTCACAGACCCTTCAGCTCCTCTACTTCCCTCAGTATTTTCCTCCATCTGGACACCAATGATGGAACATGTTCTTCATGGAAGGCTGGGGAATGTTTTCTTCCTCCTGACCAGCCATGTAAGGGACTCTATGCTCCATACTCCTGACCCCTGCACTCCATCATTGTGTTGGCTGTATATTGTAATTAGAGTTGCCACCTCATCCCTTTAAACCCGAACACCCTTGAATTACACAGGTTCTGAGGCTAATTAAATGCAGATAAGGCACCAAGTGAGTTTAATTACCACCTTAATCAGCCACCGAACCCGTGTAATTAATATGTGTTCGGGTTTAAAGGGATGAGGTGGCAACCATAATTGTAATGATTGCCCTTTGGCTGCCTGTGTAGTGTAATAATTGCCCTTTGTAGGCCATGTATGGTCAGGATGGTCATTGTCGTGTCTATTTATTGTCAGTGCTGTTTGTTTAGAGGAACATATTACTAGAATTTATCTCCAAAATGAAGAGAATGTTCCGGCCCGGTAAGTGGGGAAATGTTCTAACACTGAAGGGGTTAATCTAGGTTTCCACACTATATATGTGTGTATCATCATCTGCTGGAGATAAAAGACGTCACAGTGACTATGGAGGAAGAGGACGGACATGACGGGGGGTTACTGGGTGTAAATAGAAAATAAGTTCTTATTACCTCGTCTGCTGCAAGTTCCAGCAATGTCTCCTCATAACCTCACCTCTCACCCGGAACTTCCTGTCTGGACCTGACATCACTTCCTGTCTTTCATAGAGACGTCCTGTCTGTGTAGAAGTGAGATCACCACCTTGTGGAGCTCAAAGGAACTGTGAGTGTGCACAGTGTGAATACGGCCTTGTAGATCTCCGTCTCCTCTGCCACCAATAGAGAAATATATTAGTGCCTAGTCCAGACTTTTTCAGCCAGGGTTCCTTCAAAGGTTTTTAGGGTTTTTGTGCAATGAACAATTTCTGTTCTCAGTAGAATTTGAGATCTAGGGATGAGCCGATAGCTCAGTCTGAACCTAGTTTCAAACCGACCTATGGCTAGATGTTTAGATGAATGCCAGAACATTAGCCCATTCGGACTCCTGTTGAATGGGAGCTGAAAGTCATATATAGAACTAATATTTCTACTGTTTCTGTATATGACAGCATCCCGCTATCACTGGTTCCTAAAGAAGCCACCTCAGTGTCTCAAGGAACCATTGATGTCACGGGGAATGAGAGAATGTGGGCTGCTATGGTCTAGAGGAGGGGTGAATGCTTTTCCCACTTCATGTTTGCATTGAGGGTCTGGTATGGACATTGGTGGATCTGCAAAGGACGCATAATCACTTTGAGTCTGAGTGTTGAAATGACCATTGGTGGACTGAATGTTCTTCTGTGATTTAGAATGGACTCCCTGTCTCCTGGTCTCCACCATAGCTACAAGTGAGGGTATTCCCCTGTGGGGTACACATGGAGTAGGGTGCAGAAGAGGGTAAGCATGTCTGGAGGAAGTATGCGGTAATCTATGTGTAGACGGTCCTGCAACAAATCCTAGAGATGAAAAGGTGGAAGGAAATGTCTAAGTACCTTTTATGGGCTCTAATTGGAAGTAGAGATGGGCCGAAAGACCCCCTGTTTGGTTCGCTGCAGAAAGTTCAGGAAATTTATAACGAACCCCACTGAAGTCTATGGGACCAGAACTGGAAAAAAAAAGTGCCCATTTTGAAGGCTTATGTGCAACTAATTGGGCATACAATGGTTATGGGGGTCCAGGAACTGCCCTGGGGACATGTATCAATGAAAACAAAGTTTGAAAAAACATTGTTATTTTTAAATGAGCGGTGATTTACTGATGCTTAAACTGAAACCATAAAAACGAGAAATAACAGTAAAATCCCTTTAGTCTGCCTGTAAAGTGGCACATCTGTACCGTGTATAGAACCTGCTGCAGTAATAATGATATTTATAAAGGCAAAGAAATTACTTTTTCCCTGCAAGCTTTCTTTATTTTATAAACAACGGCTTGCGGATCCAGTCTGTATGATGAGGCCACAATGTAGGGCACTGGGAACAAGATTAGAGATTTTTTGGACAAATTCTGGTGTCTCTTTCGCAGACTTTGGATAGAAGTAGCAGGTGCGGAAAAATTGGGCTTTGGGTGCTGGTGGCGCCTTCACACCTTAACCCTATAGAGGTACTTTAGATGAAAGCAAGAATTGGCTTTCCTGTTAAAAATTTAAAATGATACGCCCCGGCCAAACAGTGTCAGAAAAATTGGTCTCTGGGTGTCGTTGGTGCCTTCACACCATAACCCTATAGAGGTATTCTTGATGAAAGCAAGAATTGGCCTTGCCGTCAAAAACTGAAATGATATGCAACTGTCAAACAGGTGCAGAAAAAATGGTCTTTGGGTGTTAATTGTGCCCATGAAACCTACACCAAAAATTTTCTTCCAGGTGAAATCAACACCCACAAAGTTAGGCAGTCTAGACAGTCTTTCAGAGATTTGAGGTCCAGAAAGAACTTAATCTGCGACATCGGCTTGATAACTGCTGCTAATCTAGCACTGATTCATTTTGACAGACATGCTCTCTTCTCCTTGATGCTACATATTTCATTGGCTCTTTCCCACGATCGGGGTTGGGCTGTGTCAGGGTGACAAGCCTCATCCCAGATTGCCACTCTGTGCGCCCCCTAGGGGCGCGCACGAGCTCCGTGCATGTGACCGGCTGTGATTGGACACAGCCGGTCATGTGGTAAAGAGTCACTTTTTATTGGCTCTTTACACAGATCTGGGATGGGCTGTGTCCGAGGGACACGCCTCATCCCCGAACGCCATGCTGCGGGCCGCCGGGGGCCCGCAGGAGCGGTGAGAAGCGGAGGACCTCATATGACGCTCGCTCAGGATGGGAGATCCCAAATCACTAGGGATGAGCTTGATGTTTGTGTTGAATATAAGTTCGACTCGAACATCGGGTGTTCACCCGTTCATCAAACAGCGAACATTATGGGGCGTTCGCGGAAAATTTGAGCGCCGTGGAATGCCCCATAATGCACCGCGGGATCGCAGTGCATTACTGTATGATGATTGGCAAAAGCATGCACCTGACCTGTGTGCTTTGCCAAATACCAGCACCCTCTGCTAAGAGAGCCATAATTGGCCAAAGGCAGAGTGCCTTTGGCCAATCATTGATCAGAGGGCCTAAGTCCATGCCCCACACTATATAAGGCTGCCTACATGGCGACCCTGTGTAGTGTTGTTGGTGTGGACGGAGAGATAGCTTGATTTAGATTAAGCAGGCAGGTTATTCAGTTAGTGGCAGTATATTTGATATATATATATATATATATATATATATACAGTCAGTCTAGTATATAGATATATACTCTGCATCCAGTGTAGCCTATATCTACAGGGCATTCCGTGGTGTACTGTTTCTACTACACTTCTGGTGGTGTACATAGTACACAATACAGTGCAGCCGTAGTGCAGTTGCTACTACACTGCTGGTGGTGTACACAGTATCTAATACAGTGTGGTGTTGCAAAACAAAATATACATCATATACATCATGTCCTGGAAGGCCACCAAGTAGAGGCAGATGCTTACAGGCCACTAAAAGAGGGCAAGCAGCCTCTACAGTCAACAGTGCTGGTCATAGACCTGGTGCATCCTCTGCAGGTGGCCGTGGGGCACACTTGTCCTTTTTTCCTGCTGCTGGCCGTGTTACTGAGCCAGAGCCTGCAGAAGAGTTTGTGGAGTGGATAACAAAGCCGTCGTCCTCCTCATCCTCTGCCACCGAGGTTCAGAGTAGTTTGCCTTCCAATGCAGCTGCCAAAGCGGCCTATTCCACCGGCTCCTTGTCCACAGTTAATCCTTCCGTAGCCCCACCATCATGCACGGAGGAGTCCCCTGAACTATTCGACCACAGTGTTGGGTATATGCTGCTGGAAGATGAGCAGCGATTTGAAGGCTCCGATGTTGGTTCCCAGGTTGAGGAAGGGAGTAATGTGAGCCTAGAGAGAGGGGGTGCCCAAGAAGGACAAGAAACTGGCAGTCATGTTCCCCCAGCTGCAGCATACTGCCAAGTTTGCTCCAGTGATGAGGAGGGAGGGGATGATGAGGTCACTGACTCTACTTGGGTGCCTGATAGAAGAGAGGAGAAGGAGGCACATCTCCAATGAGGCAGGATGTCCTCTAGAAGGCAGCTTAAGGGGAGCCACCCTATTGCATCACACTGCAGAGCTCTGCAGGTGCAGGGCGCTGCTGACTCCCAGCTGATTTTGAAAAGTTCCTTGGTGTTGGCCTTTTTTGACACATGTGCAGCAGATCGCACCGTTGCTGTTTGCAACCTGTCTGAAGCGGATCAAGCGTAGCCAGAACAGCAGCCACTTGGGCACCACATGCTTGACCAGACATATGACAACCTACATGCAGTCCGTTGGCAACAGCACTTGAAAGACCCACATCAAAGAAAAAGGCAGACTTCTCTTTGCTTCTCATCTGGGATCTCCAACCCCACTATACCTCTAGTCCTCTCAAAAACCTGCACTGAGAGAAATGAAGGTACAGCAATAGGTGTCCCAAGTACTTGCAGCCGATTTGCTAGCAGTACACCACCATCTGATTTTAGCAGGCAAATTTCCCTACCCCTAAACCATAAAAATAAATTTGGTCCCAGCCATCCACATGCTCAGCGTCTGAATGCTAGCTTGGCAAAATTGCTAGCACTGCAACTGATGCCTTTTCAGCTGGTAGACTCTGCCCCCTTTCGTGAATCTGTGGAATGTGCTGTACCTCAGTGGCAATGCCACTTCTTTTCACGAAAAGCCATTCCGGCTCTCTACCAGCATGTGGAAGGCAATGTTTTGGCCTCGTTGGACAGGGCGGTCAGCAGTAAGGTGCATATTACCGCTGACTCATGGTCCAGCAGGCATGGGCAGGGACGTTACCTTTCCTTCAGGGTGCACTGGGTAACTGCTGGCAGCTGGGAAGAATGCAGAACAGGGTTCAGTATTGTTGGAGCTTGTTCCGCCACCACGCCTCCAAAATGCTAGTGGTGATTCTGCCACAGCTCTCTCCTCCACCCCCTCTTCTTCTTTTTCCTCTATGGCCTCTTCCTCTGCAGATTTGTCCTCTGAACCAGCGGTGTTCCGCAAGCATTCAAGGGGCTACGCATGCAGTCAGGCAAAAAGATGCCATGCAGTGCTTGAGTTGGTCTGCTCAGGGGACAGGAGCCACACTGGGGCAGAGATTCTGTCAGCTCTGCAGGGGCAGGCTCAGAGGTGGTTGACGCCACGCCAACTTCAGCCAGGAATGGTTGTATGCGACAATGGCACCAACCTTCTCTCCACCCTCCGACAGGGACACTTGACCCATGTTCCATGTTTGGCACACGTCTTGAATTTGGTGGTGCAGCGGTTCTTGAGCAGGTACTCAGGCTTACAGGATCTCCTGAGGCAGGCCAGAAAAGTCTGTGGTCATTTCCACCGGTCATACAATGCCAGTGCTAGGCTGGCTGACATTCAAAGGGACATTTGTGACATGCCCACCAGGTGGAACTCAATGTTGGCAACGCTGCAGCAGCTGCACATGCAGAAGAGGGCCATCAATGAGTACCTGTGTGAGTATAGCGCCAGGACAGGGTCAGGGGAGCTCGACTTCTTTTCGCCACGCCAGTGGCTACTGATCAAGGATGCATGCACTATCCTGTCACCATTTGAGGAGGCCATGAGGATGGTGAGCAGCCACAATGCATGCATCAGTGATACTGTCCCTCTTGTCTTCCTGTTGGAGCACATGCTTCGTGGAATAATGAACATGGCACTTGAGGCAGAACAGCGGGAGGAAGAGGAGGACTTTCTTAAGGCCCCCTTTACCCAGATAGTATTCCTGCGGGCCCGGCAAACACACAGGAAGAAGAGGAGAAGGAGGAGGATTGTGTCAGCATGGACGTGGAGGATAACACTCAGCAGCAGTCTTTAAGGCATTGTTTTTAGTCCCCAGAAGCCCTAGGAGTTGTATGTGGCTGGGAGGAGGTTGTTACGGATCATGTGATCCTTAGTGACCCAGAGGACTCAGAATCGAATGCATCTGCAAACTTACGCTGCATGGCCTCCCTGATTCTGCAAAGCCTGCAAAAGGACCCTAGGATTCATGGTATCAAGGAGAGGGATCATTACTGGCTGGCAACCCTTCTTGATCCCCGTTACAAGGGTAAGGTTGCAGAACTCATCCTTCCTTCGCAGAGGGAGCAGAGGATGAAACATCTTCAGGAGGCCTTAAAGAAAGCTTTGTGCAATGCATTTCCAGACCCTGGGAGGTTACAATTTCCTGGTGCTGGACAACGTGTTGCTGAGGCTTCATTCAGTCAGAGAAAGAGCGGTGGAGAAGGTGGCCGGCTGACCGATGCCTTTAGACAATTTTTCAGTCCTCAGTGCCAAGATCTGATCGGTTCAAGCAACCATCACCAGCGTCTGCATTACATGGTGCAGGAATATCTAGGGGCAAGAGCAGACTTGGAGACCTTTCCAACAGAGCACCCACTGGGTTACTGGGTCTTGAGGATGGACCACTGGCCAGAACTTGCTTAATATGCAATTGAGCTACTGGCCTGTCCTGCATCCAGCGCTCTTTCTGAATGCACATTCAGTGCTGCTGGAGGGTTTGTAACGGATCATAGAGTGTGCCTGTCACAGACTCAGTTGATTTGCTCACATTCAAAAAAATGAATCAGTCTTGGATCAGCAGCTATCAAGCACCTGATGCTGATGTAACTGATTTTCTATGGATGTGGGATTCTTTGAAGACTGCCTATGCTGAGTGACTATCCTATTCCTCCTCAATCTTGATGATGCTAGCTTTCAACAATATTTTTGGTTTAGGGCAACACCACCACCACCAAAGGCCCAATTTGTCTGCATCTGTTTAACAGGGGCATGTAATTACAATCCTTGATCTAATATTTCACAGCAGGGCCCGTTCCTGCGCCCACCAAGAGTAACTGTGAGGGCTTACAGTGTTGTGGCAACACCATCACCACCAAAGGCCCAATTTTTCTGCCCCTGTTTAACAAGGGCATGTAATTACAATTCAGGCACAATTTTCTGCGGAGTATATAGGGCAGGCCGTTTATTATATATACTGCTGTTCAGAGTATATAGTGGGGACCCCCGCACCATTTTTTTTTAAATTTGGGTGCGGGGTCCCCTTAATATCCATACCAGACCCAAATGGCCTGGTAATGAACTGGGGGGGCATGCTGATTTTCTCAATGATTTTCATCTATATTGCCGGGACCCGACAATACATTACAGCCGCAAGCAGTTTAGAATGACCTTTTTCCTTTAGAAATGTCATTTTGCTGTGGCATTGTTCTAAACATGGGAAAACTGCCCCAATTTAAAGGCATACTATAGACACCCCCAAGGCACTATATTTAAAGGAATATTTAATTTTTATTGTTTCACTTTAAGCACTATTAAAATCACTGCTCCCGAAAAAAACGTCTTTTATAAAACTTTTTTTTGCATTGATACATGTCCCCTGGGGCAGGACCCGGGTCCCCCAAACACTTTTTATGGCAAAAACTTGCATATAAGCCTTTAAAATGAGCACTTTTGATTTTTCACGTTCGTGTCTCATAGACTTTACCAGTGTTTGCGTGTTCGAACTAACTTTTTGTCTGCTGCAAACCGAACCATGGGGGTGTTCGGCTCATCCCTAATTATCACACACCACCATTCCTGGCTCCACCTAGCGTGGTGTGAACCACCTCTGGGCCTGCCCATGCAGAGCTGCAAGAATCTCTGCTCCGGTGTGGCTCCTGTCCCCTACACAGACCAACTGAAGCACTGCATGGCACCTTTTAGCCGGACTCATTGAATAGCCCCTTGAACGCTTAGGGGCTACTTGTGGTTCATAGGACGACTCAGCAGAGGAGGTCATGGATGAGGAGGAGTAGGAGGGGGTGGAGCTGACAAATCTTGTATCATTACCACTAGCTGTATGGAGATGTGGCGGCACAACAAACTACGGCACTAAGCCCTGTCCTGCACCCTTCCGAGTTTCAAGCAGAGTTAACCAGTTTGCTGTGAATGAAATATATCATCCCTGACCATGCTTGCTGGACCACGTGTCACGAGTAATGTGGACCTTGCGGCTGACTGCCTTGCCCTAACATTGCCTTCAATGTGATGGTACAGAGCTGGAGCTGGAATGGCCTTACGTGAAAAGAAATAGTGACTGGGAACCTGCCATTGTGGTACAGCACATTCTGCAAATTCACAGAAAGGGGCAGAATCCACCAGAGGGAAAGGCATGAGTGGTAAAGCCAGCAGCTTTGACAAACTTGAATCAAGATGCTACGCATATGGGTGGCAGTAACTGTATTTTTTTTTCGCTGCAGGAGATGGGCCAGAGAAATTTGCCTGCTCTAGTCTGCAGCTGGTGGTGTGCTACTGGCATATGTGCTGCAGGGACCTGGGACACCCTGCGCTATACCATCATCCCTGTCAGTGGAGGCTGCTGAGGTATAGCGGGGGGTAGACATGAAAGGTGATGAGTGAGGAGGAGCAGAATTGCGTCCCTTTTGTGTGGCTTCCAGGTGCTCCTGTCTACGGGCTGAGTGGTGGGAGGTTACATGCCTTGTCAAGCATGTGGTACCCAAATGGTTGGTGTTTTTGCCACACTTGGATGGATGAGCATGACTCGGCATGGATGAAGCATGGCTGGGCATGGATGAAGCATGGCTGGGCATGGATGAAGCATGGCTGGGCATGGATGATCATGGCTGGAGCATGGATGGTCATGGCTGAAGCATGGATGATCATGGCTGGAGCATGAATGGGCAGAGATCAGCGCTGTGAGCACTTCAGATCCAGCCCACATCGCTGCTGCACCCCGGCTCCTTCCTCTCCTTGCACACTGTACAGATCGGTGCGTGGAGAGGGGAGGAGATGAACCGGACATGCTCTGCGTCTGTTTACAACTGATCGCTCCGTCATTGGACGGGACAATTACCTGGTAAAGGGCCACTGTCATCGGCCCTTTACCTAGTTCTGTGACGCGCCCGGTCCGGCGGGACCTGATGGTCACGGACATTCCCGGGTGCGTGATTCTGGGAGGACGTCATAGTACGCCCTCCCAGAATTAGCCGACCGTGCTGTAGCCATCATTCGGCTATGGCCCGGTCGGCAACTGGTTAATGAACAATTGAGCTAATATCATCTGACATTAAAAATTGTTCCCCTGGGGCCTCTGCTGGCAGAAAATATATGTTTGGGGCTTTTATCTTCAGGCCCAAAATGTTAACATGTGTGCAAAAATAATGCAAACACAGCTCTGGCAGTGAAAGGGATAATGTGAGCTATATGGGATCACTCTCCTGTGATCACACTATATACATTAAAGCTCCCCCTAGCTGCAGCCTGGCAATAACATTGCTAGGAGGTCTATTCATTAAGCTGCTGCATACTTCCCATCTTTATATATAAACATCTCCTGCCATTTAGGGGGTCTATTCATACAATATTTACATAGCAATCCCCCCCCCCCCCCCCGTGAAAGCGCATGTATATTCCTTCTGTATGAACAGGGGCAAAGAATGAATATTATTATTTGCTGGTCTAATGTTTTCTATTGATTTAAAATATAAAATACCACTTTCGGCCACTAGATGGAGCTAATTCTTTATGATACTTAGTGCCGTCTAGTGGTCAAATTTGGTATTTTCTGTTGCAATCAATGGTTAGTTTATTATTGTTGGTTTATTTAACTTATGTCCTTCAATGTCTACTGTACTCATACGTTTATGAGAATGATACTTCAGTTATTTGTAAGAGACCATGCCTGACACAGTAAACAAAGGGGTCTATTTACGAAAAAAAAAATGTTGGACGAATGGGACAACCATTTGCAGAGCCGTGATAAATTCTGGCTGTAATTTAATTAACAGAGTGATTTCCTATGATCATCAGCTCCATCTAGTGGCCATAATAAGGTATTTTTCCTGAAATACCGCCATCAGAAAATAAATAGAGCAATACAGCATTGTGACTACTAGATGAAGCCAATGATCATAGGAAATCATTGTATGAAATAAAACAGACCTGTAAGTGTTTGTGAAATCTTCCACCACAAAATGTAATCAGCCAATGAGAGGTAATGACTCCATTTTTATTTTAAAAGGCCTAGAGGACCGCCTTTAAAGTGGTGGGGTTAACGTGTTTCGTCCTGAAAGACGACTTGAGAAAACAGATCTCTTGCAAGAGAATAATAGACCTCTAAGTCTCCATACCACAAAATGTACTAAGCCAATGAGAGGTAATGACTCCATTTTTATTTTCAAAGGCCTAGAGGACCGCCTTTTAAGTGGTGGGGTTAACGTGTTTCGTCCTGAAAGACGACTTGAGAAAACAGACCTCTTGCAAGAGTTTACACCACAAAATCTACTTAGCCAACGAGAGGTATTGACTCCATTTTTATTTTTCTCCTGTTATCAATGGCCAACACGGTACAACACTTCATCCATGTCTTTGGTGATCTCTGATCTCCTTATCAACTTTTTCTTACATGATGAAGATCAGCCATGGAGTATATCTGAGGTGTATATCAGGGTGTGCTTCTTCCCCACATGTCCATCAACATTCATATACAAGACATTTCCCGCACTCAAGGCACTAATACACCTCAGGGGTTGTGTGGGACCCCTAATGTACAAGGAAGACAGGACTTTAGTGAGGAACATTTCCCTCACTCAGGACAGGGAAGTGGCTTCTCCCTCGTGTGAGATCTCTGATGTCTGTCAAGACTGGACCTATGTGAAAAACATTTCCCGCACTCAGGACAGGAAAGTGGCTTTTCCCCCGTGTGACACCTCTGATGTCTGTCAAGACTGTACTTATGTGAAAAACATTTTCCGCACTCAGGACAGGAATGTTGCTTTTCACCTGTGTGAGTGCTCTGATGTATGTAAAGATGTGACTTTTTTGAAAAACATTTCCCGCACTCAGGACAGGGAAATGGCTTCTCCCCTGTGTGCGTTCTCTGATGTGTGTAAAGATAGAACTTCCTTGAAAAACATTTCCCGCACTCAGAACAGCAATACGGCTTCTCACCCGTGTGCAATCTCTGATGTATGCAAAGATGTGTCTTATCTGAAAAGCCTTTCCCACATTCAGAACAGAGGTGCGGCTTTTTCCCCGTGTGAGACATTTGATGTCTAACAAGGTTTTGGTTTCGTACAAAACATTTTCCGCACTCGGGACAGGAATATGGCTTTTCCCCCGTGTGAGACATCTGATGTAGGAAAAGATCAGATTTTCGTACAAAACATTTCCCGCACTCGGAACAGGAATACGGCTTATCATCTGCATGCCTTCTCTGATGTCTGTAAAGACCGCACTTGTCTGAAAAAAAAATTCCACAGTCAGGGCAGGAATACGGCTTCTCCCCCGTGTGAGACCTTTGATGTCTGACAAGTTCCGATTTTTTCACATAGCATTTCCCGCACTCAGAACAGCAATGCGGCCTATCCCCTGTGTGATATCTCTTATGTGTGGAAAGCTGGGATTTTGTTACATAAAATTTCCCGCACTCAGGACAGAAATACGGCCTCTCGCCTGTGTGAGACCTTTGATGTATGACAAGTTCTGATTTTTTTACAAAACATTTCCCGCACTCAGAACAGGAATGTGGCCTCTCCATCATGTGATATCTCTGATGTTTGGAAAGTTGAGATTTTGTTAAATAAAATTTCCCGCACTCAGGACAGGAATACGGCTTCTCACCTGTGTGAGATTTTATATGCTCTTTGAAACCAGATTTAGAACGGAAACACTTCCCACACTCAGGACAGGAAAACCTCTTATCTGTTGGAAGGAAGGCACCGTCCCTCACAGTCTGAGGTTCCTCAGGATAAGAGGAATACGATGGTCCGGCACCGTCCCGCACAGTCTGAGGTGCCTCAGGATAAGAGGAATATGATGGTCCGGCACCGTCCCGCACAGTCTGAGGTTCCTCAGGATAAGAGGAATACGATGGTCCGGCACCGTCCCTCACAGTCTGAGGTTCCTCAGGATAAGAGGAATACGATGGTCCGGCACCGTCCCGCACAGTCTGAGGTGCCTCAGGATAAGAGGAATATGATGGTCCGGCACCGTCCCGCACAGTCTGAGGTTCCTCAGGATAAGAGGAATACGATGGTCCGGCACCGTCCCGCACAGTCTGAGGTTCCTCAGGATAAGAGGAATACGATGGTCCATCTACACTGTGTGGTGCCGGATGGACATTTGAGGTAGTCGGGTTTTCTCCTGGACTATACTGTGTGATGTCCTCATCTTCTACTTTACAGTCTGGAGACAAAGTGAGACAATCCTCTGAGGTTTTCCTCATCTCCCGACCATCTACTAAAATAGAAATACAAAGATTATTACTAGACATGAGCAGATTGGTTCCCCTAAATCAGGACTCCGCCCACATCAGGCAGCTTTGTCTCTGAGGATCTTACAATTCCCTCCTCAAGGTAACTAGTAAATGGGTCCTCTGATCTCCTACCAGTTCATTTCTTTATTCATGGACCTTAGTCAGAGAGAGAGGAAACAACGAGAACTGTCTTTTATAGGAGTGACAGTGATGTAACACCTGACCATCCACCTGAGAATGAGTTCTCTAGGGCCTCAGCTCAAAAAAATATATAATGTTTGGGGGTTCAAAGACATTTTCTAGCAGTTATGACTGAATACATTGTTTCTATGTGTTTATCAGATGATGGGGGATCTAGGTGGAGCCTCCGTACTGCTCTCTCCTTTACAATAAAGTCTCCTCTTACCCGGTGATGTGAGGGGCGGCTGATTCTCCATCATGACGTCCTTGTAGAGATCCTTGTGTCCTTCTAAATACTCCCACTCCTCCATGGAGAAATAGACAGTGACATCCTGACACCTTATAGGAACCTGACACACACAATGATACAGTCACCATCCAGACACATCCCTTGTCTGTTACTGGATAATGTCCCAGAATTCCCAGAATCCTCCTCACCTCTCCTGTCAGCAGCTCCATCATCTTCTTGGTGACTTCTAGAATCTTCTCCATGTTGTGTCTCTCAGGTTTTAGGGAGTCACATGGAGGCACTGTGATGGTCATATGATCACCTGACTTCACAAGAGGAAATCTCTGTATTGAGGAACCAATAGGAATATCATGTTAGAATCCCAGAATCCTCCTCACCTCTCCGGTCAGGTCTGTGTTTTATTAATAGAGATAAGAGTGATGTCTTGTGACCTCCCAGAATCCTCCTCACCTCTCCGGTCAGGTCTGTGTTTTATTAATAGAGATAAGAGTGATGTCATGTGACCTCCCAGAATCCTCCTCACCTCTCCGGTCAGGTCTGTGTTTTATTAATAGAGATAAGAGTGATAAGAGTGATGTCATGTGACCTCCCAGAAACCTCCTCACCTCTCTGCTCATGTCTGTTTTTTATTAATAGAGATTAGAGTGATGTCATGTGACCTCCCAGAATCCTCCTCACCTCTCCGGTCAGGTCTGTGTTTTATTAATAGAGATAAGAGTGATGTCATGTGACCTCCCAGAATCCTCCTCACCTCTCCGGTCAGGTCTGTGTTTTATAAATAGAGATAAGAGTGATGTCATGTGACCTCCCAGAATCCTCCTCACCTCTCCGGTCAGCAGGCAGATGATCTCCATGGTGAGGTTTAGTATCTTCTCAGTCATGTGACTCCGGTCCTCCTCCATCCTCATTGGTGCCGTCATGTGATCTATACAGGCCTCCTTGTAGACGGATAACTTTGGGAAATGAAAGTAAGAATTATTTGGATGGTATTGGTCACACAATAATAGGATGGGGATGTGAGGGGGTAATGAGAGGGTTGCTGCATATTTAAGGACTACTGACGCCATAGGAACACAAATTTTTTGGCCAGTTCCTGCCCGCGCTATAACCGAAAGACGGCTACATTGCGGGCTTACTTTGTCAGAAGGGCGTCCATGGCCGTCCTCCCGTGATTGCTCTGTCCTTAAAACACCGCTGAACACAGATGAGGGTAAAGGGTCAATCACAGCGGCTCTTTACCATGTGATGAGCTGTGTTCAATGACAGCTGATCACAGATGTAAACACAAGCCGGTTATTGGCATTCCTTTCCTCACGCTGACAGCATGAGGATAGGAGAGGATAGGAGAGCAAATAACTGGCTTGTGTTAAAGGGGATATCTACACTGATAAATAGTGACCTGATTGTCAGTGCAGTCCCAACAGTGCCCACCAGTGCTGCCAATCAGTGCTCACCAGTGCCTCCTCATCAGTGTCACCTATCAGTGCCGCCTCTCTGTACCCATCAGTGCCCGTCACTGTCACTTATTAGTGCCCATCAGTGCCCACGAATGCCACCTCAGCAGTGCACATAAGTGCAGCCTATCAGTGCCCATCAATGCACACCAGTGAAGGAGAAAAATTACCTGTATGCAATATTAGAAACTAAGCAAAAAAAAAAATTTTCCCCAAATTTTCGGTCTTTTTTCATTTGTTTAACAAAAAATTAAAACCCCCAGTGGTGGTTTAAAAAGAAAATGTATAATGTTTGGGGGTTGGAAGAAATTTTCTAGCAAAAAATACTGATTTAAACAAAAAGTGCAAGAAAAAAGCCCGGTCTTCAAGTGGTTAAACTGATTGTAAACAATCACCCTGCAAAACAACCCATTCAGTTTAACCACTAGGCGTCCGCGCTATAGCCGAAAGACGGCTACAGCGCGGACTCCAATTGCCGGGAGGGCGTCCCTGGACGGCCTCCTGTTTACTTCCGCATTGCGCGCTCCCGCGAGTGCGCATCGCGGAAGTTTTGTGCTGGCCATGTCCCTCGGACACAGCCAGTCACAGATCACCGTAAACGGCCAATGACAGCGGCCGTTAACGGTGCGATCGGCGGTGCCAATGAGAGAGGATCTCATATGTAAACATATGAGATCATCTCTCATCGCCGGCTCTCCCTCCTCACACAGAGACAGCGTGTGAGGAGGGAGAGCGGAACCGCTGCGGCGGTGAGTGTAAAAGAAAAAAAAAAAGGAAAAAAAGGTGTCCCGCTGTTAACAGTCCCTGCCATCTGCCCCTGCCATCTGCCCTGTCATCTGCCCCTGCCCCTGCCATCTGCCCTGCCATCTGTCCCCAGTGCCATCTGTCCCCACTGCCACGTATAAGTGCCATCTGTCATCAGTGCCACATAGTGCCATCTGTCATCAGTGCCACATAGTGCCATCTGTCATCAGTGCCACATAGTGCCATCTGTCATCAGTGCCATCTGTCATCAGTGCCACCTGTCAGTGTCACGTGCCATCTGTCATCAGTGTCACGTGTCATCAGTGCCACGTATTAATGCCACCTGTCATCAGTGTCATCAGTGCCACGTGTCAGTGCCACCTGTCATCAGTGCCACATATTAGTGCCATCTGTCATCAGTGCCACGTATTAGTGCCATCTGTCATCAGTGCCACGTATTAGTGCCATCTGTCATCAGTGCCATGTATTAGTGCCATCTTTCATCAGTGCCACGTGTCATCAGTGCCACATATCAGTGCCATTTGTCATCAGCACCACATGTCATCAGTGCCACATATTAGTGCCATGTGTCATTAGTGCCATCTGTCAGTGCCACGTATTAGTGCCATCTGTCAGTGCCACGTATTAGTGCCATCTGTCATCAGTGCCATGTATTAGTGCCATCTGTCATCAGTGCCACGTCAGTGCCACGTATCAGTGCCATCTGTCATCAGTGCCACGTATCAGTGCCATTTGTCATCAGTGCCACGTCAGTGTCACGTGTCATTGTCCTGGTGCTCCAGGGCCTTCAAAAGTGTAATAGGTAGTCAACAAGTTAGATGTGTAATTTATGCTCCTAGAACACCTGATGGTGCTCCATGCATGTTGGGCCTCTGTATGTGGCCAGGCTGTGAAAAAGTCCCACACATGTGGTATCGTAATACTCAGGAGGAGTAGCAGAATGTATTTTGGGGTGTCATTTGTGGTATACACATGCCATGTGAGAGAAATAACCTATTACAATGACAATTTTGTGGGGGGGGGGGGAATCTTCATTTTGCAAAGAATTGTGGGAAAAAATGACAACATCAAAAACCTCACCATGCATCTTACTAAATACCTTGGATTGTCTACTTTCAAAAAAGGGGTCATTTGGGGGGTATTTGTACTTTCCTGACTTGTTCGGGTCACAAGAAATGAGATAGGCCACCAGTACTTCAGGTGTGATAAATTTTTTATGATTTGCACCATAACTTGTAGACTCTCTAACTTTCACAAAGACCAAATAATATCCACTAATTTGGGTTATTTTTACCAAAGATATGTAGCAGTATAAATAGTGGCCAAAATTTATGAAGAAAAATTACTAATTTGCAAAATTTTATCACAGAAACTAAGAAAAATGCGTTTTTTTTCAAAATTTGCAGTCTTTTTTCATTTATACCGCAAAAAATAAAAAAACCAGAGGTGATCAAATACCACCAAAAGAAAGCTATATTTATATGAAAAAAAGGACAAAAAATTCATTTGGGTACAGTATTGCATGACTGAGTAATTGTCATTCAAAGTGTGAGAGCGCTGAAAGCTGAAAATTGGTCTGGTCACGAGGGGGGTTTAAGTGCCCAGTTGTCAAGTGGTTAAAATAGAAATTGAAGGCAAAATATTTTTGTATAGATACAAAAAAAAAAAGTATGTATAATGTTTTTTTCTTTTTTTATACGTGATCACATTCCCGCTGTGATCAGCTGCATGAGAGCTGGGGGAGGGGAAGCAACAGTACACTAAGCTTCCCAGTGAATTTCTGTGGCTGTGCAGGGGGAAAGCGTGTCAGGACAAGTCTGATCATTGGAGGAGAGCATCCTGTGTGGTCAGTTTTTAATAGCAAAACAGAGTGACTGGCAGGAGCACCATGGATTTCACATAAAGGAAGCAATAGAAAGAGAGCAGGGGACTTTGTCATACAAGTACTGTACATGGCACAGCAGGCACATATCAGGAGTATGAGACATTGGGGTAACAAAATGCTTTAATGCCACTCCAGCCAATCCCAGGGAGGGTGACCCTGAAGGATGCTGGGAGAGGGTATTGATTGTTTGGACATACTGAGCACAAGGTCTTTCCTGGAGAGGAGAGCTCCAGTCCGGGAGAGGGCATGCTGCCTCTCCCAGGCACCTGCTGCCATGCGCCCTGAGGTGGGCAACCTGAAGGCCTGAAGTCAGACCCCAATGCGAAGACCAGAAAGAGCACCAGAAAGAGCACTAAGGACCCCAGGACACCCCACTGGAGAATCACTAGACCCTTTACAGTCTAAGACCCACAAAGACAAGAGAGAGCCCTACGGACCCCAGGGCACCCCACGGGAGGATCACTGGAACCTCTACAGTCCGAGACCCACAAAGATAAGAGAGCCCCAAGGACGGTAGGATACCCCGATGGGGGATCAGCAGACCCTCTACAGTCTGAGGCTCACAAAGATCAGAGCAAGCTCCTAAGAACCCCAGGACACCCCTCTGAAAAAACACTGGACCCTCTATAGTCCAAGACACACAAAGACCAGAGAGAGCACTAAGGACCCCAGGACACCCCACTTAAGGATCACTGGACCCTCTACAGTGCGAGACCCACAAAGACCAGAGAGAGCCCTAAGGACCCCAGGACACCTCAATGAGGGAATCAGGAGACCCTCTACAGTCCAAGACCCACAACGATTAGAGGGAGCACTAAGAACTAAAGGAGACCACAATGGGGAATAAGCAGACCCTCTACAGTCCAAGAACCACAAAGAACAGAGAGAGCTGGCTGAGGGGCTGTCTATTGAAGATCTGGTCCGGTATCACTGGTATAGAGTGTCGCTTGGAAGTTAGAAGGCTACCAGCTGTCCCTGGACATTTTGTGAGTACAGTCAACCCAAAGGATCTATAGATTTTTCCTCGTTATCCATTTATGGTGCTATAGAGTCAGCTTAGGGTCCAGACAAGGGAACACTGGCTAGTGTTCTTAAGAGCTTTGTCCAGTTACTACTGCTACTAAAGGACTTTGCTCAATCCTGAACTACTTTGTTTCTACTGCCAATGAGAAGTCTTTTATCCGCTATCAGCAAGGATTTTACCAGATCTTAACTAAGATATAGATCATTAATAGAGATCAGTTAGATGTCCTCAGATGTGAATAGTTCTATTTATAGAGGATCCCACTTCAATTCACCTCCTTATCAAAGTTCTCCAAAAAACAACAAAAACACCCCCTTAGACTGATCATTGACGACGAGGGAACGTGTGTGTGCACCTGTCTGTGGAACTACCTCATGCCTGGCTGCGGGACAAAAAAGTGGGGAAGTGGGGAAGACCTGGGCAAAATACCAGCAGCTCCTACTACTGACCAACAATGTAAGGGTTTTTATAGACCCCCTGCACTCCATCATTGTGTTGGCTGCATATTATAACAATTGCCCATGGTCAGGATGGTCATTGTCGTGTCTATTTATTGTCAGTGTTGTTTGTTTAGAGGAACATATTACTAGAATTTATCTCCAAAATTAAGGAAATGTTCCGGCCCCATAAGTGGGGGAATGTTCAGACCCTGAAGGGGTTAATCTAGGTTTCCACACTATATATGTGTGTATCATCATTTGCTGGAGATAAAAGACATCACAGTGACTATGGAGGAAGAGGACGGAACATGACGGGGGGGGGGGGGTTACTGGGTGTAAATAGAAAATAAGATCTTATTACCTCCTCTACTGCCACTTCCAGCAACGTCTACTCTCTACTTTCTCCCGACTCACCTCTCACCCGGAACTTCCTATTCATACCTGACATCACTTCCTCTCTGTGCCTGACATCACTTCCTGTCTTCCATAGGGACTTCCTGTCTGGGTTGAACTGAGACCACCACCTTATGGAACTCAGAGAAACTGCAACCCCAAGAAACGTCTCGTATTGTGAACGTTGTGCTGTGTGTGTATGTACTGTATATCCTTATAGATGGGGTCATCTCCACTCCCACCAAGGGGGATTGAATATATTACTGCCTAGTCCAGCCTTTTTTTTTCCAATAAAAGGGATCCCAGCGGCGGTTTAGCCACTGGATCACTTTTATAGGCGACGGGAGAGATGCACCTCCCCTCCCGCTGCTTCCTGGTTGTTTTTGGTTTTACCAGAGCCATCTGTAAAGACGGAAGCGATCTGGTCCGGCCAATGGCTGGGCAGGAAGTCAAGTGAGGGCAAGATGGCACGAACTTGGCTTTATGGCCTTGGAGGACCGAAGCAACCTCTGACGTCACTTCCAGTTTTCGGCCATCAACATTTTCAAGTCAATGTCAAAATGTCAAAAACATTTTTTCTTTTGCTTTTAAAGGTAAATGAGACATCTGGGGTCTTTTTGACCCCATGTCTCCTAATAAAGAGGACCTGTCATGCTTATTTTTATTACAAGGCATGTAGAGGAGCAGGTATCAGGATCAGGTACAGGGGCAGGTCTCAGGATCAGGTAAAGGAGCAAGTCTCCAGAGCAGGTACAGGAGCAGGTCTCAGAATCAGATACAGGAGCAAGTCTCCGGAGCAGGTCCCAGGATTAGGTACAGGAGCAAGTCTCCAGAGCAGGTCTTAAGAGCAGGTCTCAGGAGCAAGTCTCTGGAGCAGATACAGGAGCAGGTCTCAGAATCATATACAGGAGCAAGTCTCCGGATCAGGTGCAGGAGCAGGTACAGGAGAATAGCTTAGGATCAGGTACAGGAGCAAATCTCTGGGGAGGTACAGGAGCAAGTACAAGAGCAGGTCTCAGGATCAGGTAATGGGGCAGGTCTCAGGATCAGGTAATGGGGCAGGTCTCAGGATCAGGTACAGGAGCAAGTCTTTGGAGCAGGTACAGGAGCAGGTCTCCAGAGCAGGTAGAGGAGCAAGTCTCCGGAGCAGGTACAGGAACAGGTCTCAGGATCAGCTACATGAGAAGGTCTCAGAATCAGGCTTAGGAGCAGGTCTCAGGAGCAAGTCTCTGGAACAGGTCTCAGGATTAGGTACAGGAGCAGGTCTCTGGAACAGGTACAGGGGCAAGTCTCAGGATCAGGTACAGGAGCAAGTCTCCAGGGCAGGTACAGGAGCAGGTCTCAGGCTCCGGGAGACTTGCTCCTTTACCTGATCCTGAGACCTGCTCCTGTACCTGCTTCTGAGACCTGCTCCGGAGATTTGCTCCTGTACCTGATCCTGAGCCATTCTCCTATACCTGATCCTGAAAACTACTCCTGTAGCTGCTCCAGAGACTTGCTCCTGTACCTGATCCGAAGACCTGCACCTTTACCTGCTCCAGAGACTTGCTCCAGTACATGCTCCGGAGACTTGCTCCTATACCAGATCCTGAGACCTACTCCTGTAACTGATCCTTAACCCTGCTCCTGTACCTGATCCTAAGACCTGTTCATGTACCTGATTCAGAGACCTGCTCCTGTACCTGCTCCAGAGACTTGCTCCTGTACCTGATCCTGAGACCTGCCCCTGTACCTGATCCGAAACCCTGCTCCTGTACCTGCTCCAGAGACTTGCTCTTGTACCGGCTCTTGAGACCTGCCCTTGCACCTGATCCGGAGACCTTCTTCTGTACCTGATCCTGAGACCTGCCCCTGCACTTGATCTTGAGACCTGCTCTGGAAATTTGCTCTTGTACCTGATCCTGAGCCATTCTCCTGTACCTGCTCTGGAGACTTGCTCCTATACCTGATCCTCATCCTTAACCAGATTCCTTTACCTGATCATGAGACCTGCTCCCTTACCTGCTCCTGTGACTTTCTCCTGTACCTGATCCTCTGGAGCAAGTCTCTGGAGCAAGTACAGGAACAGGTCTTATGATTAGGTACATAATCAGGTCTCAGGATCAGGTACAGGAGCAAGTCTTAGGATCAGGTACAGGAGCAAGTCTCCAGAGCAGGTACAGGAGCAAGTCTATGGAGAAGGTACAGGAGCAGGTCTCAGGATTAGATACAGAAGCAGGCCTCCGGAGCAGGTACAAGAGCAAGTCTCTGGAGCAAGTACAGGAGCAGGTCTCAGAATCAGGTACAGGAAGAAGGATCAAGATCAAGCAGGGAGAAAGCTCACAGGAAGAACACTGAACTTCAGTCAAGGGCCTGGATTATGCACCTTCCATCAGCCCATGTCAGGTGCAGCCTAATTACTCACACAGCCCAGCTGCTGGGTGACTGTACAAACAAATGGCCACTGCTCTTACCTATAACTGGCCTTTGCAGCAAGGAGTACACAGAAGAGCAATGCATGCAAACAAAAATGAAAAATTCCCAGCTCAACTTACCAACCAGCCTGCAAACAACCAAATTATCCTGTCTAACAGTATGTGTTAAAAGCAGGGATTTAGTCTGCACACATTTGCAAATACATGCGTAAGCTATAGAGCCCCGTCAAGGCATCCCGGTATTTTCTGTAGTCCTAACTCTAAATTTTGAGAGCTTCCACAGTAAGGAAGCACATGCATTATAATAGATAGGCAGAGGGCAGGTGAGCCTGGAGGGCACCCACCCCTCCTTAAAGGCACAGGGTCACACTGGGCCACGAGCATACAGCAAAATGGCAGCAAAGCTGTACAGTGCATCCCCTCATCAACATTTCAACAGTACAAACAAATGGCCACTGCCCCCACCTATAACTGGCCTTTGCAGCAAGGAGCACATGGAAGGGAAACACATGCAAAACAAAACCAGAGAAATTGCCAGCTCAACTTACCGACCAGCCTGCAACCAACCAAATTATCCTGTCTAACAGTATGCAGAACTGCACCCTTCAACTCCAGGCACAACAGTGCTACCAGAAGGTGAGCCAGGTAATAACACAAGTCCTGACACTGATGAAGGGGGCCTGCGAGGCTCCAAAATGTTGCTCTTGCTGTAACAATGTGATACCTGAATAAAGCTTTGGATCCACCTTGGAGATCCAGTGTGTGCTAGTGACATTCTTCTACTTCAACTATCTTTGGTTCCAGCCATTGGTCACTACAGCACCTGCTTGCATACACAGCCATTTGTTCAGGAACGTGTGCTTTGGGATTGTGCATAGGTATCTCTTCGCGTGTATATCAGGGACATTAATATAATTTCACTAGGACGAAACGTGCGTAGGGGCGGAGTTACATGACATCTTACCGCACACCAGGCTGAGCGGTGCGGGACCGGCAGCAAGAAAGCGTTGTATCTGGGTGCTGGGAGACAACACTGGGAAATGTACGTGGAAAGTGTTACTGAACCTTTGTGTTTTTTATGCTATGGTGTTCCTTTTTGCTTTTCCTGTGGCCTGCATGAGTGTATGAGAGAAAGGAGAAGGAGGTAATAAAGGAACCAGCCCTGAGCCATTGAAGGAGAGGTGGTTGACACTGGTGGAGGAATAGTGGAAACCCCTGTTTTTTTCTATGAGCAGTGGCGGCTGGTGGGATTTTTTTTGGGGGGGCGGCAAACAAAGGGAGGGCTGGCGGAGCGACACTAGCACAACTGCCCCCCCCAGGTGGCACCAACACCTTCAGCAACCCCCCCACAGTCTTTACCCCATTACGGTGGTGGGTGGCAGGCTCCGATGTCCTCCAGCGTGAGGTGGGCAGGTGTCTCGATGTCGCCGGTACATGTGGCGAGGTCTGGGGGTGTTGAGAGCTGGATGCAGGCGGTGAGAGCAGCGGTTGGGTCCTTATGGAGTGCGCTAGGCAGCAGAGGAGTGGAGCTGATACAGCCAGTCCAGTGTCCTTAAGCGTGGCGGGCTCAGGGAAAGCTGCTCTGGTGTCCTCTGCTGGAGCAGCTTCCGCGGCGCATCCCCTCTCTGCTCCACCCGGCGCTAAGTGTCCAACAGGATCGCCTAACGATAATCGGAAAACGGGTTTCATACCTGCTTCCCGTTTGGCTGCTGTAACACACCTGGGTGGGCTCCGGACACAGTGCTCTGCGCCCCAAGCCCACCCTATTTTTAAGCCTATTAGAGCCTTTGGCTCTAATCAGGTGCTTCAAAAGACACACCCCCTGCCTATCCCCGCAATTGTAATTCATGCGCGCGCCATCCTGAAAGGAGCCGGGCGCATGGATAGGGAGGGCGAAGGCGGTGTTAGAGGGGACAACGCCCGTGCACCCACAATGCATGGGCCGCCACTCTTTATGAGTGCAAGCTGACCCAGGGCTGAGTGGGTCAAACTATCTGGTGAGTGAAGGTGGAGGATGGCCACGTGGTGACAGACAATGGAAGAGACGACCCATTGAATGAGCACTTTATTCCTGAATCAGAACCCTGAAAGTGGACATTTGCACTTGATTTATGAGAAGCACGGAGCACTTTATGGAGAAAATTTTGCACTTTATTAGTAATTGCACTTTACATAAATTGGTATTTGGTTACATACAGTATGAATTTGTATAAAATATTTAATTCATATAAGGACACATGAATTTTTATAGAACATTTATTTTTTATGATATAAAAATGTTTGAATTTATTGGAGAATTACACAGTATGAGTTTTTGCTAAAGTGCCTGTATATTTGATTAGCAATTCCCTCACTCAGAACAGGAATATGGCTTCTCCCCTGTGTGAGATCTCTGATGTGCGTTAAGATTTGACTTCACTGAAAAACATTTCCTGCATTCGGGGCAGGAATATGGCTTCTACCCCCGTGTGAGACCTCTGATGTTTGACGAGTTCTGATTTTTTTACAAAACGTTTCCCGCACTCAGGGCAGGAATATGGCTTCTCCCCCCAGTGTGAGACCTCTGATGTTTGACGAGTTCTGATTTTTTTACAAAACGTTTCTTGCACTCAGAACAGGAATGCCGCCTCTTTCCCTTGTGATATCTCAGATGTGTAGAAAGCTGGGACTTTGTTAAAAAAACTTTATCGCACTCACGGCAGGAATATGGCTTCTCACCTGTGTGAGTTCTTTCATGCGCAATAAGTCTGCATTTAAAGTTGAAACGTTTCCCACACTCAGGGCAGGAATGTGGCTTCTCACCTGTGTGAGACCTTTGATGTTTCACGAGTTCAGATTTTTTTTCAAAACATTTCCCGCACTCAGGGCAGGAATACGGCTTCTCCCCCGTGTGAGACCTCTGATGTTTGACGAGTTCTGATTTTTTTACAAAACGTTTCTTGCACTCAGGGCAGGAATATGGCTTCTCACCTGTGTGCGATCTTTCATGCACAATAAGTCTGGATTTAAAATTAAATTGTTTCCCGCACTCAGGGCAGGAATGTGGCTTCTCACCTGTGTGAGATCTTTTATGTTCATAAAGACTGGATTTAAATCTGAAACATTTCCCGCACTCAGGACAGGAATACGGCTTCTCCCCCGTGTGCGATCTCTGATGTGCGTTAAGCTGTGACTTCACTGAAAAACATTTCCCGCACTCAGCACAGGAATGTGGCTTCTCACCTGTGTGAGCTTTTTTATGTTCATAAACACTGGATTTAAATCTAAAACATTTCCCGCACTCGGGGCAGGAATATGGTTTCTCACCTGTGTGAGACCTCTGATGTATGACAAGTTCTGATTTTTTTACAAAACATTTCCCGCACTCAGAACAGGAATACCACCTCTCCTCCTTGTGATATCTCAGATGTGTGGAAAGCTGGGACTTTGTTAAACAAGTTTTTACGGACTCAGGGCAGGAATATGGCTTCTCACCTGTGTGAGATCTTTTATGCACAATAAGTCTGGATTTAAAATTGAAACACTTCCCGCACTCAGGACAGGAATGTTGCTTCTCACCTGTGTGAGCTTTTTTATGTTCATAAAGACTGGATTGAAATCTGAAACTTCTCTCGCACTCAGGGCAGGAATATGGTTTCTCACCTGTGTGAGATCTTTTATGTCCAATAAGTCTAGATTTATAATAGAAACATTTCCCACACTCATTACAGGAAAATCTCTTATCTGTTGGAAGGACCGCACCGTAGCTCACAGTCTGAGGTTCCTCAGGATAAGAGGAATACGATGGTCCGGCACCGTCCCGCACAGTCTGAGGTTCCTCAGGATAAGAGGAATATGATGGTCCGGCACCGTCCCTCACAGACTGAGGTTCCTCGGGATAAGAGGAATACGATGGTTCGGCACCGTCCCTCACAGTCTGAGGTTCCTCAGGATAAGAAGAATACGATGGTCCGGCACCGTCCCGCACAGTCTGAGGTTCCTCAGGATAAGAGGAATATGATGGTCCGGCACCGTCCCTCACAGACTGAGGTTCCTCAGGATAAGAGGAATACGATGGTCCGGCACTGTCCCGCACAGTCTGAGGTTCCTCGGGATAAGAGGAATACGATGGTCCGGCACTGTCCCGCACAGTCTGAGGTTCCTCGGGATAAGAGGAATACGATGGTCCGACACCGTCCCGCACAGTCTGAGGTTCCTCAGGATAAGAGGAATACGATGGTCCGGCACCGTCCCGCACAGTCTGAGGTTCTTCAGGATAAGAGGAATACGATGGTCCGGCACCGTCCCTCACAGTCTGAGGTTCCTCAGGATAAGAGGAATACGATGGTCCGGCACCGTCCCGCACAGTTTGAGGTTCCTCAGGATAAGAGGAATACGATGGTCCGGCACCGTCCCGCACAGTCTGAGGTTCCTCAGGATAAGAGGAATACGATGGTCCATCTACACTGTGTGGTGCCGGATGGACATTTGAGGTAGTCGGGTTTTCTCCTGGACTGTACTGTGTGATGTCCTCATCTTCTACTTTACAGTCTGGAAACAAAGTGAGACAATCCTCTGAGGTTTTCCTCATCTCCCGTCCATCTACTAAAATAGAAATACAAAGATTATTACTAGACATGAGCTGATTGGTTCCCCTAAACCAGGACTCCGCCCACATCAGGCAGCTTTGTCTCTGAGGATCTTACAATTCCCCCCTCAAGGTAACTAGTAAATGGGTCCTCTGATCTCCTACCAGTTCATTTCTTTATTCACGGACCTTAGTCAGAGAGTGAGGAAACAACGAGAACTGTCTTTTATAGGAGTGACAGTGATGAGGGGATTATAGGACGAGTGTCCCCACCCCCTCTATCACTCATTGCCATCTTCCCAACACAAGAAGTCCTGCACTTCCTTATTTAGTCCATGATTTAGTCATGAATAACAGCGGGGCTGAGCCCCTCCAGAGGTCAGAGAGTGAGGATGGGGGGAGAACAACCAAGATGAAGACTGGACTGATCCTGAAGACCACCATCATTGGGTTATTGACTCCTCCCTCATTATCACTTTCTGTTTAAGGTTCCAAAGTTGGAGGATGTTATCACATTATTATCAACATGTAAAAGTCTGTGCTCCAATCAAATCATCAGATATAAAATGTCCAGCTGGTAGGAAATGGGTGTAACAAAAGAGAATACATATTATGTGTATACATAGCAGAGGGGAGAGGGAAGAGAGCAGAAGTCAGGACTATGTAATGTACAACATATTGTATAAGATACAACAGATTGGACTATATAGTATCAGAATTATGTAATGTACACCATAGAGTATATACTGCAGGGGTCAGGAGTATGTAATGTACAACATATTGTATAAGATACAACAGATAGGACTATATAGTATCAGAATTATGTAATGTACAACATTGAGTATATAGTGCGGGGGGTCAAGAGTATGTAATGTACAACATAGAGTATATAGTGTAGAGGTCAGGAGTATGTAATGTACAACATATTGTATAAGATACAACAGATAGGACTATATAGTATCAGAATTATGTAATGTACAACATCGAGTATATAGTGCGGGGGTCAGGAGTATGTAATGTACACCATAGAGTATATAGTGTAGGGGTCAGTAGTATGTAATGTACAACATATTGTATAAAATACAACAGATAGGACTATATAGTATCAGAATTATGTAATGTACAACATCGAGTATATAGTGCGGGGGTCAAGAGTATGTAATGTACAACATAGAGTATATAGTGTAGAGGTCAGGAGTATGTAATGTACAACATATTGTATAAGATACAACAGATAGGACTATATAGTATCAGAATTATGTAATGTACAACATTGAGTATATAGTGCGGGGGTCAGTAGTATGTAATGTACAACATATTGTATAAGATACAACAGACAGGACTATATAGTATCAGAATTATGTAATGTACAACATCGAGTATATAGTGCGGGGGTCAGGAGTATGTAATGTACACCATAGAGTATATAGTGCAGGGGTCAGGAGTATGTAATGTACAACAAATTGTAAAAGATACAACAGATAGGACTATATAGTATCAGAATTATGTAATGTGCAACATAGAGTATATAATGCAGGGGTCAGCAGTATGTAATGTACAACATAGAGTATATAGTGCAGGGGTCAGGAGTATGTTGTACAACATAGAGTATATAGTGCAGGGGTCAGGAGTATGTAATGTACAACATAGAGTATATAGTGCAGGGGTCAGGAGTATGTAATGTACAACATAGAGTATATACTGCAGGGGTCAGGAGTATGTAATGTACAACATATAGTATATAGCATAATGGTCAGGACTCATTATATTGGTGTTCAGTAATCAGTACTGGGCACTTTCACTCCTTTCCTGCCCAGGTCAACTTTCACAATTTGAATGACAATTGCGCGGTCATGCAATACTGTTACCAAACTAAATTTTTATCATTTTTTTTTTAGACAGATAGAGCTTTCTTTTAATCACCACTGGGGTTTTTAATTTTTTGCTAAACAAATGAAAAAAGCCCCAAAATTTTGAAAAAAAGGTTTTCTTTGTTTCTGTTATAAAGTTAGCAAACAGGTAGTTTTTCTCCTTCACTGATGAGAAGCACCGATAGGCTGCATTGATAAGGCAGGCCTAGTGGGCAGTGAAGAGGAGGCACTAATAGGCGGCACTGAAGAGCAATGATAGGCGGATACTTATGGCCACTGATTGGCAACACTGATGGGCACTGTTGGGGCTGCACTGAAAATCAAAACACCAAGATCAGTGTGCTGATTATCAGTGTAGATGTCCTCTTTCACACTGTGACAGCATGAGGAATGCCGATGACCGGCAAGTATGTTTACATCATGATAAGCTGTGGTTGGTCACAGCTGATCACGTGGTAAAGAGACACTGTATTTGGCCCTTTACTGAAGGACACAGCGATCTTAGAGCGTGGCGCAGCAGGCGCGTGGGGGGGGGGGAGCGGTTCAGGTAGGATGTCAATAGACGCCCCCCCTTGAACAGGACGACCGTGCTGCAGCTATCATTTGGCTATAGCGCGGTCAGCACGTGGTTAACTGAGACAAACCACAGCCTCCCGTCTCCTGAGACTTGGGTTTGAAACTATACAGACATATCCCTCCACCTGGGACAGCCAGCAAATAACAGAGCAAGTAACCCCGGGAGAATTGTTCTATTAGAGATCTTGCTATACCCGGGGTATGGGACAAAGGCACATTGTCCCAGGTGCCTAGGTTGATCAACACCAACCTCTTCCTGCTAGTTGAACCATAAATCTCTCCATAAATCCAGTCTAGATACATAAATTGTGTCTGCAGCACAGAGAAGGAAGATTATCCGAGAGAAATACAGGAATACAGGACGGGGAACACAGCTCAGGAAAGTGACCAGGGGATTACAGGCTGATATCACCCAGTCCCCGCCCTACTCTGGACCAATCAGTGAGCAGTATGGGTGGAGGAATGGAATTAGTGTTAATGACCCACCTGTGCTGATCTCTGTAGGAGTGTCCTCCTCTATAAATGTCCCCGTTATTCCATCCTCCTCCATAGACTGCTGATCATCCCTCACATACCTCTCTTCTTCTTCCGATTTAATCACAACCTTTATATCTATCAGATCTTCACTCTAAACCCAGAGAATGAGAGAAAATGTCATCTGTAAAATATAACCTCACATAATAAATCCACACATCATCTCCACAAGTCCATGTTCTAGAAGCTTCGTCCCACCAACCTTGTAAAATTGTGGGATACTGTGATCTTCCTGTGTGGAATCCCGGGAATACAGAGGACGGGGACATCTCTCTGGTGGGTTCCCATTACTGGATCCATCTGTAGGAAACACACACACTGACTGAATACATTGTTTCTATGTGTTTATCAGATGATGGGGGATCTAGGTGGACCCTCCGTACTGCTCTCTCCTTTACAATAAAGTCTCCTCTTACCCGGTGATGTGAGGGGCGGCTGATTGTCCATCATGACGTCCTTGTAGAGATCCTTGTGTCCTTCTAAATACTCCCACTCCTCCATGGAGAAATAGACAGTGACATCCTGACACCTTATAGGAACCTGACACACACAATGATACAGTCACCATCCAGACACATCCCTTGTCTGTTACTGGATAATGTCCCAGAATTCCCAGAATCCTCCTCACCTCTCCTGTCAGCAGCTCCATCATCTTCTTGGTGACTTCTAGAATCTTCTCCATGTTGTGTCTCTCAGGTTTTAGGGAGTCACATGGAGGCACTGTGATGGTCATATGATCACCTGACTTCACAAGAGGAAATCTCTGTATTAAAGAACCAATAGAAATATCATGTTAGAATCCCAGAATCCTCCTCACCTCTCCGGTCAGGTTTGTGTTTTATTAATAGAGATAAGAGTGATGTCATGTGACCTCCCAGAATCCTCCTCACCTCTCCGGTCAGGTCTGTGTTTTATTAATAGAGATAAGAGTGATGTCATGTGACCTCCCAGAATCCTCCTCACCTCTCCGGTCAGGTCTGTGTTTTATTATTAGAGATAAGAGTGATGTCATGTGACCTCCCAGAATCCTCCTCACCTCTCCGGTCAGGTCTGTGTTTTATTATTAGAGATAAGAGTGGTGTCATGTGACCTCCCAGAATCCTCCTCACCTCTCCGGTCAGGTCTGTGTTTTATTAATAGAGATAAGAGTGATGTCATGTGACCTCCCAGAATCCTCCTCACCTCTCCGGTCAGGTCTGTGTTTTATTAATAGAGATAAGAGTGATGTCATGTGACCTCCCAGAATCCTCCTCACCTCTCCGGTCAGGTCTGTGTTTTATTAATAGAGATAAGAGTGATGTCATGTGACCTCCCAGAATCCTCCTCACCTCTCCGGTCAGGTCTGTGTTTTATTAATAGAGATAAGAGTGATGTCATGTGACCTCCCAGAATCCTCCTCACCTCTCCGGTCAGCAGGTAGATGATCTCCAGGGTGAGGTTTAGTATCTTCTCAGTCATGTGACTCCGGTTCTCCTTCATCCTCATTGATCATGTGATCTATACAGGTTTCTCTCTAGACAGATAATGATCTGGACTGTACTGGTTGCACAATATTAGAATGGGGATACATGGGGGATAATATGAGGGTCTTTAGCATGTAAGAATGGTCCCCAGCCAGCAAAGAAAGCTAAATAGGATTCCCTTGTCTAAATATGCCCATAGAAAAATCATTCACACACTTCAATAAAAGCTGTATAATACGTTAGGACAGACAGACTACTAAGAAGAGAAGGTGACACGTCTCTAATTCTCGGCTCTGTAAGTGGGGAAATGTTCTGACACTGGAGTAGGGTGACCACATTTCCAAACTGCCATTCAGGGACACCAACCCCCCCCCAAAAAGATGATTTCTGAGATTTTTTTGCCGATTTTTGGGGCAGGGGCCTATGAAATCAGCGGGCCTGTGTGCAAGATCAAAAGTGGGCCCTAGGCATCAAGAAGAACAACAATATGGCGCGCAAAGCGCGTCGTGGTGAACAGTGGACATATCTTAAATTGCACTAAATATTGGCTTAAAGGGGGTGTTGTTAAAGAGAGTCTGAGATGACTTATATAGTGCAGAATGTGGTAATGTTAATAGGGAATGCAGAGTGTATGGTGGTGAGTAGTATGTACAGGAGAGGAGTGCAGAGGGTATGGGGGGGTAATATGTACAGGAGAGGAGTGCGGAGTGTATGGCGGGGGGTTAATATGTACAGGAGAGGAGTGCGGAGTGTATGGCGGGGGGTTAATATGTACAGGAGAGGAGTGCGGAGTGTATGGCCGGGGGTAGTATAACCGGGGGTAGTTAGTGCAGAGAGGCGGAAGAGGAGTGCAATATCACCTCCTGATTAGGGTTACCACCTGTTGTTCAAGCCAAACCCGAAAACTTTTCTGCCGCACTGCATTTTTTTTGTAGTATACACTATATAGACAATAGGATTGTAAAAGACCTTCCATACCTTTGGGTGGCTTAAAGGAGTTGTAAAGGTTCATTTTTTATTTTCTAAATAGGTTCTAAACAGTGGGATGCACAGGAGAACAGTAGGATGGACAGGGGGACAGTGGGATGGACAGAGGGACAGGGGGACCGGGGGATGGACAGGGGGACAGTGGGATGGACAGGAGAACAGTGGGACTGTGGGATGGACAGGGGGACAACTGGATGGACAGGAGAACAGTGGGATGGACAGGGGGACAGTGGGATGGACAGGGGGACTGTGGGATGGACAGGGGGACCAGGGGATAGACAGGGGGACCGGGGGATGGCCTGGGGAACCCAGGGGATGGACAGGGGAACCGGGGGATGGACAAGGGGACAGTGGGATGGACAGGGGGACTGTGGGATGGACAAGGGGACAGTGGGATGGACAGGGGGACAGTGGGATGGACAGGGGGACCGTGGGATGGACAGGGGGACCGTGGGATGGACAGGGGGACCGTGGGAAGGACAGGGAAACTGTGGGATGGACAGTGGGATGGACAGGGGGACCGTGGGATGGACAGGGGGACCGTGGGATGGACAGGGGGACTGTGGGATGGACAGGGGGACTGTGGGATGGACAGGGGGACTGTGGGATGGACAGGGGGACCGTGGGATGGACAGGGGGACCGTGGGATGGACAGGGGGACCGTGGGATGGACAGGGGGACACTAACACATACAGACTTGTCTCTGACTGTCTCCCCGACCTCTCGGTTCTCACTTCTTCCTAGTAGGCTGTTCCCTGAAGCCTGCGCTCTCCCTGTCAGACTCTTCTTCCTCGTTGCTGTCCTGGGACGAGGCGAGCGTCCCCTCCACGCCTCCTGTCTGCAATGTCAGTGAGAAGAGAATCCACGGGGCTGCCGCTGCTGCGCTGGAAACTACACTTCCCAGCGTGCAGCGTGGCACACGGAGCCCTCCATAGAGATGACTGGGGGAGGCGGCTTGTGTTGTGTAGCTTGTCTGAGGCTGAGCGGAGCGGACATGCTCCCTGCCCAAGCCAAGCAGATCTGCCCCCTGTCCAAGCTGTTTATTAGTGTGGCTGTGTGTCCTTATTTCATTCCGGGACACTGTATTGTCCCGGAATGAAGGTGCCTGGGACACGGGACACAAATATGAATTCAGGGACAATCCCGGGCAATCCGGGACACGTGGTAACCCTACACTGGAGGGGTTCATCTAGGTTCCCACACTATATATGTGTGTATCATCATCTGCTGGGGATAAAAGACATCACAGTGACTATGGAGGTAGAGGACGGACATGATGGGGGGTTACTGGGTGTAAATAGAAAATAAGATCTTATTACCTCCTCTGCTGCCACTTCCAGCAATGTCTTCTCTCTACTTCCTCCTAACTCACTTCTCACCCGGAACTTCCTGTCTGTAGCTGACATCACTTCCTGTGTTCCATAGAGACTTCCTGTCTGGGTAGAAGTGAGATCACCACCTTGTGGAGCTCAGAGGAACTACAGCCCCAAGAAACGTCTCACAGTGTGAACACGGCCTTGTGCTGCGTGTATGTACTGTACTGTAGTGTATATCCTTATAGATGGGGTCATCTCCACTCCCACCAAGGGGGGTAGAAATATATTACTGTCTAGTTCAGCCTTTCTTAGCCAGGGTTCCTCCAAAGGTTTCTAGGGGTTCCTTGAGCAATGAACAATTTCTGTCTCTCAGTAACAACTGAAATCAATGATCTGTAAGGGGGCAGTCTTCCCACTGATGACAATATAAGAATGTTCTTCTTCTACTGACCACTGATATAAGAAGGTCCTTCTCCCAATGTAAGGGACCACTACACTGGCCACTGATATCAGGGGGTCCTTCTCCCATTGGTCACCAATATAAGGGACCATTACGTTGACTACTGATGTAAAGGGATCCTTCTCTTATCGGTTACCAATGTAGGTGACCACTACACTGATATAAGGGGGTCCTTCTCCTATTGGTCACCAATGTAAGGGACCACTACACTGATCACTGACACAAGAGGATCCTTTTCCCATTGGTCACCAATGTAGGGGACCACTACACTGGCCACTGATATCAGGGGGTCCTTCTCCCATTGATCACCAATATAAGGGACCATTACATTGACTACTGATATAAGGGGATACTTCTCCCATCGGTCACAAATTTAAGGGACCACTACACTGACCACTGAAATAAAGGGTTCCTTCTTCCATTGGTCTCCACCCCCGCCATGTTTCCTAGGCTCCGCTATCCCACCTATGGGTCTGGAAGTGGTATGGCAGATGTTACCATGAGGGAGGGGGAGAGACAAGTGGACATCTGTTCTAATGGAGCCCTGATGTCTCATTAAAGAGAACCTGACACAACAATATAATATCACATAGGAGGCTATTGCTCACTTATGGGAAAGCAATAAAGTTAAGTGAAAAAATTATAACATTTGAGTTACCCCAAGCACTTAATCCTTATTCACCCCAAATTTTTGATCCCCCACATATGAATGTAAACGCACATGTCGTGGGCACCTACATATGAAAATCTTGATGGCACTACACACGTTACATCTTACCGTACACATTGGAGTGAGAGCAACAATTCCAGGCCCGTTATTCACGACTACATCTAAACTGATGCCCTGTAAAGGCTTTTAATACATAACCTATGAGCAATTTTTTTGAGATACCAAAGTTTATTATCTTTGCACCGACACACAATTTTTTTTTTTCATTCAATAAATGTTTATTATAATTTTTCTTTTAAGAAGATTGCAGTAAAAAAAAAAAAAAATCAGGAAATAGAAAGAAATCCCACTGGAAGGAAGCTAAGAGGTCTATTCATAAAAAAAAGTTGTTGGATGAATGAGAAGCATCTGCTCAGCTGTTTCAAATTCTGGCCATATTTAATTAACATGTTAATTTCCTCCATGTACTGACGGCAATACGGTATTTTTCCTTATATATCTCCATCCGTGTAAATGGCGTAATTCCACATTATGTCAACTAAATGAAGCCAAGGATCTAAGGAATTCGTCATGGTTGGGCGAAGACGTGTCAAATTCGTTCAACACATTTTTTCAAAACAGACCTGTAAGTGTTTGTGAAATCTTCCACCACAAAATGTACTCAGCCAATGAGAGGTAATAACTCCATTTTTATTTTAAAAGGCCTAGAAGACCGCCTTTTAAGTGGTGGGGTTAACGTGTTTCGTCCTGGAAGACGACTTGAGAAAACAGACCTCTTGCAAGAGTTTACACCACAAAATGTACTCAGCCAATGAGAGGTAATGACTCCATTTTTATTTTAAAAGGCCTAGAAGACCGCCTTTTAAGTGGTGGGGTTAACGTGTTTCGTCCTGGAAGACGACTTGAGAAAACAGACCTCTTGCAAGAGTTTACACCACAAAATGTACTCAGCCAATGAGAGGTAATGACTCCATTTTTATTTTTCTCCTGCTATCAATGGCCAACACGGTACAACACTTCATCCATGTCTTTGGTGATCTCTGATCTCCTTATCAACTGTTTCTTACATGATGAAGATCAGCCATGGAGTATATCTGAGGTGTATATCAGGGTGTGCTTCTTCCCCACATGTCCAGCAACATTCATATACAAGATATTTTCCACACTCACTGATACACCTCAAGGGTTGTGTGGGTACCCTGATGTACAGGAAGACAGGACTTCAGTGAGGAACAATTCCCTCACTCAGGACAGGAACGTGGCTTCTCCCCCTGTGTGAGATCTCTGATGTCTGTAAAGATGGGACTTCCGTGAAAAACATTTCCCACACTCAGGGCATGAATACGGCTTCTCCCCTGTGTGCAATCTCTGATGGATGTAAAGACTGGCCCTCTCTGAAAAACATTTACCGCACTTAGGACAGGAAAGTGGCTTCTCCCCCATGTGAGATCTCTGATGTTTGTTAAAATGAGAGTTATCTGAAAAGCATTTCCCGCACTCAGGACAGGAATACGGCTTTTCCCCCGTGTGAGACCTTTTATGTTTGACAAGTGTTGATTTTTCTGCAAAACATTTTCCACACTCAGGACAGGAATATGGCTTCTCACCCGTGTGCATCCTCTGATGGGTGTAAAGATTGGACCTCTGTGAAAAACATTTCCCGCACTCAGGACAGGAAAATGGCTTCTCCCGCGTGTGCGCTCTTTGATGTCTATCAACACTGGATTTATCCGAAAAATCTTTCCCGCACTCAGGACAGGAATACGGCTTCTGCCCCGTGTGAGATCTTTGATGTCTGTAAACACTGGATTTATCTGAAAAGCATTTCCCACAATCAGGACAAGAATGTGGTTTCTCCCCCGTGTGAGACCTTTGATGTTTCACAAGGTGTGGTTTTTGCACAAAACACTTTCCGCACTCAGGGCAGGAATACGGCTTCTCACCTGTGTGAGATCTTTTATGCACATTAAGACAGGATTTTAAATGGTAACACTTTCCGCACTCAGTACAGGGAAACCTCTTATCTGTTGGAAGGACAGCACCGTCCTTCACAGTCTGAGGTTCTTCAGGATAAGAGGAATACGATGGTCCGGCACCGTCCCTCACAGTCTGAGGTTCCTCAGGATAAGAGGAATACGATGGTCCGGCACCGTCCCGCACAGTCTGAGGTTCCTCAGGATAAGAGGAATACGATGGTTCGGCACCGTCCCTCACAGTCTGAGGTTCCTCAGGATAAGAGGAATACGATGGTTCGGCACCGTCCCTCACAGTCTGAGGTTCCTCAGGATAAGAGGAATACGATGGTCCATCTACACTGTGTGGTGCCGGATGGACATTTGAGGTAGTCGGGTTTTCTCCTGGACTATACTGTGTGATGTCCTCATCTTCTACTTTACAGTCTGGAGACAAAGTGAGACAATCCTCTGAGGTTTTCCTCATCTCCCGTCCATCTACTAAAATAGAAATAAAAAGATTATTACTAGACATGAGCAGATTGGTTCCCCTAAACCAGGACTCCGCCCACATCAGGCAGCTTTGTCTCTGAGGATCTTACAATTCCCCCCTCAAGGTAACTAGTAAATGGGTCCTCTGATCTCCTACCAGTTCATTTCTTTATTCATGGACCTTAGTCAGAGAGTGAGGAAACAACGAGAACTGTCTTTTATAGGAGTGACAGTGATGAGATTAAAAGAAAAGTGTCCCCACCTGGATCACCTGCTGGTGGCACTGTGGTATCCTGGGTGGAAGGTTGTAGTTCTAGTTTCCACCAGCATGTGCCTCCAAGCAGTTTCTAGTAATCAGTCTTAACCTGATGCTGACTGCTGGGAGGGAATTTAGTCCCTCCTCTGTTATCACATTTTGCGTCAGTGTTTTGCTTTGCTAGTCAGATGCTGCTTGCCATTTTGCCTGCTTCTGATCTTGCTCTTTCCCTGAATCCTATACCCTGCACACCATTCCCTTATATCTGCTCCCCTTGTTTCTGACCCCAGTCCTCGCTCTTCCTTCCTTGCACCTCCAGTATTCCCTGTGACTTGTGTTCCTCATTTTGCATATATTGTATTATCGTTAGGCATTTTGTCATTCGGTTTATGGTTTCTTACATCTTTAGGTTTGCTGTGTTTCCTGTTTGCTGGTGTGTGGATGTCTTTTGTTTCACTATTAATAAATTTAATTTACTATATATAGTCTGGTCTCAGTTTACTAGTGTAGCTACGCAGATCTGGCCATCCTAGCTGCTGACTCCTGACACCACCCCCTCTATCACTCATTGCCATCTTCCCAGCACAAGAAGTCCTGCCCGTCCTTATTTAGTCCATGATTTAGTCATGAATAACAGCGGAGCTGAGCCCCACCAGAGGTCAGAGAGTGAGGATGGGGGGAGATGAACCAAGATGAGGACTGGACTGATCCTGAAGACCACCATCATTGGGTTATTGACTCCTCCCTCATCATCACTTTCTGTTTAAGGTTCAGGAATACAGGACGGGGAACACAGGAAAGTGACCAGGGGATTACAGGCTGATATCACCCAGCCCCCGCCCTACTCTGGACCAATCAGTGAGCAGTATGGGTGGAGGAATGAATTTAGTGTTAATGACCCACCTGTGCTGATCTCTGTAGGAGTGTCCTCCTCTATAAATGTCCCCGTTATTCCATCCTCCTCCATAGACTGCTGATCATCCCTCACATACGTCTCTTCTTCTTCTTCTGCTGTAACCTCAACTTTTATATCTATCAGATCTTCACCCTAAACCAAATACATGAGAGAAAATGTCATCTGTAAAATATAAGCTCACGTACAGTAAAAAAACCCACATCTCATTTCCACAAATCCATGTTTTGGATGCTCTGTCTCACCAACCTGATCATGTTTTATGTAGTTGTGACTTTCCTGTGTGGAATCCCGGGAATACAGAGGACGTGGACATCTCTCTGGTGGGTTTCTGAAGCTGGATGACTCCACCATGGTGTCCTGGTACAGATCTTTGTGTTCTTTTGGAATCTCCTCCATCACCCCATCCTCATCATCCTCCTCTTTTATCTCTTCTTTAACCTCAACTTTAGAATCTCTCAGGTTTCCACTCTGAATATATAATAAAAATGACAACAATTGTAACAATGCAGATAATGTACAGATCCTAATGATACTATCAGTGATTGTTCCCCATCAACCTGATGATGGTGAGGGATGGTGTGACCTTCCTGTGTGGAATCCCGGGAATACAGAGGACGAGGACATCTCTCTGGTGGGTTCCCATTACTGGATCCATCTGTAGGAAACACACACACTGACTGAATACATTGTTTCTATGTGTTTATCAGATGATGGGGGATCTAGGTGGAGCCTCCGTACTGCTCTCTCCTTTACAATAAAGTCTCCTCTTACCCGGTGATGTGAGGGGCGGCTGATTGTCCATCATGACGTCCTTGTAGAGATCCTTGTGTCCTTCTAAATACTCCCACTCCTCCATGGAGAAATAGACAGTGACATCCTGACACCTTATAGGAACCTGACACACACAATGATACAGTCACCATCCAGACACATCCCTTGTCTGTTACTGGATAATGTCCCAGAATTCCCAGAATCCTCCTCACCTCTCCTGTCAGCAGCTCCATCATCTTCTTGGTGACTTCTAGAATCTTCTCCATGTTGTGTCTCTCAGGTTTTAGGGAGTCACATGGAGGCACTGTGATGGTCATATGATCACCTGACTTCACAAGAGGAAATCTCTGTATTGGAGAACCAATAGGAATATCATGTTAGAATCCCAGAATCCTCCTCACCTCTCCGGTCAGGTCTGTGTTTTATTAATAGAGATAAGAGTGATGTCATGTGATCTCCCAGAATCCTCCTCACCTCTCCGGTCAGGTCTGTGTTTTATTAATAGAGATAAGAGTGATGTCATGTGACCTCCCAGAATCCTCCTCACCTCTCCGGTCAGCAGGTAGATGATCTCCAGGGTGAGGTTTAGTATCCTCTCAGTCATCATGTGACTTTGGTCCTCCTCCATCCTCATTCGTGTCATAATTTTGTCTATTAAGGCTTTCTTATGGAGAGATAATTTTGGCAAAATTGAAGTAAAAATTATTTGGAGTTTCTTATAGAAAATGAGATCTTATTACCTCCCCTGCTGCCACTTCCAGCAATGTCTTCTCTCTACTTCCTCCCGACTCCCCTCTCACCCGGAACTTCCTGTCTTCATCTGACATCACTTCCTGTCTTCCATAGAGACTTCCTGTCTGGGTAGATGTGAGATCACCACCTTGTGGAGCGGATTATTGGGGTGCGGGGTCTGATAAGGATTATTGGGGGGCGGAAAACCAATACGTTTTTTCTTGACTTTTGAGAGGGGTTTCCTCTTAAAATCCAGATTTAACCACTTACGGACCGCTCGCCATCATTATACAGCGGCACTCTGAAGAGGAATATCGTTGTTATGGCAGCAGATAGCTGCCATAACCCAACCCTGGTATCCTCTTCTTCAGCAGGCGGTCTGCTTTCAGATAAAAGTGGTCTCAGCGCCAGATTCGCCGCAAGATCACTTTTATCGGGGGGCAGAGGGCACCCCTCTCCCGCCATTCTCCGGTGCCCTCCGCTTACCAGAGCCGCAATTGCGTCCTCTCCCCTCAGTGGTATGGAGACGAGTGAGGAGAAGATGGCCCCCAACCGGCTCCATACCATTGCAGGGCGGAAGCGACGTCAAAACGTCACTTATGCCCATAGCACTTAAAGGGACTATTTTATTTTTAAAATGACTTTTTTTTTTTTATTGCATTTTAGTGTAAATATGAAATGTGAGGTCTTTTTGACCCCCCAGATCTCATATTTAAGACATACCTCCCAACCGTCCCGGATTGCCCGTGAAAGTCCCGCTGTGGGAGGTCTGTCCCGCGTCCCGGGCAGCTTCATTCCGGGACAATACAATGTCCCGGAATTGCCCCACTGGCCGATCTGATGCCCCCCTAAAAATTGCCGCATTGCCGCTGTCCCTCACTGCCTGCTGTACTAGTTTTGGCCGCGACCGCTTCATTTCACCCCCAGACGCTGCCTGGCTCACTGCCAAAACAACTGGTTGCTAGGCATGGCCCGCCTGGCGTCTAACAACCAGTGACGTCACGACAAGGAGGAGAGTGGAGCCCCAGCATTTAGCCAAAGGAGGAGTCCTCTTCGCGCCTAAGCTCCGCCCCGGCTCCGCCCCTAACTCCGCCCCCGACTCCGGGTCTTCCCTGAGTGGAGCCCCAGCATTTAGCCAAAGGAGGAGTCCTTTTCGCGCCTAAGCTCCGCCCCTGACTCCGCCCCCGACTCCGCCCCCAACTCCGGGTCTTCCCTGAGTGGAGCCCCAGCATTTAGCCAAAGGAGGAGTCCTCTTCGCGCCTAAGCTCCGCCCCCGGCTCCGCCCCTGACTCCGCCCCCGACTCCGGGTCTTCCCCGAAGGCTGTTCCTGCGCTGGAATAAAGGTAGGAGAAATGCTCCCTGCACTGCCCTGACTCTGAGTACACTCATGGTAACTCTGCTCCCTCCCATACACTGCCCCTCTCCAGTCATGCTGTACAGTCCCCCCATACTGCCCTCCACTACCCCCCCCCCCCATTATACTGCCCCCCTCCCATTTTACTGCCCTCCACTACCCCCCAATATACTGCCCTCTACTACCACCCCTCCCATCATACTGCCCCAATCCCATCATACTGCCCCCCCTCCTATTATACTGCCCTCCACTGCCCCCCCTCCTATTATACTGCCCTCCACTGCCACCCCTCCTATTATACTGCCCTCCACTAACCCCCCCATTATACTGCCTTTCACTGCCACCCCCACCCATCATACTGCCCCCCTCCAATTATACTGCCCTCCACTGCCATCCCTCCTATTATACTGCCCTCCACTAACCCCCCTCCCATCATACTGCCCTCCACTACCACCCCTCCCATAATACTGCCCTCCACTAAACCCCCTCCCATTATATTGCCCTCCACTACCATCCCTCCCATCATACTGCCCTGCACTAACCCCCCCTCCTATTAAACTGCCCTCCACTACCGCCTCCTCCCATCATACTGCCCTCCACTACCTCCTCTCCCATCATACTGCCCTCCACCCCATCATACTGCCCTCCACTGCCTCCCCTCCCATCATAATGCCTTCCACTGCCTCCGCCCCCAACATACTGCCTTCCACTGCCACCCCTCCCATCATACTGCCCTCCACTGACACCCCCTCCCATCATACTGCCCTCCACTGCCACCAACTCCCATCAAAAACTGTAAAAAAACTCTAAAAAATAAAATGGATAAAATATAATGGTAAAAAATAATAACAAAAATAAAATAACAACAATAAAAAAAAACTACTGATCCTGTTCACTGCCCTACTGATTATGTCTACTGCCCTACTAACCACGTCCACTGCTCTACTGACCACGTCCACTGCCCTACTGACCATGTCCACTACCTTACTGACCACTTTCTCTGCCATACTGACCACTTTCTCTGCCATACTGACCACTTCCACTGCTCTACTGACCATGTCCACTGCCCTACTGACTGACACCATTCACAGTCCACACTGACACCACTGGCGGAACTACCAGCAAAGGTTGCACTTGCAACTAGGCCCTGGCCTTCTGCCCCCATGGCCGGGCCCAATCTGCTGTGGGACCATGAAGGGTGATGGGATCAGTGGGAAGGGCTCTGGGCTCGAAGGGAATGGCCCATGCTGGAGGTCAGGGGGGCCCTTCATGGTTTCTTGCACCAGGGCCCCTGAAGGTTCTAATTACGCCTCTGCTGCACCCTGTATACAGCTCATCCAGTACCCTGTGCCCTGTATATAGCTCGTCTCAGAACCCCGCACCCTGTATATAGCTCATCCCAGAACCCTGCACCCTGTATAAATCTCATCTCAGAACCCTGCACCCTGTACATAGCTCATCACAGATCCCTGCACTCTGTACATAGCTCACCCCAGAATCATGCTCTCTGTACATAGCTCAACCCAGAACCCTGCACTCTGTACATAGCTCAACCCAGAACCCTGCACTCTGCATGCAGCTCACTCCAGAACCCTGCACAATGAATGCAGCTCACCCCAGAACCCTGCACTCTGAATGCAGCTCACCCCAGAACCCTGCACTCTGAATGCAGCTCACCCCAGAACCCTGCACTCTGAATGCAGCTCACCCCAGAACCCTGCACTCTGAATGCAGCTCACCCCAGAACCCTGCACTCTGAATGCAGCTCACCCCAGAACCCTGCACTCTGAATGCAGCTCACCCCAGAACCCTGCACTCTGAATGCAGCTCACGCCAGAACCCTGCACTCTGAATGCAGCTCACGCCAGAACCCTGCACTCTGAATGCAGCTCACACCAGAACCCTGCACTCTGTACACAGCTCATGCCAGAACCCTGCACTCTGTACACAGCTCATGCCAGAACCCTGCACTCTGTACACAGCTCATGCCAGAACCCTGCACTCTGTACACAGCTCATGCCAGAACCCTGCACTCTGTACACAGCTCATGCCAGAACCCTGAACTCTGTACACAGCTCATGCCAGAACCCTGCACTCTGTACACAGCTCATGCCAGAACCCTGCACTCTGTACACAGCTCATCACAGATCCCTGCACTCTGTACATAGCTCACCCCAGAACCATGCTCTCTGTACATAGCTCAACCCAGAACTCTGCACTCTGTACATAGCTCAACCCAGAACCCTGCACTCTGCATGCAGCTCACTCCAGAACCCTGCACTCTGAATGCAGCTCACCCCAGAACCCTGCATTCTGAACGCAGCTCACCCCAGAACCCTGCACTCTGAATGCAGCTCACCCCAGAACCCTGCACTCTGAATGCAGCTCACCCCAAAACCCTGCACTCTGAATGCAGCTCACCTCAGAACCCTGCACTCTGAATGCAGCTCACCCCAGAACCCTGCACTCTGAATGCAGCTCACCCCAGAACCCTGCACTCTGAATGCAGCTCACCCCAGAACCCTGCACTCTGAATGCAGCTCACGCCAGAACCCTGCACTCTGAATGCAGCTCACGCCAGAACCCTGCACTCTGAATGCAGCTCACGCCAGAACCCTGCACTCTGAATGCAGCTCACACCAGAACCCTGCACTCTGAATGCAGCTCACGCCAGAACCCTGCACTCTGTACACAGCTCATGCCAGAACCCTGCACTCTGTACACAGCTCATGCCAGAACCCTGCACTCTGTACACAGCTCATGCCAGAACCCTGCACTCTGTACACAGCTCATGCCAGAACCCTGCACTCTGTACACAGCTCATGCCAGAACCCTGCACTCTGTACACAGCTCATGCCAGAACCCTGCACTCTGTACACAGCTCATCACAGATCCCTGCACTCTGTACATAGCTCACCCCAGAACCATGCTCTCTGTACATAGCTCAACCCAGAACCCTGCACTCTGTACATAGCTCAACCCAGAACCCTGCACTCTGCATGCAGCTCACTCCAGAACCCTGCACTCTGAATGCAGCTCACCCCAGAACCCTGCACTCTGAATGCAGCTCACCCCAGAACCCTGCACTCTGAATGCAGCTCACCCCAGAACCCTGCACTCTGAATGCAGCTCACCCCAGAACCCTGCACTCTGAATGCAGCTCACCCCAGAACCCTGCACTCTGAATGCAGCTCACCCCAGAACCCTGCACTCTGAATGCAGCTCACCCCAGAACCCTGCACTCTGAATGCAGCTCACCCCAGAACCCTGCACTCTGAATGCAGCTCACCCCAGAACCCTGCACTCTGAATGCAGCTCACGCCAGAACCCTGCACTCTGAATGCAGCTCACGCCAGAACCCTGCACTCTGAATGCAGCTCACGCCAGAACCCTGCACTCTGAATGCAGCTCACGCCAGAACCCTGCACTCTGAACGCAGCTCACGCCAGAACCCTGCACTCTGAACGCAGCTCACGCCAGAACCCTGCACTCTGTACACAGCTCATGCCAGAACCCTGCACTCTGTACACAGCTCATGCCAGAACCCTGCACTCTGTACACAGCTCATGCCAGAACCCTGCACTCTGTACACAGCTCATGCCAGAACCCTGCACTCTGTACACAGCTCATGCCAGAACCCTGCACTCTGTACACAGCTCATGCCAGAACCCTGCACTCTGTACACAGCTCATGCCAGAACCCTGCACTCTGTACACAGCTCATGCCAGAACCCTGCACTCTGTACACAGCTCATGCCAGAACCCTGAACTCTGTACACAGCTCATGCCAGAACCCTGCACTCTGTACACAGCTCATGCCAGAACCCTGCACTCTGTACACAGCTCATGCCAGAACCCTGCACTCTGTACACAGCTCATGCCAGAACCCTGCACTCTGTACACACACAGCTCATGCTAGAACCCTGCACTCTGTACACAGCTCATGCAAGAACCCTGCACTCTGTACACAGCTCATGCCAGAACCCTGCACTCTGTACACAGCTCATGCCAGAATCCTGCACTCTGTACACAGCTCATGCCAGAACCCTGCACTCTGTACACAGCTCATACCAGAACCCTGCACTCTGTACATAGCTCATGCCAGAACCCTGCACTCTGTACATAGCTCATGCCAGAACCCTGCACTCTGTACATAGCTCATCCTACAACCCTGCCCTCTGTATATAGCTCATGCCAGAACCCTGCACTCTGTATATAGCTCATCCTACAACCCTGCACTTTGTACGTAATGCACTCCAAACACTGCATTCTTTTATCCTTTTTTTTAAATGAATGTGCTGGGATATGTATGTATCCATGAGACTCTTGCTTGTGCAACAATAATAAAAGCATATTTTATAGATACAAGGAAGCCCAAGTTTTGTTTAATGATGCCCATTAAGCTCCTCCCACTATCAAAAGTTTGACCACGCCCACATTTGCCGCAGCGCGCTATGCAAGGTTACTTCCTTCCTCAAGTGTCCCTCATTCTGAAGTTCAAAAGTTGGGAGGTATGTTTAAGAGGTCCTGTCATGCTTTTTTTCTATTACAAGGGATGTTTACATTCCTTGTAATAGGAATAAAAGTGACGCCATGATTTTTTTAAAAGAACAGTGTAAAAATAAAGAGTAAAATAAATAAGAAATAAACTGTTTTTTTAACGCGCCCTGTCCCACCGAGCTCACATGCAGAATCGAACGCATACGTAAGTCACGCCTGCATATGAAAATGGTGTTCAAAACACACATGTGAGGTATCGTCACGATCATTAGAGCCAGAGCAATAAGCAATGAAGAGTTTGGTACATAGGCTCCCTGACCCCCCATATGCCATGTGCACAGTCCCTGAAGCCCCGTGTCCGCAGTCTCTGATCCCCCGTGTCACAGTCCCTGATCCCGCCGTGTTCACAGTCTCTGATCTCCCATGTGCCATGTCCGCAGTCTCTGATCTCCCATGTGCCATGCCCGCAGTCTCTGACCTCCCGTGTGTCATGTCCGCAAACTCTGACCCCCCGTGTCCGCAGTCTCTGACCTCCCGTGTGCCATGTCCACAGTCCCTGACCTCCCGTGTGCCATGTCCACAGTACCTGACCCCCCGTGTTCGCAGTCTCTGATCTCCCATGTGCCGTGTCTGCAGTCTCTGACCTCCCATGTGCCATGTCTGCAGTCTCTGACCTCACATGTGCCATGTCCACAGTCCCGGACCCCCATGTGCCATGTCCACAGTCCCCTAAACTCCCGTGTGCCAGTAGTTTCAGGCTTGGGCAGTATAGTGACAGGCTAGGACAGTATAGTGACAGGCTGGGGCAGTGTAGTTACAGGCTAGGGCAGTATAGTGTCAGGCTAGGGCAGTATAGTGTCTGGCCAGGGCAGTATAGTGACAGGCTAGGGCAGTATAGTTACAGGCTAGGGCAGTATAGTGACAGGCTAGGGCAGTATAGTGACAGGCTAGGGCAGTATAGTTACAGGCTAGAGCAGTATAGTGTCAGGCTAGGTCAGTATAGTTACAGGCCAGGGCAGTATAGTGTCAGGCTAGGGCAGTATAGTGTCTGGCTAGGGCAGTATAGTGTCAGGCTAGGGCAGTATATTGTCAGGCTAGGTCAGTATAGTTACAGGCCAGAGCAGTATAGTGTCAGGCTAGGGCAGTATAGTGTCTGGCTAGGGCAGTATAGTGTCAGGCCAGGGCAGTATAGTTTCAGGCTAGGGCAGTATAGTGTCTGGCTAGGGCAGTATAGTGACAGGCTAGGGCAGTATAGTGTCAGGCTAGGGCAGTATAGTGTCAGTCTAGGGCAGTATAGTTACAGGCTAGGGCAGTATAGTGACAGGCTAGGGCAGTATAGTTACAGGCTAGGGAAGTATAGTGTCAGGCTAGGGCAGTATAGTGTCAGGCTAGGGCAAAATAGTGTCTGGCTAGGGCAGTGTAGTGACAGGCCAGGGCAGTATAGTGTCAGGCTAGGGCAGTATAGTGTCAGGCTAGGTCAGTATAGTTACAGGCCAGGGCAGTATAGTATCAGGCTAGGTCAGTATAGTTACAGGCCAGGGCAGTATAGTGTCAGGCTAGGGTAGTATAGTGTCTGGCTAGGGCAGTGTAGTGACAGGCTAGGGCAGTATAGTGTCAGGCTAGAGCAGTATAGTGTCAGGCTGGGGCAGTATAGTGACAGGATAGGGCAGTATAGTGACAGGCTAGGGCAGTATAGTGTCAGGCTGGGGCAGTATAGTGACAGGCTAGGGCAGTATGGTGACAGGCTAGGGCAGTATAGTATCATGCTAGGGCAGTATACTGACAGGCTAGGGCAGTATAGTGACATGCTAGGGCAGTATAGTAACATGCTAGGGCAGAATAGTGTCAGGCTAGGGCAGTATAGTGTCAGGCTGGGGCAGTATAGTGACAGGATAGGGCAGTATAGTTACAGGCTAGGGCAGTATAGTGTCAGGCTACGGCAGTATAGTGACAGGCTAGGGCAGTATAGTGACAGGCTAGGGCAGTATAGTGTCATGCTAGAGCAGTATACTGACAGGCTAGGGCAGTATAGTGACATTCTAGGGCAGTATAGTGTCAGGCTAGGGCAGTATAGTTACTGGCTAGGGCAGTATAGTGTCATGCTAGGGCAGTATACTGACAGGCTAGGGCAGTATATTGACAGGCTAGGGCAGTATAATGACAGGCTAGGGCAGTATAATGTCATGCTAGGGCAGTATACTGACAGGCTAGGTCAGTATAGTTACAGGCTAGGACAGTATAGTGACAGGCTAGGGCAGTATAGTGTCGGGCTAGGTCAGTATAGTGTCAGGCTAGGGCAGTATAGTGACAGGCTAGGGCACTATAGTGTTAGGCTAGGGCAGTATAGTGACAGGCTAGGGCAGTATAGTGACAGGCTAGGGCCTTAAACAAAGGCTGCATGATGCAGCTTTTGAGCCATTTTCTTATAAGCATCGCAGCCGCAGCATGTGTACACCCCTGAGCTGCCTCCGCAGCTACAGGAAGCAGTGGTTGGGGGAAGTAAAACTATGACTAAAAGCAACCTTTTGCCCCCCCCCCCGCCCCCAACCTGATATATGAAAGAGTCCTAGCATTGCAACCAGTCACAGTGTTTTTGATCACCACCACACCAGTATCCAAAAATGTTATAGGTAGTCAGGAAATTAGATGTGTAATGTATGCCCCTAGAAAACATGTAGGTACTCATTGGATTTTGGGCCCTTCTCTATGTTACATAGTAGGTAAGGTTGAATAAAGACACTAGTCCATCAATTGAACCTGTGTGAGTGTGTGTGTTCATGTCGATAAACATTTCCCTTATCCTATATATCGTGTTCACTAAGATGTGGCTAGGCTGTGAAAAGTCCCATACGTGTGGTATTGTAATACTCGGGAGGAGTAGTAAAATGTGTTGTGAGGTGTAAGAGGACGTATGCCTATGCTGTGTGTTAGAAATACGTGTATCTTATTAACTGACAACTTTGTGCAAAAAAAAAAAAAAAACATTTTTCATTCAGCATTTTCCAAAAACTTGTGGCAAATAATGAATTCTTCATGAAGGCTCCTTGAAAGCCCAAAGGTGCTCCTTGGATTTTGAGGCCTTCTATGCATCAAAAAGGCAGATTTCAATTAACTTACAAAGAATACAATTCTTTTAAATATATATATTTTTATTTGTTTCATACAAAAAATAATGTTAATATATCTGCATGGTATGAGGTACATATGAAATGTTCCCTTTAACAATGTCATATTAACCATCTTCGGCCAGCCAGTGGCACTCTCCAAGCAATTGCAGCTGCCTGAGAGGGCTGATGACACCAGTACAGCATTGAAACGCTAAGTCCTGTCATGTAGACTGATCTCCTCTGCTTTGAAGTCCCTACTGAGGAGCAGGGGAGATCAGTCTACACAACAGGAAGGACTCAACCGGCAGCGACAAACCACCTGTTTCCACCTCCTCAAAGAGTAAACCATATAGAACTTTTTGGAATTTGATGTCTTTAGTGAACTCTGATTTCCTTATAAAGTGTTTCTTCCATGGTAAAGATCAGAGGAGCGCTCAGCCACGTGTTTTCTTAGGTGTCTATCAATGTGTGCTACTTCCTAGTGTGAGATCTCTGATGAACGTACGGCAAAACATGATCCATATATAGAAGACATTTTCCGCACTCAGGACGCTAATACACCTCATGGGTGGTGTGGGTTCTCCGATGTTTGGTAAGATGAGATTTCTATGAAAAACATTTCCCGTACTCAGGGGAGGAAAACATCTTTTCCCTTGTGCTGCATTTCTGATGATCGATAAGATGGGACTTCCGTAAAAAACCTTTTCCACAATCAGAACATGAATACGGCTTCAAACCTGTGTGAGATCTTTGATGTGAGGTAAGATAGGCCTTCTCTGAAAAACACATCCCACACTCAGAGCAGGAATACGGCTTCTCACCTGTGTGCAATCTCTGATGCCTGATAAAATTGGGCCTATTAGAAAAACATTTCCCACACTCGAGGCAGGAATACGGCTTCTCCCCTGTGTGAGATCTTTGATGTGCCACAAGATCTGATTTCTGTGAAAAACATTTCCCACACTCGGAGCAGGCATAAGGCTTCTCGCCTCTGTGCAATCTCTGATGCCTGGAAAGGCAGGACTTCTGTGAAAAACATTTCCCGCAATCTTCACAGGAAAATGGCTTCTCCCCCGTGTGAGATCTGTAATGTATGATGAGATCTGATTTATGAAGAAAATATTTTCCACACCCAGAACATACATAAGGCTTCTCACCCGTGTGAGATCTCTGATGTACAGAAAGACTTAATTCAGAGCTAAAGCTTCCCCCACATTCAGGACAGGAACATTTCTTCTCCTCCTGAATTCCAGCATCATCCCTCACAGTATGAGGTTGCTCAGAGTCAGAGGGATTCCATGGTCTATCCACACTGTGAAGTCCACCATCCATAGTGGAGATCATTGTCTTTTCTCCTCCACAATCTCCTGTGATGTCCTCATCTTCTATTTTACAACCTGGAGATAAAGTGAGACGATCCTTTGAGGGTTTCTCCATGGCGTGTCCTGGAAAAATATAAAAACATCATCAATAGATATTAGAGGGTTAGTTCACTTCCATCAAGATTCGATCTGGATCAGGTAGCTATGAGTGAGCAGATGTTCTCTGTGGATGTCCCAACCTGCTGGGACTCTTCCCCTCTTCAGTCAAAGGGCCCTTGGTCCTCCACCCAGATCACTTCTACATTTACACAGCCTTGTCAGAAGAGCAGGAACCCATTGGGGACTGGGAGGTCCATTCTCTTTACACAGCCACAAGCCTAAGCACTGGGTCATGTGATCGTTGATAAACAAGAGGTTCAAACTTCAGACTTGCAGACCCTTTACCATAGAACAAGTGACCATAGACCTAGGCTTTTTGAGATATGCAGCACTGGAGGGAGTTTGCTGTGTTGAAACACAACCTAATACTACCAGATGAACCCCAGGACGGGTATCAGTACAGGGAGGGGACTATTATCAACCTATTTTTGCCTTATTGATATCACTCAGCTCCCGCCCTACTCTGGACCAATCAGTGAGCAGTAACAGAGCAGAGATAAGAGAAGAATATATTATTGGTCACCTGTGCTGATCTCTGTAGGAGTGTCCTCCTCTATGAATGTCTTCATCATTCCAGCCTCCTCCGTATATTGCTGATCATCCCTCACATACGTCTCTTCTACTTCATCCTCAACTTTCATGTTCATCAGATCTTCACCCTAAACCAACAGAATGGCAGAAAATAACATCTGTAACATAGAAGTATTTATGATGTGAGATCACATAGAAAATATCATCTTGTAGAGTCCAAACATCATCTCCACATGTCAGAGTGTTCAATCACTTTATGTTCCCGACCCTCAACTACCTACTACCCCTACTATCAGTGATTGTTCCTCACCTACCTGATGATGGTGAGGGATGGTGTGACCTTCCTGTGTGGAATCCCGGGAATACAGAGGACGGGGACATCTCTCTGGTGGGTTCCCATTACTGGATCCATCTGTAGGAAACACACACACTGACTGAATACATTGTTTCTATATGTTTATCAGATGATGGGGGATCTAGGTGGACCCTCCGTACTGCTCTCTCCTTTACAATAAAGTCTCCTCTTACCCGGTGATGTGAGGGGCGGCTGATTGTCCACCATGACGTCCTTGTAGAGATCCTTGTGTCCTTCTAAATACTCCCACTCCTCCATGGAGAAATAGACAGTGACATCCTGACACCTTATAGGAACCTGACACACACAATGATACAGTCACCATCCAGACACATCCCTTGTCTGTTACTGGATAATGTCCCAGAATTCCCAGAATCCTCCTCACCTCTCCTGTCAGCAGCTCCATCATCTTCTTGGTGACTTCTAGAATCTTCTCCATGTTGTGTCTCTCAGGTTTTAGGGAGTCACATGGTGGCACTGTGATGGTCATATGATCACCTGACTTCACAAGAGGAAATCTCTGTATTGGAGAACCAATAGGAATATCATGTTAGAATCACAGAATCCTCCTCACCTCTCCGGTCAGGTCTGTGTTTTATGAATAGAGATAAGAGTTATGTCATGTGACCTCCCAGAATCCTCCTCACCTTTCCTGTCAGCAGGTAGATGATCTCCAGGGTGAGGTTTAGTATCCTCTCAGTCATGTGACTCCGGTCCTCCTCCATCCTCATTGATGTGGTCATGTGATCTATGCGGGTTTCCCTCTAGATAGATGACAGAGAATTAGCTGGACAGTATTGGTTGTACAATCATAGGATAAGGATGTGTGGAGGGTCAATAGGAGGGTCAATGTTACTTTCAGCATTGCCCAGCTCTGTAAAATTGTCACAAGGGGGAGACACATTTAGTCTGCACTGCTCAGTGTTTCCCTCACCTCTAGCAGCCACTATTTAAGCACCCTTATGTGTGATCACCAGGGTGTCCTCCATCACAACCCTGTGGAGCAGACAAGGGGGAGCTGTTGAGGGGGAAATGTGTAGAACAGGTTGAACTGATCCCATGGAGGCACTGGAGCATCCATTATGAAGGCCCAAGGACCCCTAGACCTGGTGACAGACCTGTCCAGTTTGTGTTTGAATCTGGACACAAGAAGAACCATGTCCAGCGCCATCCACTTTTGCAAAGGACTTGGAACACCTCCAGGTGAGGAGCCCATTTCCCTCAGATCTAGACACTGGGTACCATCTGCCAATTTTCAACACCTTGGATGTGGATGGTGGACATGGCCGGAACCTCCAGTTTCACCCAAGCTAAAATCAGGTTTAATTCTTTTTGAACGGTGCGACTTCTGGTGCAACCTTGATGTCTGATGTAATGAAGTGAAGCCCAAATCTCAAATAAAAGTATTTTACTAAAGGATAAGGTAAATCATTACCACTTCTTCTACCTCTGCCACCAAATATCCCTCTAAATGTAGGATGAAGTCTTCAGAAGCCAGCTCTGTCTCCTGGTACGCCGTTGAGTTTTTTTTCCCACTGACCTCCATATCACTACTGTGCCCCTGTATGGTGTCCTGTATCCATGTCATAGAGATCAACGGGAGGAACCACAGAGCTCTGTGGAGGACAAGGAGATCGACACTCCCTGGTCAGTTCCTGAAGAAGACTTCAGCCAGCATCTGAGCTCCGTTAAGAAAGGTAAGAATTTACCTTTACAAGGAAACCTTCTATTTAGGTTTGCCGTTTGGTGACAATGTGATCAGTTACACCCACTTATGTTTTATGTCACCATTATTTTTCTTTTATACCAGTGTTTTCACTTCAGTACGGGAAATAACTTGAAATCTGAGGAAGTACTGAGAGGGATAGAAACACTATGAGCAGATAAATAGTATATCAGACTGAAAAGACGGACATTTAAAGGACAGATCAATTTGGGGTCCCAAAAAGGACATTGATAAGAGCTATGATAAAATCAAATCTTATTACCTCCTCTGCTGCCAGTTCCACCAGTGTCTCCTTTCTAATTCCTCCAACACGGAACATTAAATCTGTTCCTCACATCACTTCCTATTTATACCTGACATCACTTCCTGTGTGCCATAGAGACTTCCTGTCTGGGTAAAGGTGAGAAGATCTCCACCTTGTGGAGTTCAGAGGAACTGCAGCCCAGAGAAACATCTCAAAGTGGGAACACGGCCTTGTGCTGCGTGCGTATGTACTGTATATCCTTATAGATGGAGTCATCTCCACGGCCCACGCAACCAAGAGGGATAAGAATATATTATACAAACATTGATCTCTGCAGCTTCTTCCCCCTCAATCCATAATCCTTTGATAACAATATATAAAGTGTCAACTTCAGTATATCACACCAGTTCAAAAATATAACTTCGATGTCTCACACTAAAATTCAGTCAAACAACCGCTGATATCTTCTTCAAAAGGTAGTTGCCAGACTCTTCCATCTAACTGCATATTATCAGTGGGGGACAACTCCATTTGATCTCTAAGCTATAACAAAGAAGATCTGCCATCAAATCTTAGTCTAAGATTTACCCCTTACTCATTCATATGGTGGGCAATATCCAGGTGATTCCTTATTGGTAAAAGGAGCTTCCAGATTCTGATGAACACCCTGCTGACAGACCCCCACAACCACAAGGCCAGGGTTGTGGGAGATAGGCCCCTGTCCTTATAAGCATGGGAACAAGGTGCTATGCCAGGGCCCTTACCCTGGCAAGGTACCACCCATGTTGAGGGTATGTGGCCCGGTATGGTTCAGGAGAAGAGAGCTCATCCTCCTTTTCCTTGCTTGCCAGGCTGCATTCTCGGACAAGGGTCTGGTGTGGATCTTTTTGGGGGGGCCTCATGCTTCTTTTCTTTTATTTTTGCACGTTGTTCCCCCTTCCCAAAGGATCTGGTATAAACTTTAGAGTTTCTTTTTTATTTTGCTTTTTTTTTGCATTGAGTCCTTCTTAAAATTCATACCAGACCTAAAGGGCCTGATATAAATTATGGAAAACCCCAGCATCAACCTTTTGTGTGTAGAGGTCATATAGAATGAGAGTCTGGTAGAGATGAAGGGAATCCCTGTCCGTGGTCTGCGTGTTCCCGGGGGGAGATACTGAACCTCATGTCACTCTGGCGTGTTGAAATATATTTATGGAGTCTACATGGTCATACTGATTGCAGGCAGATTTAGGAGAGTTTGATATATCCAGCCTCAAAGGAACATATATTTGTCCAGATGGATTGCTGTTTAAGTCCCTGTTATTGTGGACTGGAAACAGGTGGAAAGGTGTTGTTTATTCTACCCTTTACTTACCTATTATTCTCCTTGTCATGATCTGGATCCTTACGTCTGTCTCCCTCCTCCCCCCGTGAACCATACAAGTGTATATTTACACTCATATATTTCTACGCCATCAGCCCCATATGCAGTCGCTGGTATTAGTAAGAAACTACCTCCTGCCTTACAAGGTATATCTCTGGTGATCATCTGGGAGCTCTCCATGTGGAGACAATTCTATGCTGACAAGTGGGACCTGTTCTTTTCAACTACCTCCAAGTGTGTCCTGACGAAGCAAAATAGCGAAACGCGTTGAGGCACAGGGGCTCACTGCTGTCCATTTGGTGTCAACTCTTTTGTTTACACTAGACATTTACCAATTATCATATGTCTATTGTATGTTTTAAATTCTTTTTCACTTGACCTGTTTGATGTAATTCATTGTGAATAAAATATATTTTTGTACTATTCCATTGTCCATCGTGCCTGTAAAGTCCGAATTAGGGCCTTGTGGCTCTTTATCTTTTAACTTCTCCAGTTCAATTACATACGGATGTGGCTTTAGGAGTGTTATTCAATTTTTGCCCTGTCCATGTAAGGAAAGCAGCGTGGGGGTTCCCCTACAATTTATACCAGGCCTATGAAGTCTGGTATGAATTTTATGGGAGACCCCAGGCAAAAAAAACAAAAAAATGAGGTAAGGTCTTCCAAACATTACTAGATCCTTCAGGTCTGGTATGGATTTTAACAGGAGAAATCCCCCAAAAAATAAGTATGTGCCCCCCCCCCAATCCATATCAGATCCTAATCGGAGCATGCAGCCAGTCAGGCCAAAAAAGGGGGGAATGAGAGTGCACCCCCCCTGAATTATACCATACCATCAACATGAGGGAAGTACTTTGCCAGAGGGATCCTTCCTTGCAGAGCACCTTGTCTCCATGTTTATGAGGACAAGGGCCTCTTCTCCACAACCCTGGCCCAGTGGCTGTGCGGGTCTGTGAGTGGGGGATCAGAATCTGGAAGCCCCCCTTTATAAATAAGGAGGCACACAGATTTTGTCCCCCCTTTGCGAATAAGTAAGGGGTACATAGTACTCTTACTCATTTACTATTTTTTTTTTTAGTTTAAGCCAAAGCAAAGACACCATGTTTCGACTCCATTAACCACTTGCCACCAAATCATGTACCTGGTACGTATTTCATGTGACTTCCAGTGGTTGTAGCGGGATGATATGCAGCGGCAAGCATCATTTTATTTAGAGCCGACGGTCGGCTCTCTTGTAAAAACAATCAGCTAGCCACACGGGAGAGGTCTCTTGTCCCACCGAGAGACCTGAGCTACTAGCTGGCACGTCCACCGGCCAGTCGGAGACCCATACAAAGCCAGAATTGGCTTTGATCGGGTCTCCGCTATGGTAACCCGGAAGCAATGACTTGACATCACTTCCAATTTACCTAGATGTAAACGGTCGCCATTTTTTTTTTGAAAAACTAAAGTATTCAAAAACGCCGATCCTGGTGTTTTTTGAAGGCTTTTAAGTGCCAAGGAGGGATTTGGAGGTCTTATTGACTCCGGATCCCTCAATAAAGAGTGCCTGTCACATGCCTATCGCTGTCACAAGGATGTTTATGTTTTTTGTGACAGCAATAAAAGTGATTAAAAAAAAAATAAAGAGCAGTGTAAAAAAAAAAAAAAACATGAACAAATAAAATAAAAATAAATAAATAAAATAAAAAAAATAAATAAAAACACGTACGTCGGGACTATAAACGGGGCAGTGGCCAATAGCTTTCATCTCTTTATTTATTCTGAGCATGCGTGGCACTTTGTCCGTCGGATTTGTGTACACACGATCGGAATTTCCGACAACGGATTTTGTTGTCGGAAAATTTTATAGCCTGCTCTCAAACTTTGTGTGTCGGAAATTCCGATGGAAAATGTGTGATGGAGCCCCCACACGGTCGGAATTTCCGACAACAAGGTCCTATCACACATTTTCCGTCGGAAAATCCGATCGTGTGTACGGGGCATTAGTCTGTAAAAGCTTTTCAAGCGTCGCCTATAGATAGTAAAATTTACGTTGTTTTTGCAATTTTAAAGCGTGACATGTTTGGTATCTATTTACTCGGCGCGACATCATCTTTTATATTTTATAAAAGAATTGAGTTATGTATTGTGGGGTTTTTTTTTTTTGCAATAACATTTTAAAAAAGTGGATTTTTTTCCCCCAAAGAATTGTGTTTGAAAAACCACTGCGCAAATACAATGTGAAAAAATAAAAACTTTGTGTCACCGGCGCAAGTGTTAATCCAAAATAATAATAATGAACTTGAACTCAAATTGTGATCTGCTGCGGTTAAAAAATCCTATGTTATAATAGGGAAAATTTATGTATATGAAAGTGTAATTGCGCTGATCCAAAATGTGCTAGTTCAATATAACCATTCAAAGTGCCTCTGGACCCGCACTGAGTCTTTCCAGCAGTTTGTTTTAATGTTTAGCTCTGCCGTATTCGTTTACCGGAATCGGCGTGCGTTCCAAGCCTCGATCTGATGCGGGTCAGTGACAGGAAGTGACGTCAATAGTTAAAGGAAGCCTGATGACGCATGTGTCAGCTTCCTGATGACGCATGTGTGTATGTGAAACGCGTAGAGGCTTCTGGGTAAGCGTTGACGTCACTTCCTGTCACTGACCCGCATCAGATCGAGCGCACAGGGACGGGGGCGCTTTAAGTTTTGTTTTGTTTTTTATTGTTTATTTTACTTTATTTTTTTATTTTTACACTTTCTCTTTCCTTTTTTTTTAATCACTTTTATTCCTATTACAAGGAATGTAAACATCCCTTGTAAAAGGAATGGTGCGTGACAGGTCCACTTTATGGAGAGATGTGGGGTCTATAAGAGAGAGACTGGGAGCTCGTTGATTGAAGACCCACAAGGAGTGATGGTGGAGTAAACTAAGAACTGTTTGTGTTGCAAATTGTTGACTTCGATTGCCGTTAGTAACAGCTACAAGATGGTTGCCATAGGAGACAGCGGTCCTACCTATACAGAAGTGGTATCTGGCTGGAGGCCTTCTCCTGTATAGCTGTCTACCTATAGAAGTCTCGGAGCCTGCTATTTACATTTGCATCTACCTAAGGGTGTCCTGGCCCTAACCTTCTCTCCCACAGTTCTGTTTAAGAGACAATAAATCTCTGTGCATTCAAAAAAAGTGTCTGGCGCCCACCTTTTCATCTTGGCATTACACCCACCATGCCTAACAACCCACTCTACACTGAAGGATGTCAGCTGTCCCTAACTCTGGAGGTCACCATTAGGCCTCGAGGAGCCCCGGGATTTTGCTACACAATAAAGGCAATTTTCTAGGCTAGGGCAAGGGATTGTCCAACAATGGCATGTAAGTGAATAGGGTCAGTGACATCATTGGTTGTCTGTGTAATTACTTTACTAATACCACTATTACACATGACGTTAGGCTCCCACTGAAGGGGTAAATATTTGGGTGTTCGGGGCCAGCCAAGGTTCAACCCAAACTTATGACAGAACCTTAACCACTTAACTACTGCGCGATAGACAAATGATGGCTACCGTGCAGTCGGCTGGTTCTGGGAGGGCGTCTCTTGACGTTCTCCCAGAACCCTACCCTACCCCCCGGCGCACCCCCCAGGACGCAGCAGATCACAGATTGAGGAACGGGGCCAATCACAGCAGCCCTTTACCATGTGATCACCTGTGTCCAATCACAGTGTAAACCGACTTGCCAGTAATCGTCAGTCTTCTCCTTGCGTGCTTTGACAGCAAGAGGAGAAGAGAGCTGGTAACCGGCGATTCTCACAGGGGACATCTACACTGATAATCAGGACACTGATTATCAGTGTAGCCACATATGTACCAATCAGTACCCATCAGAGCTGCCTATAAGTGCCCATCAATGCCACCTATCAGTGCCTCCTCATCAGTGCCGCCTATCAGTGCTGCATATCACAGCTCATCACTGCCGCATATCAGTGTAGACTCATCATTGCTTGCTCATCAGAGCCCATCAGTGCTTCCTCATCAGTGCCCATTAGTGCTGCCTCATCAGTGCCCTGCCCATTAGTGCTTCCTCATCAGTGCCCATCAGTGCTTCCTCATCAGTGCCCATCAGTGCTTCCTCATCAGTGCCCATCAGTGTAGCCTATCAGTGCCACATATTACAGGTCATCAGTGCCGCATATCAGTGTAGACTCATCATTGCTTCCTCATCAGTGCCCATAAGTGCTGCCTCATCAGTGCCCTGCCCATCAGTGCTTCCTCATCAGTTCCCATCAGTGCTGTCTCAACAGTGCCCAACAGTGCAGCCTATCAGTGCCACATATCACAGCTCATCAGTGCCGCATATCAGTGTAGATTCATCATTGCTTCCTCATCAGAGTCCATCAGTGCTGCCTCATCAGTGCTCTGCCCATCAGTGCTTCCTCATCTGCGCCCATCAGTGCTTCCTTATTAGTTCCCATCAGTGCTGTCTCAACAGTGCCCAACAGTGCAGCCTATCAGTGCACATCAGTGAAGGAGAAAAATACTTATGTGCAACATTTTATAACAAAAAATAAGAAAAAAAAAATTCAAAATGTTTGGGTCTTTTTTTGTTTGTTTAGCAAAAAATAATAAGCCCCAGCGGTGAGTAAAGACCACCAAAAGAAAGCCAAAAGATTTGTGTGAAAACAAAATTATAAACATTTCATTTGGGTACAGCGTTGCTGGACCGCGCAATTGTCATTCAAAATGCGACAATGCTGAAAGCTGAAAATTGGCCTGGGCAGGAAGGGGGTGAAAGTGCCCTGTAAGCAAATGGTTAAGCTCATCCCTACTCTACATTCTTTCTACGTGTGGTGGTGGTGGGGGCTGATTGTGCATCCTGGTGGGTTTTTGAGTAGTTTGTGAAAAGCTTCACTTTTGTCCCCCCAGACAAATCCCTTGCCTCAGGGAACCCCTTTCAATTGCTCCTTTTTATCTACTATTACATTCAGAAGCTACTGCATCTTCCCCAGTCTCCCTGGGCTCCTCCCACTGCTGGACCCTTTGTTCCAGTCCACATGGTAACGTAGGTTCTGGACCTATTCCTCTTATTGGCCTCCACTCCCTTTCTCGGGAAGCCCTCTGTCCTTGGGACATGAATAGCCCCTCATGGTACATGGTACCACTTAGGGCATTTTTCTCTAGGAGGTTTCACTGATTTTCATGGTTGTCCAGGCTCAGCTTTCACTTACTGTTACCTACTTGGATATTGACCTGAATCTTCAGCATCACCCGTGCACACCTGTTACCCTTGTATCCAGCCTAGTGCCCTCCTCTGACATTCCCATTGTGGTCAGTCGTTACCACCCTCCTTCTGGGGAAGGCCTCAATAGACATTTGAGACGTGTACTTACACATTACTATCTATCCGCCTCACTGGAGCATTCTGTCTCCCCACATATTGTCTCTGCTCTGTGCTCAGGGTATTCATGTTGTGGTGTGTTTGGATGATGTTCTCTTCAAGGACTGGACCTCCAAGTCCCTGTTAGCTAACATCCAACAGACAGAGAAGACTCTGCATAGCTTTGATTGGATTCTCAGCTACAGGAAGTCATTGCTGGACCCATCTGAATTACTAGAGTTCTTGGGCCTGACATTAGATACGGCTCTGTTCATGGTCTTTCTACCTCAAGAGAAACTCCTGTTCTTCCACGTCTATGTCTGGGCTCTTCAGACACAGGAAAAAGCCCTTGCTCTGTGTCTAAATGATGGTCTTGGGGCTATGCCTTATGCCCAGTGAGATCTCACTCCAGATCATTGCAGCTCAACATCCTGGTAGCGTGGGACAAAGAGACTCAGTCCTGGGACCGTCCCATATGTCTGACCCCCAAGGCAAAACCCTCTCTAGCATGATGGATTTCCAAATCGGCCTTTGGGTCAGAAAACCCCTGTTCTCCGATGACATGGGATGTTTTCACGATGGATGCCAGCCTGCCAACCCACAAGTAAAGGCAGGAAGTCTGACTTTGTAGGGTGGACATAAATTTATTGGTTTACTAGAGGGCTTCTGGTGGTGGGGGCACAAGAATTGCAAAGACATGGGAAGGTTTTCACCACAGTAGATTTTTCTTTTCAGATAACTTGCTTAAACATCTCTACATGGCAAAAAAAGAAGCTAATTACAACAAGCAAATATCAAAATCAGTAATTTTACAGCAAAATTTTTAGATCAAAATCCCTGCACTCATTCCGAGTACATACACACACAGCACAAGGACGTGTTCACACTACAAGATGGGGTTGCAGTTCCTCTGAGCTCCACAAGGTGGTGCTCTCCCGTCTACCCAGACAGGAAGTCTCTATGGAAGACAGGAAGTAAAGTCAGCTTTGGACAGGAAGTGATATAAGGAACAGACTATAAGTTCCGTGTTCCAGGAATTACAGAGAAGATATTGCTGCAACTGGCAGCAGAGGAGGTAATAAGATATTATTTTATTATAGCTCTCATCACTGTCCCTTTTTGGAACTCCAACTTGACCTGCCCTTTAATTGTCCCTCTTTTCAGTCTGATATACACACAGACAATATACTATTTATCTGCCCAAAGTGTTTCCATCACCCTCAGTGTTTCCATCACCCTCAGTGTTTCCTCAGATTTCAGATGATTTCCCATATTGAAGTGAAAATACTGATATAAAAGAAAAGTAACGGTGGCATAAAACATAAGTGGGTGTAACTGATCACATTGTCACCAAACCTCAATCCCAAATAGTAGTTTTCCCTGTAAAGGTAAAGTCTTACCTCTCTGAACAGAGCTCTGATGTCGGCTGAAGTCTTGTTCAGGATACGACACGACTGGGGAGTGCCGATCTCCTGATCTTACACAGAACTCTATGGCTCCTCCAGCTGATATCCTCATCATTACAGGACAAGGTATGGGAAACAGTACAGGAACACAAAGCTCTAATGCCGGCTGAAGTCTTCTTCAGAAACCGTCATGACCGGAGAGTGACGATCTCCTGGTCCTTCACAGAGATCTGTGCTTCCTCCTGCTGATATCCTTCGCAACACAGGACAGGGTATAGGATACGGTACAGGAACATGTAATTCCAATGCCAGGTGAAGTCTTCTTCAGGAACCGACACGACTGGGGAGTGCTGATCTCCTGATCTTACACAGAACTCCATGGCTCCTCCAGCTGATATCCTCACCATTACAAGACAGGGTATAGGATACGGTACAGGAACATGGAACTCCAATGCCAGGTGAAGTCTTCTTCAGGAACCGACACGACTGGGGAGTGCTGATCTCCTGATCTTACACAGAACTCCATGGCTCCTCCAGCTGATATCCTCACCATTACAAGACAGGGTATGAGAAAGAGTACAGGAACACAGAGCTCTAATGGCGGCTGAAGTCTTCTTCAGAAACTATCATGACCGGAGAGTGACGATCTCCTGATTTTACACAGAACTCTATGGCTCCTCCAGCTGATATCCTCGCCATAACAGGACAGGGTATGGAAAACAGTACAGGAACACGGAGCACTAATGCTGGCTGAAGTCTTCTTCAGAAACCATCATGACCGGAGAGTGACGATCTCCTGGTCCTTCACAGAGCTCTGTGCTTCCTCCTGCTGATATCCTTCCCAACACAGGACAGGGTATGGGATACGGTACAGGGACACGAAGCTCCAATTCCGGCTGAAGTCTTCAGGAACCGACATGACCGGGGAAAGCCAATGTCCTGGTCCTCCCACAGAGCCCTATGGTTCCTCAGTACTACAAAATACGGTACAGGACTCATTACAGCGACAATGGAGGTCTTTGTAAATCTCTGAAATGACAGAGTGTATTACAGACATTTCTTTAAAGTCTTAATTTTTATCTTAGACATTGAGCTTTGTTTGTCCGATGAAACATGTGGTGGCAGCTGTGTGGTGTTATAAAAGGATAACTGCATAGTTAACCTCAGTGTCAAGAAAAACAGAAATGGAAGTCGCGCACACCTAGTGCATTACCAGGGATAATTTAATAAGAAGACATTTTTGTATAAAAGTGGGTACTCACAAAATGCAACTGACAAAAGGCCATAAACACAGTGCATTGACATGCACAGAACACGGGGTACAGCTAACGCGTTTTGGAGGCGCACCTCCATCTTCAGAGCTAGGAAGGTTCAAAGTACAAGGTTCCTCCATCTCAGATCCCGTGTCGGGTCAGAACCACTCTACGATGGTTGGCCGGGGAGGCGTAAAAAGTGATTTGACTGGCGCGACTCTAGCACGGGTCGGAACCCTCAGAAGCATCCCATGTTTTCCTTGACTCTGAACAAGATTGTTGTCCTGCGAGCTGGAATTTTTGTTGTGCAGGATGGGGCTGAGCGTGTATCTGAGACAGCATGATATGATTTATGACCTGCGTGCGTCACGTATTGGTGGCAGCGGGGTTAGACCTGACCAGCCATTTCTCACAAATTGGTGAAGGTGGCCGGGATCTGACAAGGTTGTTACGTATTGGTGGCAGCATGGTGGGATCTGACAACAACAGGGGATAGGGGGCTTCTTTTAGATAGAAAGGAGATCCAATTCAGCTTTCTTTGCCAGCAGACCAAAAACTAAGCAAACATAAAAATGTAAAAAAAAAAAGAACTTTACACAGAAAATGAAATTTTGAATCCAGAAGGCCAATGTAAGTCATTTTTACATGATAGAAACCCTCATATTATCCCCCATACATCCCCATCCTAATATTGTACAACCAGTACAGTCCAGATTATTCTCTCTTATTGGTCTACAGGAAACCTGTATAGATTACATAACCAATGAGGATGGAGGAGGACCGGAATCACATGACTGAGAAGATATTAAACCTCACCCTGGAGATCATCTACCTGCTGACCGGAGAGGTGAGGAGGATTCTGGGAGGTCACATGACATCACTCTTATCTCTATTAATAAAACACAGACCTGACCGGAGAGGTGAGGAGGATTCTGGGAGGTCACATGACATCACTCTTATCTCTATTAATAAAACACAGACCTGACCGGAGAGGTGAGGAGGATTCTGGGAGGTCACATGACATCACTCTTATCTCTATTAATAAAACACAGACCTGACCGGAGAGGTGAGGAGGATTCTGGGAGGTCACATGACATCACTCTTATCTCTATTAATAAAACACAGACCTGACCGGAGGGGTGAGGAGGATTCTGGGAGGTCACATGACATCACTCTTATCTCTATTAATAAACCACAGACCTGACCGGAGAGGTGAGGAGGATTCTGGGATTCTAACATGATATTCCTATTGGTTCTCCAATACAGAGATTTCCTCTTGTGAAGTCTGGTGATCATATGACCATCACAATGCCTCCATGTGACTCCCTAAAACCTGAGAGACACAACATGGAGAAGATTCTAGAAGTCACCAAGAAGATGATGGAGCTGCTGACAGGAGAGGTGAGCGGCGCTGGGAATTCTGGGACATTATCCAGTAACAGACAAGGAATCACTGATAGTATCATTAGGATCTGTACATTATCTGCATTGTTACAATTGATGTCATTTTTATTATATATTCAGAGTGGAAACCTGAGAGATTCTAAAGTTGATGTTAAAGTCGAGATAAAAAAGGAAGATGATGAGGATGGGGTGATGAAGAAGTTTCTAAAAGGCCATAAAGATCTGTACCAGGACACCATGGTGGAGTCATCCAGCTACAGAAACCCACCAGAGAGATGTCCCCGTCCTCTGTATTCACAGGAGGATCACAACTATGCACAACACAATAAGGTGGATGATCAACAATTATTGACGTTATGATTTCTACAAAAGTATGTATGTTACAGTAAATGTTTTATCCATTTAGAGTGAAAACTTCGGGGATTATAATATTGTTGTTAAAGAAGAGTTTAAAGAGGAGGATGGGGAGTATGGGGTGATGAAGGAGCTTTCTGAAGAACACAAAGATCTCTACAAGGACAAGGTAGAGCCACTTAAGAATAGAAAGCCACCAGAGAGATGTCCCCGTCCTCTGTATTCCCGGGATTCCACACAGGAAGGTCACACCATCCCCCACCATCATCAGGTAGGTGGAGTTGAGGGTCGGGAACATAAAGTGATTGAACACTCTGACATGTGGAGGCGATGTTTGGACTCTACAAGATGATATTTTCTATGTGATCTCACATCATAAATACTTCTATGTTACAGATGTTATTTTCTGCCATTCTGTTGGTTTAGGGTGAAGATCTGATGGACATGAAAGTTGAGGATGAAGTAGAAGAGACGTATGTGAGGGATGATCAGCAATATACGGAGGAGGCTGGAATGATGAGGACATTCATAGAAGAGGACACTCCTACAGAGATCAGCACAGGTGACCCATAATATATTCTCTTATCTCTGCTTTGTTACTGCTCACTGATTGACTGATTGGTCGGAGATATAGGACATCCACAGAGAACATCTGCTTACTAATATCTACCTGATCCAGATGGAATCTTGATGGAAGTGAACTAACCCTCTCATATCTATTGATGATGTTTTTATATTTTTCCAGGACACGCCATGGAGAAACCCTCAAAGGATCGTCTCACTTTATCTCCAGGTTGTAAAATGGAAGATGAGGACATCACAGGAGATTGTGGAGGAGAAAAGACAATGAGCTCCACTATGGATGGTGGACTTCACAGTGTGGATAGACCATGGAATCCCTCTGACTCTGAGCAACCTCGTACTGTGAGGGATGGTGCCGGGATTCAGGGGGAGAAGACATTTTCCTGTCCTGAATGTGGGGAAAGTTTTAGCTTTGTATTAAATCTTACTGCACATCAGGAACCTCACAAAGGCGAGACACTTCTACCCTGTTCCGAGTGCGGGAAATGTTTTTTTTTTAAATCGGAACTCGTCATACATTACAAATCTCACACGGGGGAGAGGCCCTATTCCTGCCCTGAGTGCGGCAAGCGTTTTTCACAGAAATCGCACCTTGTTATACATCTAAGATCTCACACGGGGGAGAGCCCCTATTCTTGCAACGAGTGCGGGAAATGTTTTTCACAGAAATCGCACCTTGTTATCCATCAGAGATCTCACACCGGGGAGAGCCCATATTCTTGCACCGAGTGCGGGAGATTTTTTTCGCAGAAGTCCCATCTTTCCAGACATCAGCGATTTCACACAGGAGAGAAGCCGTATTCCTGCCACGAATGCGGGAAATGTTATGCACAAAAATCAGACCTAGTTGTCCATCAAAGGTCTCACACCGGGGAGAGGCCGTATTCCTGCCCTGAGTGCGGGAAATCTTTTTCAGTCAAGGCCAAGCTTTCTAGACATCAGATATTGCACACCGGCAAGAAGCCATATTCCTGCTCTGAGTGTGGGAGGTGTTTTTCACAGAAGGCCCATCTTACCAAACATCAGAGGTCTCACCGGGCCGACAAGCGGTATTTTTGAAATCCACTGAGGAACACAGGAATTTGGAAATTTTTAAAACAGTGAAGAAGATGTGGAAAAGTCATTGCTACAAGGGTATTTGAAGAAAGCAATGCCCAAAACAAGGCAAGAAGAAGAGAAGGCCACACCAACGAAATGGAAATGGCCACCACCAAAGAAATGGCAATGAAGATGGACGTGAGAACTCAGCTGAGGAGGAGGCCCGTCGTCTTTTTTTTTTTTCTATTCTCTTTCTTGTTTTGTTCCTCCTGGTTTCCAGTTTTGGTGCACATAAAGTATGTAAAAGACTCCACCAATCCTGGCGAACGGTCAACAGATGCCACATCCAGGACAATATATAGTAAAACCTTGGTTTGAGAGGAACTTGGTTTGAGAGCGTTTTGCAAGACAAGCAATCAATTTTTCATAAATTCTGACTAGATATACAAGCGATGTCTTGATATACAAGTAGCGTCACGTCACAACTGAGTATAAGAGAGAAGAGAGGTGCCTCTCAGTCTAGCAATATGGTTATATTTAATGAAGGTACAACATTTAGCAACTCACATCCTCCCAACTCATCATCCTCCGCACCGCCATCAACGTCATCCCTTTCACGAGCCCTTCAGGCCTCGATTTCAGATCGCTCTACTGCAGGGTAGTCTTCCCGGTCACGATTGCAGACTGACAGCGAATAACAAAAGGGGAAGGAAAGGGGATCACCGCTCCAGGTGGAAATGTGGATATAGAACTCTCCTCGGAACTGGAACACCAGGTGCCGGCTAAGCATATAGCAACATGAGGCAAAAAAGGAAGTTCTGGACAGACACACTCCGGAATATAGCCTTTATTTGTAAAAAGTCCAACAGATACAAGACACAGCAAAAAATGGGACAAACGAGCTGACGCGTTTCACACTTGACAGTGCTTAGTCATAGCTCATGTAGATGACTAAGCACTGTTAAGTGTGAAACGGGTCAGTTCGTTTGTCCCATTTTTTTGCTGTGGCTTGTATCTGTTGGACTTTTTACAAAAAAAAGCTATATTCCGGAGTGTGGCTGTCCAGAACTTCCTTTTTGCCTCATGCAGACTGACAGAGGTGAGAGCCGGCGGTGCGGAGGACGGTCTTTGTGGACAGCTTTACCCCGGGTGCCTGCATACTTAGATGGGCCAGTTTTAATCATCAGCCATGTGAGTTGCTAAATGTTGGACCTTCATTAAATGTAACCATATTGCTACACATTAAGGCGCCCTCTCTTTTCTTGTATGCTCTGTAGCTCCTACTGGATTTTGCTTCTAATCCCCTTGTGGTTCCATTTGAGGATGGACATTTTATGCTTACACAACCTATCACATTGCTATGATCTTTTTATATGGACTATAAACTGAAAGACCTATGAATAAATGGTTGTGGAACGAATCATCTGAGTTTCCATTATTTCTTATGGGGAAATTCGCTTTGATATACAAGTGCATTGGATTACAAGCATGCTTCTGGAACGAATTATGCTCGCAATCCAAGATTTTACTGTACTATGGAATCCCTTGGATAATGTTCTGGGCCTTTGATGATTTCTGGGCTAACAGGCCATTTTGTGTCAGACCTTGAATTCCTATATAACCGAGTAGTTAATAAAGATATTATCTGGAACTTCCAACTATTAGTTGGTCTTTCTAACTACATAGGGTATTGTGACGACCCTCCGATACCCAGCCCGGGTGCCTCCCGTCAAGATACAGCTTCCTCCAATCTGGAACCAGGTATTATAGCTGAATATTGCGCCTAAGAACTAGATGACACTAGTTTAGGTGCAAACTGGAACTGACTTTATTGTAACCTCACACAAAATATATACAGTACCTCACAAAATTAGGTAAGAGCTTAATCACATTATGCAAACTGTAAACAGTAAGATAATTAACATAGCTAAGGAACGGCCAACATAAAAAATAAACAGTAAGCTATTTAACAGCTAGTCACCTAGACAAGCCTAGGTGACTCAGGTCACTGCCCATCCAGACAATGCTTTGACTAATCAGGGATCCCAGTGTCAGAAACCATGAATCAGACTGAGACAGAAGTACAGTTAAATCACACTTGTTTAATAATAAAAGTAAAAAGAACAAACATAGTCAAAACATAGCCAGAGTTCAGGAACCCGGAACGGATAGTCAGACAAGTCAAACGTCAGGGAGCCGGAGATGAGCGTAGTAAAACAGCGAGCAGGATCTGGAGCCAGAAGGGATGTCAGCCAAGCTAATCTTTTAACAGGAATGCAGGAGATAGTCTCTGTGATGTTGACCAAGGCGAAGGTAGAGATCATCTGGACTGGACGGCTTATGTAGGCAGGACTGACGGGCAGGATATCATCAACAGCTGAGTGACTGTGGAGAGATGGGAGCTGGCAATTAGCCGACAGCTGAGCGGCCAGCTCAGAGAAGGAAGGGCTGAGCCCAGCCCTGACACCCAGACAGTCCGGAAACAGTCCACAGCCCTGGATACACAAAGTACATTACGCATGCTGTCTTCTGGTGTTTGGCTTTCAATTGTGTAACCTGTCCACTAGAGGTGTCATCATAAGACAAAACTCATATAATGTTCCAGCTGTCTAAAAGTAAAATTCGTTTATCTTCATTAGATTTCTTGAGGGAGGTTGTTGATAAATATTTCTGTCCCAAGTGGAGGAGCGTCTCCAGCCCAGTCTTTAGGAGGTCCACCATATTCCCTCTAACCATTAACCTGTACAAGATTAATTGTACACCTTTCCATCCACTCCAGAAGGGAAGCTTTATTGTCTTTATTCGAGAATTAATCCAAGCCTCGCTCTCAACGTTCCTCACATAGTTGTCCATCATTAGAGAATGATCTGATCTCTCTATGGGATCAGAGGCTGAACTGAGCACTTTTCCATTCTCTGACTGGGAGAAGCAGACGTGGGCCATAATCAGTGGGTAGAGGGCTATAGCCTCTGGTCCCTCTAAAAGACCCTGTCCCGGTTACATAGTTACGTAGTAGGCAAGGTTGAAAAAAGACACAAGTCCATCAAGTCCAACCTATGTGTGTGATTATATGTCAGTATTACATTATATATCCCTGTATGTTGTGGTCATTCAGGTGCTTATCTAATAGTTTCTTGAAACTATCGATGCCCCCCGCTGAGACCACCGCCTGTGGAAGGGAATTCTACATTCTAACCGCTCTTACAGTAAAGAAACCCTCTACGCAGTTTAAGGTTAAACCTCTTTTCTTCTAATTTTAGTGAGTGGCCGCGTGTCTTATTAAATTCCCTTTAGCAGAAAAGTTTTCTAACTATTGTGGGGTCACCAGTAGGGGTACGCATCTTCACTGGCCTCACGATTCGATTCGATTACGATTATCAAGTCAACGATTCGATTCGATTCGATTCCGCGATGCATCACGATTACAGCGCAAGTCCGCAGGTGCTCATGGTTTTCATCAAAAAAAATTCAAGTAGTCAGGAGAACTCCATTTTTTTTATTCTATCTGTTCTTAAGAAAAAAAGAGACAGCAGAGGAGCTCCAGGCTCTCTTCCAAAATACTAAAGGAGATGGTCAGAGCCTCCGGACATGCTACAGGAGATGATCAGAGACTGCAGACATGCTACAGGAGATGATCAGAGACTGCAGACAGACATGCTACAGGAGATGATCAGAGACTGCAGACAGACATGCTACAGGAGATGATCAGAGACTGCAGACAGACATGCTACAGGAGATGATCAGAGACTGCAGACAGACATGCTACAGGAGATGATCAGAGACTGCGGACATGCTACAGGAGATGGTCAGAGACTGCGGACATGGTACAGGAGATGGTCAGAGACTGCGGACATGCTACAGGAGATGGTCACAGACTGGGGACATGCTACAGGAGATGGTCACAGACTGCGGACATGCTACAGGAGATGGTCACAGACTGCGGACATGGCACAGGAGATGGTCAGACACTGGGGACATGGCACAGGAGATGGTCACAGACTGCGGACATGGCACAGGAGATGGTCAGACACTGGGGACATGGCACAGGATATGGTCAAACACTGCGGACATGGCACAGGAGATGATCAGACACTGGGGACATGGCACATGAGATGATCAGAGGCTGGGGACATAGTACAGGAGATGGTCAGACACTGGGACATAGTACAGGAGATGGTCAGAGACTGCGGACATGGCACAGGAGATGGTCAGACACTGGGACATGGCACAGGAGATGGTCAGACACTGGGGACATGGCACAGGAGATGGTCAGACACTGGGACATGGCACAGGAGATGGTCAGACACTGGCTTACATGGCACAGGAGATGGTCAGACACTGGGACATGGCACAGGAGATGGTCAGACACTGGGACATGGCACAGGAGATGGTCAGACACTGGGGAGTGGGGACATGGTACAGGAGATGGTCAGAGACTGCGGACATGGCACAGGAGATGATCAGACACTGGGACATGGCACAGGAGATGATCAGACACTGGGACATGGCACAGGAGATGGTCACAGACTGCAGACATGGCACAGGAGATGGTCACAGACTGTGGACAATAATGCAGAGTTGTGGTGTGATGAATGCACATAGAAAACAATTCTATGATATGGACTTGTGTCACAGCGCCCTCCCCCTCTGTACTTACATGCTGCTCTGCCGGTGGCAGCCTGTAATGAGCAGGGCGATCTGCCTGCTCACCATCTCCCCCCGATCTCCATTCGTGCGGCCGGTGTTCCGCCGGTTGTCACATCTCAGGTCAGCAGTGAATTCTCCCGGGAGAGCGCTCCGTGCATAAAGCTGTTTTTAGTGTGTGTATATTCCGGTCATGTGACTCTCAGCCACGCCTCCCTCCTCTCACGTCTCTCCAGATGTCAGCCCCGCCCGCCTCTCTTCTGACCTGATAGCTCCAGTCAGTGGGCGGAGCTGACACCAGGAGAGACTGAGAGGAGGGAGGCGCGGCTGAGAATCACATGACCGGAATATACACACACTAAAAACAGCTTTATGCACGGAGCGCTCTCCCGGGAGGGGGCGGGGCCAGACATCGATTTTTCGGGTCGCATGCATCGATGCCGCATCGGGGACACCCAAATCGCGATGCATCGATGCTGCGATTAATTTCAGCAGCCCTAGTCACCAGTACGGTATTTGTATATTGAAATCATATCCCCTCTCAAGCGTCTCTTCTCCAGAGAGAATAAGTTCAGTGCTCGCAACTTTTCCTCATAACTAAGATCCTCCAGACCCTTTATTAGTTTTGTTGCCCTTCCCTTGACTTTCTCCAGTTCCAGCACATCCTTCCTGAGGACTGGTGCCCAGAACTGGACAGCATACTCCAGGTGCGGCCGGACCAGAGTCTTGTAGAGTGGGAGAATTATCGTTTTATCTCTGGAGTTGATCCCCTTTTTAATGCCAATATTCTGTTTCCTTTGTTAGCAGCAGCTTGGCATTGAATGTCATTGCTGAGCCTGTCATCTACTAGGACCCCCAGGTCCTTTTCCATCCTAGATTCCCCCAGAGGTTCTCCCCCCAGTCTATAGATTGCATACATATTTCTGCCACCCAAATGCATTATTTTACATTTTTCCACATTGAACCTCATTTGCCATGTAGTTGCTCACCCCATTAATTTGTTCAGATCTTCTTGCAAGGTTTCCACATCCTATGGAGAAGTTATTGCCCTGCTTAGCTTAGTATCATCTGCAAATACAGAGATTGAACTATTTACCCCATCTTCCAGATCGTTTATGAACACAATAAATAGGATTGGTCCCAACACAGAACCCTGGGGGACCCCACTACCCACCCCTGACCATTCTGAGTACTCCCCATTTATCACCACCCTCTGAACTCACCCTTGTAGCCAGTTTTCAATCCATGTACTCACCCTATGGTCCATGCCAACTGACCTTACTTTGTACAGTAAACGTTTATGGGGAACTGTATCAAATGCTTTTGCAAAATCCAGATACACCACGTCTACGGGCCTTCCTTTATCTAGATGGCAACTCACCTCCTCATAAAAGGTTAGTAGATTGGTTTGGCAAGAATGATTCTTCATGAATCCATGCTGATTACTGCTAATGATATTGTTCTTATTACTAAAATCTTGTATATAGTTCCTTATCATCCCCTCCAAGAGCTTGCATACTATTGATGTTAGGCTAACTGGCCTGTAATTCCCAGGGATGTGTCTCGGCCCTTTTTTAAATATTGGTGCTACATTGGCTTTTCTCCAATCAGCTGGTACCATTCCAGTCAGTAGACTGTTCGTAAAAATTAGGAACAATGGTCTGGCAATTACTTTTTTTTTGAAAATTCTTTTTATTGGGTTTTAAGTTGAGATACAAAACAGAGCCTATTGGGCATACCCAGGCTTGGTCCAATTATATCACAATAAAACAGACATATATATATATATATATATATATATATATATATAAACAACGGGAAACAAACAAACAAACAAAAAAAAAACAAGGAAAGGGGGAAAAAAACCCTGTCTGGTAATTACTTGACTGAATTTAGCAGGAAAAAAAAATTATAGTATAAACAGTCATATGACCAAAAGATAAAAAAGAACATTTGAGTAACTGCATTCAAAAAAAAAAACTTAAACCCAACATACCTAACCCTTAATTTAAGGGAAAGAAAGTGTAGTCCTCTTTTTTGGGTTTGGAGAAATGTCCCTCCCCAAGTAGAATATTGCGCTAAACTTAAATAAGAGTACCAGAACCTTCTCTAAGTGGAGGACTGGGATTGATAATAAAATTGCCAGTGCTTCCACCCAGGAAAGGACCTCCACCCAGGACGGAGTTCCCACCCAGGACAGGGCCTCCACCCAGAACAGGGCCCCTACCCAGGACAGAGCTACCACCCAGGACAGGGCCTCCACCCAGTACACAGTCCTGAGACAGAGCCCCCACCCAGGACAGGGCCCCTACCCACAGCAGGGCCTCCACCTAGGACAGAGCTACCACCCAGGACAGGGCCTCCACCCAGGACAGGGCCCCCATCCAGGACAGAGCTACCACCCAGGACTGGGCCTCCACCCAGGACAGAGCTACCACCCAGGACAGGGCCTCCATGCAGGACAGAGCTACCACCCAGGACAGGGCCTCCACCCAGGACAGGGCCCCCATCCAGGACAGAGTTACCACCCAAAACAGGGCCTTTACCCAGGATAGAGCTACCTTCCCAGACAGAGCCCCCACCCAGGATAGGGCCTCCCCCCAGGACAGAGCTACCACCCAGGTCAGGGCCCCCACCCAGGACAAGGCCTGCACCCAGGACAGAGCCCCACCCAGGATAGTGCTACCACCCAGGACAGGGTCCCCATCCAGGACAGAGCCTCCACCCAGGACATTACCTCCACCCAGGACACAGCCCCTACCGAGGACAGTGCCTCCACCCAGGACAGGGCCCCTACTCAGGACAGAGCTACCACCCAGGACAGGGCCCCCACACAGGACATAGCTACAATACAGGATAGTGCCTCCACCCAAGACAGAGCCCCCCACCCAGGACAGTGCCTCCACCCAAGACAGAGCCCCCCACCCAGGACAGTGCCTCCATCCAGGACAGGACTTCTGTGAACAGAGGGAAATCCCTTCCTGGGAAATTAATTTGTAATCTAAGCAAAGTAATTGGGAGCAAAAGAACTACTGCAGCCAGCATATAACATTAACCATAAGTATACAGATGTACACCAGTATAGAAATAATGCAAGCTTGATATAAGAAGAGATTACTAACAGTACATCCAATGTACAAACAGGAATAATCAGCAAAGAGCCCAATAGGAGTCCTGGTGGAATTATGTACATATACACGGGTATATATAGGTATTAATAGGGATACCTCTAGATGAATGTTGCAGCAAAGTCCAGTTGCAGGGGCCCCTAAGGATGCTTGCAATGCGCAATCCGTCTTGGTGTAAGAAACCTGAAGGCAATATCAGCGGTGATGGTGAGATCCTCCAGCTGTTGTCCAACCAGCCTGGAATGCAGTTTTTCATTAGCAGAAACATTGGTGTGGTACTGGAACTCAGAGTCAGCCTATCTACTCTGCGCTTAGTCCCTAATAGCATTTAATCTGTCTTGTAACCTGAAGTCAAGATCAGCGGTGGTGGGGAGATCCTCCAGCCATTGCCTAATTAGCCTGGAACAGTTTTTCATCAGCAGAAACTGTGCTGTGATACTGGAACTTAGTGTCAGCTTATCTAACCTTCATTTAATTCCTATTTTTGTACAACTTGTATTGATGTATCAGATTTTAATAGACTTACCATTAACCACTTGCTTACCGGGTACTTTCACCCCCTTCCTGCCCAGACCAGTTTTCAGCTTTCAGCGCTCTCACACTTTGAATGACAATTACACGGTCATGTAACACTGTACCCAAAAGAGAGTTTAATCATTTTATTCCTACAAATAGAGCTTTTTTTGGTGGTATTTAATCACCACTAGGGTCTTTATTTTTGCTTAAGAAACAAAAAAAAGACTAAAAAACATTTTTCATAGTTTGTTATAAAATTTTGCAAACGGGTAATTTTTCTCTTTTACTGATGGGCGCTGATGAGGCGGCGGCACTGATGAATCTGCACTGATGAAGCTGCACTGATGGGCACTGATGAGGCTCTGATGAATCTACACTGATGAGGCGGCACTGGTGGGCACTGATGAATCTGCACTAATGAGGTGGCACTGATGAATCTACACTGATGAGGCGGCACTGGTGGGCACTGATGAATATGCACTGATGAGGCGGCTCCGATGAATCTACACTGATGAGGCGGCACTGGTGGGCACTGATGAATCTGCACTGATGAGGCGACATTGATGAAGCTGCACTGATGAGGCGGCTCTGATAAATCTGCACTGATGAGGCGGCTCTGGCGGGCACTGATGAAGCTGCACTGATGAGGCGCCACTGGTGGGCACTAATGAAAAGGCACTGATGAGGCTGCATGGATAGGTGGCACTGATAGGCAGGGCCGCTGATAAGGCAGTACAGCCAGCCCTCCTGTACTGGGCCAGCTGTACTGTCCTATTGCAGACACCAATCCTCTTCTGCCTCCCCTTGCAGCGCTGCCAGCTTCTTCTCCTCTTTCTCCCTCTGGCTGCATTGCAGGGGGATTGGTTCTAGCACATGCGCCCATTCCATCTGCTGTCCGGGCTCCCATGCACCCCTTTCCCCCACAGAGCTTCTGGCTTCCCTCCTCTCCCACGAGAAGCTGCTATGGGCACACGGGGATGTTTTAGGATGGAGAGCTGGGGAAAGGGCTGGTAAATATGTAATTTACTGGCTCCTTCCATTCCTGAATGAACACAGTGAACTATCGATACCGATCACTCACTGTGTCCATTCGTCACTGAAGCATAGTAAACTGTATTTATTATGCTTCCGTTTGGGAATGAGCAGGAAGCCTCGGAGCGTTCCCTACTCATTCATCTGTGCAGCTGAGGCTACAAAGAAAGGGACTAATACATCTATGTCCTCAGTCACTTTCGGCCTGGGGAAGCGGGCCCTGTTAGGTAGGCTGTATGGGGCCCCATCATTTCTAACAGCAGCCCTGCTGATAGGTGGTACTGATGGGCACTGGTAGGCGGCACTGATGGTCAATGATACGTGGCACTGATGGGCTCTGATAGGCAGCACTGATGGGCATTGGTAGGCAGCACTGATGAGCCCTGGTAGGCGACACTGAGACACTGATAGTAACTGATAGGTGGCACTGATGGGCTTTGATAGGCAGCACTGATGGGCACTGGTAGGCAGCACTGATAGGCGGCAATGATGGGCTCTGATAGGCAGCACTGGTGGGCACTGGTAGGCAGCACTGATGGGATCTGAGAGGCTGCACTGATGGGCTCTGATAGGTGGCACTGATAGTAACTGATAGGGGGCACTGATGGGCTCTGATAGGCGGCACTGATGGGCTCTGATAGGCAGCACTGATGGGCTCTGATAGGTGGCACTGATAGTAACTAATAGGCGGCACTGATGGGCTCTGATGGTCACTGGTAGACAACACCGATGGTCACTGATAGGCGGCACTGATAGGCAGCACTGATGGGCTCTGATAGGCAGCATTGATGGGCTATCTGGTGGGCTCTGATAGGTGGCACAGATGGGCTCTGATGGTCATTGAAAGGCAGCAATGATGGTCACTGGTAGGCAGCACTGATGGGCTCTGAGAGATGGAACTGATGGGCACTGGTAGGCGGCACTGATAGCACTGTTTGGCAGAGACTGATAGGTGGCACTGGTGGGCACTAATTAGCAGCCCTGGTGGGCACAGATTGACACTGCTGTCCCTGTAACAGAAGCCGGATACCGACTTTCTTTTATTCTCCTCATGCTGATCGTGAGGAGAAAAAAAGCCAATAACCAGATTCTGTTCACTTCCATGATCAGCTGTCATTGGCCCTTTACCCTGCTCTGTGATCAGCCCAGTCCGAAGGGCGATCATGGGAGAACGTCTGTAAAAGCCCCCCCGGCACTGGAAGCCGTCTTTCGGCAATAACACGAGCGGAAAGTAGTTTTTAAAAAAAATACAAATTTTCATCACAAAACATAATTGTAACCATTTATTTTATGTATATTTTGTAAGAAAAGCATGATGAGTTTTTTTATCATTTTGTTGTATGCCGAGACCTCTAACGTCTGCCATTAGTGTTTTTAGTCTGATCTCTCCTCTTCATTCACAAGTATTATCTAGCTCCTCTCTCACCATGATGTCTTCCTTTGAAGCTTCTGCTAAAGATGCTGGGAGATCAGACTACACTGCTAGAGAGACCCAACCAGCAGTGACACCCCCTCCTTCTCTCTCCTAGAGGGACCCAACCAGCAGTGACACCCCCTCCTTCTCTCTCCTAGAGGGACCCAACCAGCAGTGACACCCCCTCCTTCTCTCTCCTAGAGGGACCCAACCAGCAGTGACACCCCCTCCTTCTCTCTCCTAGAGGGACCCAACCAGCAGTGACGCCCCCTCCTTCTCTCTCCTAGAGGGACCCAACCAGCAGTGACGCCCCCTCCTTCTCTCTCCTAGAGGGACCCAACCAGTAGTGACACCAGCTCCTTCTCTCTCCTAGAGGGACCCAACCAGCAGTGACACCCCCTCCTTCTCTCTCCTAGAGGGACCCAACCAGCAGTGACACCCCCTCCTCCTCTCTCCTAGAGGGGCCCAACCAGCAGTGACACCCCCTCCTTCTCTCTTCTAGAGGGACCCAACCAGCAGTGACACCAGCTCCTTCTCTCTCCTAGAGGGACCCAACCAGCAGCGACACCCCCTCCTCTCTCCTAGAGGGACCCAACCAGCAGTGACACCCCCTCCTCCTCTCTCCTAGAGGGACCCAACCAGCAGTGACACCCCCTCCTCCTCTCTCCTAGAGGGACCCAACCAGCAGTAACACCCCATCCTTCTCTCTCCTAGAGGGACCCAACCAGCAGTGACACCTCCTCCTTCTCTCTCCTAGAGGGACCCAACCAGCAGTGACACCCCCTCCTTCTCTCTCCTAGAGGGACCCAACCAGCAGTGACACCCCTCCTTCTCTCTCCTAGAGGGACTCAACCAGCAGTGACATCCCCTCCTTCTCTCTCCTAGAGGGACCCAACCAGCAGTGACACCCCCTCCTCCTCTCTCCTAGAGGGACCCAACCAGCAGTGACACCCCCTCCTTCTCTCTCCTAGAGGGACCCAACCAGCAGTGACACCCCCTCCTTCTCTCTCCTAGAGGGACTCAACCAGCAGTGACACCCCCTCCTTCTCTCCCCTAGAGGGACCCAACCAGCAGTGACACCCCCTCCTCCTCTCTCCTATAGGAACCCAACCAGCAGTGACACCCCCTCCTCCTCTCTCCTAGAGGGACCCAACCAGCAGTGACACCCCCTCCTTCTCTCTCCTAGAGGGACCCAACCAGCAGTGACACCCCCTCCTCCTCTCTCCTAGAGGGACCCAACCAGCAGTGACACCCCCTCCTTCTCTCTCCTAGAGGGACTCAACCAGCAGTGACACCCCCTCCTTCTCTCTCCCAGAGGGACCCAACCAGCAGTGACACCCCCTCCTTCTCTCTCCTAGAGGGACCCAACCAGCAGTGACAACCCCTCCTTCTCTCTCCTAGAGGGACTCAACTAGCAGTGACACCCCTCCTCCTCTCTCCTAGAGGGACCCAACCAGCAGTGACACCCCCTCCTTCTCTCTCCTAGAGGGACTCAACCAGCAGTGACACCCCCTCCTTCTCTCTCCTAGAGGGACCCAACCAGCAGTGACACCCCCTCCTTCTCTCTCCTAGAGGGACCCAACCAGCAGTGACACCCCCTCCTCCTCTCTCCTAGAGGGACCCAACCAGCAGTGACACCCCCTCCTTCTCTCTCCTAGAGGGACTCAACCAGCAGTGACACCCCCTCCTTCTCTCTCCTAGAGGGACTCAACCAGCAGTGACACCCCCCTTCTCTCTCCTAGAGGGACTCAACCAGCAGTGACACCCCCTCCTTCTCTCTCCTAGAGGAACCCAACCAGCAGTAACACCCCCTTCTTCTCTCTCCTAGAGGAACCCAACCAGCAGTGACACCCCCTCCTCCTCTCTCCTAGAGGAACCCAACCAGCAGTGACACCCCCTCCTCCTCTCTCTTAGAGGGACCCAACCAGCAGTGACACCCCCTCCTTCTCTCTCCTAGAGGGACCCCACCAGCAGTGACACTCCCTCCTTCTCTCTCCTAGAGGGACTCAACCAGCAGTGACACCCCCTCCTTCTCTCTCCTAGAGGAACCCAACCAGCAGTGACACCCCTTCCTTCTCTCTCCTAGAGGGACCCAACCAGCAGTGACACCCCCTTCTCTCTCCTAGAGGGACCCCACCAGCAGTGACACTCCCTCCTTCTCTCTCCTAGAGGGACTTAACCAGCAGTGACACCCCCTCCTTCTCTCTCCTAGAGGGACCCAACCAGCAGTGACACCCCCTCCTTCTCTCTCCTAGAGGGACCCCACCAGCAGTGACACTCCCTCCTTCTCTCTCCTAGAGGGACTCAACCAGCAGTGACACCCCCTCCTTCTCTCTCCTAGAGGGACCCAACCAGCAGTGACACCCCCTCCTTCTCTCTCCTAGAGGAACCCAACCAGCAGTGACACCCCCTCCTCCTCTCTCTTAGAGGGACCCAACCAGCAGTGACACCCCCTCCTTCTCTCTCCTAGAGGGACCCAACCAGCAGTGACACCCCCTCCTTCTCTCTCCTAGAGGGACCCAACCAACAGTGACACCCCCTCCTTCTCTCTCCTAGAGGGACCCAACCAGCAGTGACACCCCCTCCTTCTCTCTCCTAGAGGGACCCAACCAGCAGTGACACCCCCTCCTCCTTCTCTCCTAGAGGGACCCAACCAGCAGTGACATCCCCTCCTTCTCTCTCCTAGAGGGATCCAACCAGCAGTGACATCCCCTCCTTCTCTCTCCTAGAGGGACTCAACCAGCAGTGAGACCCCCTCCTTCTCTCTCCTAGAGGGACCCAACCAGCAGTGACACCCCCTCCTTCTCTCTCCTAGAGGGACCCAACCAGCAGTGACACCCCCTCCTTCTCTCTCCTAGAGGGACTCAACCAGCAGTGACACCCCCCCTTCTCTCTCCTAGAGGGACCCAACCAGCAGTGACACCCCCTCCTTCTCTCGCCTAGCAGAGGACGACAGACAGAACTTTGAAGTCTTCAGTGATCTCTGATTTCCTTATAAAGTGTTTCTTCCATGATAGAGATCAGAGGAGCGCTCAGCCACGTGTTTTCTGAGGTGTATATCAAGATGAGCTTCTTCCCAGTGTGAGATCTCTGATGTACGGCAACATATAATCCATATAGAAGACATTTCCCACACTCAGGACACTAATACACCTCAAGGGTTTTGTGTAGACCTGGTAAGACAAGACTTCTGTGAAAAACACTTCCCGCACCTAGGACAGAACTACGGCTTCTCCCCTTTGTGAGATCTTCGATGTTTGACAAGTGCTGATTTCCGTGGATAACATTTCTTGCACTCAGAACAGGAAAATAGCTTTTCCTGCGTGTGGCATAGCTGATGTTCAGTAAGATTTGCTTTACGCGTAAAACATTTCCCGCACTCGGGACAGGAATACGGCTTCTCCCCCGTGTGAGATCTCTGATGTTTAACAAGTTCTGACTTCTGCGAAAAACATCTCCCGCACTCAGAGCAGGCATACGGCTTCTCACCCGTGTGAATTCTCTGATGTTTGGAAAGATTCGTCTTCTGTGAAAAAGATTTCCCGCACTCGGGGCAGTAAAACGGCTTCTCCCCTGTGTGAGCTCTTTGATGTGTAATGAGTTCCGAGTTCTGTGTAAAACATTTCCCGCACTCATGGCAGACATACTGCTTCTCCCCCGTGTGCACTCTCTGATGTCTGGAAAGAAGGGACTTCTGTGAAAAACATTTCCCGCACTCAGGGCAGGAAAATGGCTTCTCACCCGTGTGAGATCTCTGATGTATAACAAGATCTGATTTCCGAGGAAAACATTTCCCGCAGTCCAGGCAGGGAAATGGTTTCTCCCCGGTGTGCAATCTCTGGTGCACAGAAAGATTGGACTTCTGTGAAAAAAGTTTTCCGCACTCAGGGCAGGCATATGGGCTCTCCCCCGTGTGAGACCTTTCATGCATAACAAGGTCTGATTTCTGTGTATAACATTTCCCGCACTCAGGGCAGGAATATAATTTCTCGCCTGTGTGCAATCTCTGATGTCTGGAAAGCCTGTCCTTATCTGAAAAACATTTCTCGCACTCAGAGCAGGAATAAGGCCTTTCCCCCGTGTGTGATCTGTAATGTATGTCCAGTTTGGATTTACGTATAAAACATTTCCCGCACTCGGGGCAGGAAAATGGCTTGTCCCCTGTGTGTAATCCCTGATGTCTGGACAGATGGGCCTTCTGGGAAAAACACTTCCCACACTCAGAGCAGGAATACGGCTTCTCCCCTGTGTGAGTTCTCTGATGTCGGACCAGTTCTGATTTATGAAGAAAACATTTCCCGCACTCAGAACAGGAACGAAGCTTCTCACCCGTGTGAGATCTCTGATGTACAGATAGACCTAATTCAGAGCTAAAACTTTCCTCACAGTCTACACAGTAAAACATCATCTCCCCCTCAACCCTGGCACCATCGCCCACAGTACATGATTCCTCAGAGTCTGAGGGATTGCAGGAGCTCATTGTCTTTTCTCCAGTACATTCTTCTTTGATGTCCTCATTTTCCATTTTATAACCTGGAGATAAAGTGAGAAGATCCTTTGAGGGTTTCTCCATGGCGTGTTCTGGAAAAATATAAAAACATCATCAATAGATATGAGAGGGTTAGTTCACTTCCATCAACATTCCATCTGGATCAGGTAGATATGAGTGAGGAGATGTTCTCTGTGGAGGTCCCAACCAGCTGGGACTCTCCCCCCTCTTCAGTCAAAGGGCCTTTGGTCCTCCTCCCAGATCACTTCTACATTTACACGGCCTTGTCAGAAGAGCAGGAACCAATGGGGGCTGGGAGGTCCATGCTCTTTACACAACCACAAGCCTAGGCACTGGGTCATGTGATCTCTGATAGACAAGAGGGACAAAGTTCAGACTTGAAGACCCTTTACCATAGAACTAGTGACCATAGGCCTAGGCTTCTGGTGATATGCAGCACTGGAAGGAGTCTGATCGAACAGGGACCAACCTAAGAAATGCTCAATCTGTGTTATCATATCTGTGCTACTGTAACTAGGAGTAACCCACAACCTAATACTGCCAGAGGAACCCCAGGATGGGTATCAGTACAGGGAGGGGACCATTATCAGCCTATTATTGGCTGATATCACTCAGCTCCCGCCCTACTCTGGACCAATCAGTTTGCAGTAACAGAGCAGAGATAAGAGAAGAATATATTATGGGTCACCTGTGCTGATCTCTGTAGGAGTGTCCTCCTCTATGAATGTCCTCGTCATTCCAGCCTCCTCCGTATATTGCTGATCATCCCTCACATACGTCTCTTCTACTTCACCCTCAACTTTCATGTCCATCAGATCTTCACCCTAAACCAAGAGAATGGCAGAAAATAACATCTGTAACATAGAAGTATTTATGATGTGAGATCACATAGAAAATATCACTTGTAGAGTCCACACATCGTCTCCACATGTCAGAGTGTTCAATCACTTTATGTTCCCGACCCTCAACTCCACCTACCTGATGATGGTGAGGGATGGTGTGATCTTCCTGTGTGGAATCCCGGGAATACAGAGGACGGGGACATCTCTCTGGCGAGTTTCTGTTATTAGGTGGATTCATCATAATGTCCTTGTAGAGATCCTTGTGTCCTTCAAAACACTTCTCCCTCACACCATACTCCTCATCCTCCTCTTTTATCTCTTCTTTAACATCAACTTTAGAATCTCTCAGGTTTCCATACTGAATATATAATAAAAATGACATCAATTGTAACAATGCAGATAATGTAAAGATTCTAATGATATTATTAGTGATTGTTCCTCATCTACCTGATGATGGTGAGGGATGGTGTGACCTTCCTGTGTGGAATCCCGGGAATACAGAGGACGGGGACATCTCTCTGATGGGTTTCTGTTATTAGGTGGCTCCATTGTGACATCCATGTGTCCTTCTGAAAACTCGTCCATCACTCCATACTCCTCATCCTCCTCTTTAAACTCTTCTTTAACAACAATAATAATATCCCCGAGGTTTCCACTCTGAATATAAAAAAAGACATTCAATGGAACAAACATACCAATGTATAACACCTAACTACCGAACATGGCTTCAGTCGAGTTACAGGCCTGGGGGCCATGGTCTTGTTCCCCTCAGCAACTCCAGCATGGTTGAACAGCAATAAACAAGAATGCGTAGATGTGTGAAAGGTATAGTTTGTTACGTGGGAACTAGTAAGAGAGACTCTTGAAGATTCTGGGTCCTCCTGCTCTAAGCGGAGTTGTTATGGCTTAAAAAGGACACTGTCTTCTGGAAATTGACTCTTGGAAGCATAGAGGGTTAGATAAGAGGGTTTGGCCGGTAATAATGAGGTGTATGTCATATGCTAACCAGATTCCTTGCATAAATGATCAACTAATATACTTGGATTATATTTTCATCGCACAAGACAAAGGTCTGGATGCTACTAAAACAGATGGTGGAGAATGCGGGCAAATACATATCGCTTTATCTACCAAAGACGGATGAACTTTGGAGGTCAGGATGGACACTGGCACTATAGGTACGTTTTAATTACCCTATTGTCAAGGTTTTTGGGACCTGGTAGTACTGCGTTAGAGGTGACTGGGGCTCTGCTGTGCAGTGATAAGTTTCTGCCGATACTAACATTGTGTGTCTATAAAATGTCTACATATGCATGCAGCCTGCTGATGTTTGCTGCGTGTGTGAAAATGCCAGACACAACTGAACTAATCTGAATTAATGTAAGACTACACCAAACTTCTAATGAGATTTATAAAACGTAATAAACTTGGATTATGTTTACACCTTACACAGACAATGGTCTGGATTCTTCTAAAACAAATGATAGAGCATGCTGGCAACTATATATTTCTTTATCTATCAAAGATGGCTGGGCTCTGGAGTTTAGGATGAACACTTCACAAAACAATGGTCTGGGCTCTTCTACAACAAATGTTGGAGCATGCTGGCAACTATATATTTCTTTATCTATCAAAGATGGCTGGGCTCTGGAGTTTAGGATGAACACTTCACAAGACAATGGTCTGGGCTCTTCTACAACAAATGGTGGAGAATGCGGGCAACTATATATCGCTTTATCTATCAAAGATGGCTGGGCTCTGGAGTTTAGGATGAACACTTCACAAGACAAATGGTGGAGAATGCGGGCAACTATATATCGCTTCACAATAAAACTAACACTTCACAAGACAAATGGTGGAGAATGCGGGCAACTATATATCGCTTTATCTATCAAAGATGGCTGGGCTCTAGAGTTTAGGATGAACACTTCACAAGACAATGGTCTGGATTCTTCTACAACAAATGGTGGAGAATGCGGGCAACTATATAGTGCTTTATCTATCAAAGATGGCTGGGCTCTGGAGTTTAGGATGAACACTTCACAAGACAAATGGTGGAGAATGCGGGCAACTATATATCGCTTCACAATAAAATTAACACTTCACAAGACAAATGGTGGAGAATGCGGGCAACTATATATCGCTTTATCTATCAAAGATGGCTGGGCTCTGGAGTTTAGGATGAACACTTCACAAGACAATGGTCTGGATTCTTCTACAACAAATGGTGGAGAATGCGGGCAACTATATAGTGCTTTATCTATCAAGGATGGCTGGACTCTGGAGTTTAGGATGAACACTTCACAAGACAATGGTCTGGATTCTTCTACAACAAATGGTGGAGAATGCGGGCAACTATATATCGCTTTATCTATCAAAAATGGCTGAGTTCTGGAGTTTAGGATGAACACTTCACAAGACAATGGTCTGGATTCTTCTACAACAGATGGTGGAGAATGCAGGCAACTATATATCGCTTTATCTATCAAAGACATCTGGGCTCTGGCGATCAGGACGGACATTTCACAAGACAGCGGTCTGGATTCTTCTACAACAGATGACGGGGAATGCGGGATTCCTCTACAACACTAACAATAATTCACATAATGATCACACAGTGCCTCCCCTTCCTAATTCTGTGGACTTGCCCGGTGTTTCCCTCTGATGCTCCCTTGGTCAGTTTGGTGGTGGGGGGGAAAGGACAAAAGAACCATTATATACACGATTGTTGTTATCTGCTGTATCTGTAATAAATAATTATTAATATGTAAATTATCTTATCATTACTAGAGCTATATGAAATATTGGTGGTCCGTAAAAATCCTCTGAGGAAGCCATTGTTGGCGAAACATGTTGGGATATGACATCAAGTATTGATCACCTACCACATACAGAGATCAGTGACCATTAAACATGAATTGTATCATGCTCTGCTAATTTTACTGAATCCTATATTTGTTGTTGTTTGTGTAATACATTTTTATTTTATATAATTTATTCATTCTTCGTTGTTTTGGGCACAGCTATAATCCCAATTACCCTGTTGCCACCATTTTTTATTTACCAGGGATGAGGTTATCGCATATCATAGGGTAACCTAATCTACCTCTCAAGCTATAACAATAATTGTAATACATCATTGGTAAGGTTGAAAAAAGACACTAGCCCATCTAGTTCAATCAATAGTAGTCTTGTATCCATGTACCTGATGATGGTGAGAGATGGTGTGACCTTCCTGTGTGGAATCCCGGGAATACAGAGGACGGGGACATCTCTCTGGTGGGTTCCCATTACTGGATCCATCTGTAGGAAACACACACACTGACTGAATACATTGTTTCTATGTGTTTATCAGATGATGGGGGATCTAGGTGGACCCTCCGTACTGCTCTCTCCTTTACAATAAAGTCTCCTCTTACCCGGTGATGTGAGGGGCGGCTGATTGTCCATCATGACGTCCTTGTAGAGATCCTTGTGTCCTTCTAAATACTCCCACTCCTCCATGGAGAAATAGACAGTGACATCCTGACACCTTATAGGAACCTGACACACACAATGATACAGTCACCATCCAGACATCTTATAATAAGGGTCTATTACAGTGATTCTCAACCAGGGTTCCTCTAGAGGTTGCTAGGGGTTCCTTCAGCATTGGCCAATTTCTGCCTCTCAGATAAGTTCCCACTGACACCATTGATCTTTTTAGCTATCTGTAAGGAGGTAATTCTTCCCAATGACCACAAGTGTAAGGACCATTCTTCTCAATGACCATCACACTAATGTATCATGAGTTGTAGATTTCTAATTTTTAGCAGGGGTTTCCTGAGACCGGAGATCTTTTTCAAGGGTTCCTCTGTTGAAAAGGTTGAGAAAGATTGGTCTATTATGTCATTACTGTCATTTGTAAATGGGTACATTTTCCCCTTCACTGATGGGCGCTGATGGGGCTTCAATGATGGTCACTGATGAGGCGGCACTGATGATGAGGCACTTATATGCAGCACTGATGGGTACTGATAGGTGGCACTGATGGGCACTCATAGACGGCACCAATAAGTGGCACTGATGGACTTCATATGACGCCCAGTCAGGACAACTGAACCACTTCCTGACCGTCATTCTGCTATAGGCCGGGCAGGAAGTGGTTAAATTTTTTTTAAAGGGACAGTGTAAAAATAAAAAGTAAAAATAAATAAGAAAAAATAAAAGTAAAAGCGCCCCATCCCTTCGTGCACACGTGCAGAAGCGAAATCGTGCGTAAGTATGTGAGCGGTGTTCGGACCACACATGTGAAGTATCACGGGGAACGTCAGAGCGAGAGCAATAATTCTAGCGCTAGACCTCCTCTTGCAATTTTAAACTGGTAACCTGTAAAGGCGTTTAAAGCGTCGCCTATGGAGATTTTTAAGTATCGTTTTTTGTTGCCATTCCACAAGTGGGCACAATTTTAAAGGGTGACATGTTAGGTAACTATTTACTTGGTGTAACATCATCTTTCACATTATACAAAAAAAAAATTAATTGGGGTAACTTTTGCATTTTCTTTATTTTTTTAATTCATTGAAGCGTATTTTTCTAATAAAATTGCGTTTGCAAAACCGCTGCGCCAATACCGTGTGACATACAAAATTGCAATGATCGCCATTTTATTCCCTAGGGTCTCTGCTAAAAAACATTTAAAATTGTTTGGTGGTTATAAGTAATTTTCTAGCAAAAAATAAAACTTTAAACTTGTGAACAACAAGTGCCTTAAAAAAAAGCCTGGTCGGCATGTTGTTAATGTTTCACTGCTTCTCGCTAAAGGGAGTTTTAAAAAAAAATCTTTTGCATTGATACATGTTCCCCAGGGGGCAGTGCCATACCCTCCCCCCATCCCTGTATATTTTTTGACATCCCTTTGTCTATTAGGCCATAAAACAGGCATTTTTAATTCGAAAGGTCTCCAATTGATTTCAGTGGGGTTCAGGTTCACCATCCGATCTTCACCAAATAATGCTCAAACCAAACCCAGGGCAGTTCAGGTCTTCCCTAAGCTGCGGCTCACTGTGAAACAGGCTCCAGTAAGGAAGTGGCCGTCCTACCGCTGGCACATTTTTTTCAGGGCTGTATCTCAGCTGCCAAACTGTAATATTTAGGGCAGGAAAACGGGTGCCTTGTGTCCCCAAATTTAAAGCCTATTCAAGGTGATCTCTTTGGGGTAGGGTGCCCACATGTCCCGGATTGCCCGGGACATTCCCGCAATTAGCAGGTCTGTCCCGGGTCCCGGACACATTCATTCCGGGACAATACAGTGTCCCGGAATGAAATTGACAGAGCGAGCAAACCCCGCTGGCGCTCGCTCTGCCTCCAGCTCCATCTGCCTCCGCCCGAACACAGCCGAGCCCGCCCGAGCCGAGGGGAGCTGAGACCGCCCCCCCCCCCCCCCGCCCGAACACAGCCGAGCCCTCCCGAGCCGAGGGGAGCTGAGATCGTCCCCCGCCCCCTGCCCGAGCACAGCCGAGCCCGCCCGGGCCGTGGGGAGCTGAGACCACTCCCCCCTGCTCGAACACAGCCGAGCCCGCCCGAGCCGAGGGGAACTGAGACTGTCCCCTGCCCGAACACAGCCGAGCCCGCCCGATCCGAAGGGAACTGAGACCGCACCCCCCTTCCGAACATAGCTGAGCCCGTCCGAGCCAAGGGGAGCTAAGACCGCCCCCCCCCCCGCCCGAACACAGCCGAGCCTGCCTGAGCCGAGAGGAGCTGAGATCGTCCCCCGCCCCCTGCCCGAGCACAGCCGAGCCCGCCCGAGCCGAGGGGAGCTGAGACCACTCCCCCCTGCTCGAACACAGCCAAGCCCGCCCGAGCCAAGGGGAACTGAGACCGCCCCCCCCCCCCCGAGCAACTCTGTACTTAGCAGGGGGATCTGTACTGAGGGGGGGGTCTGTACTTATTGGGGGGTCTATACAATATTGGGGGGAGTCTGTACTGATTGAGGGGGATCTATACTGAGGGAGGGGGGTCTGTACTGAGGGGGGGGGGTCTGTACAATATTGGGGGGGAGTCTGTACTGATTGAGGGGGATCTGTACTGAGGGGGGTTTGTACTTATTGGGGGGGTCTGTACTGAGGGGGTTCTGTACTTATTGGGGGGAGTCTGTACTGAGGGGGGTCTGTATTGAGGGGGGTCTGTACTTATTGGGGGGAGTCTGTACTGAGGGGGGGCTGTACTTATTGGGGGGAGTCTGTACTGAGGGGGGTCTGTACTTATTGGGGGGAGTCTGTACTGAGGGGGGTCTGTACTTATTGGGGGGAGTCTGTATTGAGGGGGGCCTGTACTTATTGGGGGGAGTCTGTACTGTGGGGGGTCTGTACTGAGGGGGTTCTGTACTTATTGGGGGGAGTCTGTACTGAGGGTGGTGTGTACTTATTGGGGGGAGTCTGTACTGAGGGGGGCCTGTACTTATTGGGGGGAGTCTGTACTGTGGGGGGTCTGTACTTATTGGGGGGGAGTCTGTACTGTGGGGGGGTCTGTACTTATTGGGGGGAGTCTGTACTTATTGGGGGGAGTCTGTATTGTGGGGAGCCTGTACTTATTGGGGGGAGTCTGTACTGTGGGGGGTCTGTACTGAGGGGGTTCTGTACTTATTGGGGGGAGTCTGTACTGAGGGGGGTATGTACTTATTGGGGGGAGTCTGTATTGAGGGGGGCCTGTACTTATTGGGGGGGAGTCTGTACTGTGGGGGATCTGTACTTATTGGGGGGAGTCTGTACTGTGGGGGGGTCTGTACTTATTGGGGGGAGTCTGTACTGTGGGGGGGTCTGTACTTATTGGGGGGAGTCTGTACCGGGGGGTGTGTACTTATTGGGGGGAGTCTGTATTGAGGGGAGTCTGTACTTAATGAAGGGGGTCTGTACTGAGGGGGGACTTAGCAGGGGGTGACACCAAACCTAGCAAAGCCACTGCCACCCACCTCCTCTATCTCCTCTGGGACCATTCCAGCATGCTCTAAAACAGGTCCCCGGGCCGCACTGCCACGGTGGCGAGTGACACGCTGCATCTGGAGGCAGGCTATGGTGCTGCATCTGGTAGCAGGCGATGGTGGCAAGTGAGAAGCTCATGATTCTGCATTATGGTGAGTTGAACTATTTCATTATATATTACAATGTAGTAATAGAAATAATATGATGCTAAAACCATCCATTCACCTGACAAATCACTCACCGAGACTACATTCAACACCCCCCCCCCCGGTCCTTGGAAATTGTCCCTGAATGGCAGTTTGGAAATGTGGTCACCCTACCTTGGGGTATGGTTGCCACCTCAGCCCCCGAGAAACGTCTCGTAGTGTGAACATGGCCTTGTCCTTGTTGCCAAGTGTCCAAGATTTAGGGTTGCCACCTCATCCCTTTAAACCCGAACACATATTAATTACACAGGTTCTGTGGCTGATTAAGGTGATAATTAAACTCACTCGGTGTCTTATCTGCATTAAATCAGCCTCAGAACCTGTGTAATTCATATGTGTTCGGGTTTAAAGGGATGAGGTGGCAACTCTACTTTGGGGGTCAAATTCAGTACAACCCGAATCCGAATCTCATCCCTCATTACAGGTGAGAAGATGACACATCTCCAAAATGAAGAGAATGTTCCAGTCCTGTAAGTGGGGAAATGTTCTGACCCTGAAGGGGTTAATCTAGGTTTCCACACTATATATGTGTGTATCATCATCTGCTGGAGATAAAAGACGTCACAGTGACTATGGAGGAAGAGGACGGAACATGACGGGGGGGGGGGGGTTACTGGGGATAAATAGAAAATAAGATCTTATTACCTCCTCTGCTGCCACTTCCAACAATGTCTCCTCTCTTCTTCATCCCAACTCACCCGGAACTTCCTGTCTGTAACTGACATCACTTCCTGTCTTCCATAGAGACTTCCTGTCTGGGTAGAAGTGAGATCACCACCTAATGGAGCTCAGAGGAACTGCAGCCCCGAGAAACGTCTCGTAGTGTGAACTTGGCCTTGTCCTTGTTGCCAAGTGTCCCGGATGTAGTGTTGCCACCTCAAACTAGAGTTGCCACCTCATTCCTTTAAAACCAGACACATATTAATTACACAGGTTCTGTGGCTGATTAAGGATGTAATTAAACTTGGTGCCTTATCTGCGTTAAATTAGCCCCAGAACCTGTGTAATTCATATGTGTTTGGGTTTAAAGGGATGAGGTGGCAACCCTACCTCAAACCTGAAAACACATATTAATTATACAGGTTCTGTGGCTGATTAAGGTGGTAATTAAACTCACTTGATGCCTTACCTGCATTAAATTAGCCTCAGAACCTGTGTAGATCATATGTGTTCGGGTTTAAAGGGATGAGGTGGCAACCCTACCCGGTCCCGGATGATGCAGGACAGTATCTGGATTTTGGATACTGTCCTATCATGTCCTCATCCTACAGGATCCAGGATATTGTATGGCAGCAATGATGACTGGAACACTCTCTGGGTTCCAGCACCAGGCACTCGATTATACAAGACTGTTGGGTGGAGCGACCTCCTTTATGACAGTGAAAGTAGAACTCCGACCTCAGCAGAGAGGCAGCGGAGCAGGAGCTTGTGATCAGGTAAGTATCACCATTAAAGACCAATGCTGGGCTGGAGTTCATAGTTGCCAACAGTCCCGATTTTCCCGGGACAATCCCGATTTTGGGACCCTCGTCCCGATTTAATTTTGTCCCGGGTGTTTTCCCGAATTTTTGGGTTTGTCCCGAGAAAATCGTGAGTGTTTTTGTAAAAAACGGCAACGGCTCCACAAAAATGGCCGCCGTCGCCTCCACGAGTCAGTCACAAAGTTCCCCTTGTGTTCAGTGCAGGGGAGAGGGGCAGCCAATCGGCTTCTCTCTTCAGTGTACAAATAGAAAATTCTATTGTACACTGAAGCCTATTGGCTGGAGGGATTGGCAACCCCTCCCCGCTCTACACTGAACACAAGGGAGACGTGATCAGCCTCCACTGCCATCACCTTCCGCCCCCGTGTGTCCGACGGGGCTCGGGGAATGGTGTGAGTGAAGGGAGGGAAGAAGGGAGGCTTCACCTGGCTGTTCAGGAGTTTTTTGACGGACCTGTGAGTAGTGGCCTGTCAGTGTAGTGGGGGAGAGGAGAGATAGGGGGAGGGGGTGTACTCAGTGTATGGGAGGCTTGGAGCTTTCCCTGCAATACACTTCTCAAAGGCTGAGGTCCAGCATGGAAGGACCGGGGCTCCGCTGGCTGGGGACATTGATGGTCCTGGCTCCCCTCTTGCACCCCATGTCACCACCATACCTGCACCCCCCTCCCCCCATGTTACCACCATACCTGATTCCCCCTCCCCCCTGTGTCACCACCATACCTGCACCCCCCTCTCCCCCCCTGTGTCACCACCATACCTGCACCCCCCTCTCCCCCCCTGTGTCACCACCATACCTGCACCCCCCTCTCCCCCCCTGTGTCACCACCATACCTGCACCCCTCTCTCCCCCCCTGTGTCACCACCATACCTGCACCCCCCTCTCCCCCCCTGTGTCACCACCATACCTGCACCCCCCTCTCCCCCCCTGTGTCACCACCATACCTGCACCCCCCTCTCCCCCCTGTGTCACCACCATACCTGCACCCCCCTCTCCCCCCTGTGTCACCACCATACCTGCACCCCCCTCTCCCCCCTGTGTCACCACCATACCTGCACCCCCCTCTCCCCCCCTGTGTCACCACCATACCTGCACCCCCCTCTCCCCCCCTGTGTCACCACCATACCTGCACCCCCCTCTCCCCCCCTGTGTCACCACCATACCTGCACCCCCCTCTCCCCCCCTGTGTCACCACCATACCTGCACCCCTCTCTCCCCCCCTGTGTCACCACCATACCTGCACCCCTCTCTCCCCCCTGTGTCACCACCATACCTGCACCCCCCTCTCCCCCCTGTGTCACCACCATACCTGCACCCCCCTCTCCCCCCTGTGTCACCACCATACCTGCACCCCTCTCTCCCCCCCTGTGTCACCACCATACCTGCACCCCTCTCTCCCCCCCTGTGTCACCACCATACCTGCACCCCCCTCTCCCCCCTGTGTCACCACCATACCTGCACCCCCCTCTCCCCCCTGTGTCACCACCATACCTGCACCCCCCTCTCCCCCCTGTGTCACCACCATACCTGCACCCCCCTCTTCCCCCTGTGTCACCACCATACCTGCACCCCCCTCTTCCCCCTGTGTCACCACCATACCTGCACCCCCCTCTCCCCCCCCTGTGTCACCACCATACCTGCACCCCCCTCTTCCCCCTGTGTCACCACCATACCTGCACCCCCCTCTTCCCCCTGTGTCACCACCATACCTGCACCCCCCTCTTCCCCCTGTGTCACCACCATACCTGCACCCCCCTCTCCCCCCTGTGTCACCACCATACCTGCACCCCCCTCTCCCCCCTGTGTCACCACCATACCTGCACCCCCCTCTCCCCCCTGTGTCACCACCATACCTGCACCCCCCTCTTCCCCCTGTGTCACCACCATACCTGCACCCCCCTCTTCCCCCTGTGTCACCACCATACCTGCACCCCCCTCCCCCCATGTTACCACCATACTAGGGTTGTCCCGATACCACTTTTTTAGGACCGAGTACAAGTACCGATACTTTTTTTCAAGTACTCGCCGATACCGATTACCGATACTTTTTTTTAATGTCACGTGACGGTTTTTTTTTTGTTTTTTTTTGAGGGGGGGGGGGTGGGGGTGGGGGGCCGGGTGGGGTGGGGGTGGGGGTATAGTGAACGGTGTCTGTGTGTGTGTTTTTGTTTTGGTTTTTTTCATTTACATTTATTATTTTTTACAATTTTTTTTTTTTATTCTTTATTGCACTATGTGTGTGTTTTTTTTTTTTAATCAGCCCTGTTGGGGGGCTTTGGTGAGATATCAGGGGTCTTAACAGACCTCTGATATCTCCCCCTTGAGACAGAGAAAGAGACAGAGGATAGAGATTCCCCAGTCCCTTTCTCTGCAGCCTCAGCTGCACTGAGAATGAATGGAGAGAAGACAGCAGCTTCTCTCCATTCATAAACTGACACATTGTAATCACAGGAGATTACAATGTTTCAGTTATGTGAATGGAAAGAGTCAGCTGACTCTCTCCATACACACAGCGGAGAGAGACAGCAGAACGGAGGGGACAGACGAAGAGAGAGGGGGACAACGGAAAGCCGGAACGGATGGGGACAGCGGAGGGGGACAGAGGAACGCATGGGGACAGCGGAGGGGGACAGAGGAACGGATGGGGACAGCGGAGGGGGACAGAGGAACGGATGGGGACAGCGGAGGGGGACAGAGGAACGCATGGGGACAGCGGAGGGGGACAGAGGAACGGATGGGGACAGCGGAGGGGGACAGAGGAACGGATGGGGACAGCGGAGGGGGACAGAGGAACGCATGGGGACAGCGGAGGGGGACAGAGGAACGGATGGGGACAGCGGAGGGGGACAGAGCAAAGAAGGAGGACAGCGGGGGGGGGGGGACAGAGGAACGGAGGGGGACACAGCAATGGAGCAGGACAGCGGAGGGGGACAGAGGAACGGAGGAGGACTAAGGAGGAGGAGGTGACAGTCAGCGGTGATCGCGTGTGGGGGAATTACAAGCACCGATCACCGCTGTATGTCACTAAGCAGCTGAAAGCCGCGGGGGGAGAAGCTTGTAACTCCCCCACACGTCCATCACCGCTGACAGTCAAGGTATCGGCGGAAGCATCGGGAGCATTTGCCCGAGTACAAGTACTTGGGCAAATGCTTGGTATCGGTGCCGATACCGATACTAGTATCGGTATCGGGACAACCCTACACCATACCTGATTCCCCCTCCCCCCTGTGTCACCACCATACCTGCACCCCCCTCTCCCCCCCTGTGTCACCACCATACCTGCACCCCCCTCCCCCCATGTTACCACCATACCTGATTCCCCCTCTCACCCCTGTGTCACCACCATACCTGCACCCCCCTCTCCCCCCCTGTGTCACCACCATACCTGCACCCCCCTCCCCCCATGTTACCACCATACCTGATTCCCCCTCTCACCCCTGTGTCACCACCATACCTGCACCCCTCTCTCCCCCCCTGTGTCACCACCATACCTGCACCCCCCTCTCCCCCCTGTGTCACCACCATACCTGCACCCCTCTCTCCCCCCCTGTGTCACCACCATACCTGCACCCCTCTCTCCCCCCCCTGTGTCACCACCATACCTGCACCCCCCTCTCTTCCCCCCTGTGTCACCACCATACCTGCACCCCCCCTCCCCCCTGTGTCACCACCATACCTGCACCCCCCTCTTCCCCCTGTGTCACCACCATACCTGCACCCCCCTCTCCCCCCATGTTACCACCATACCTGATTCCCCCTCCCCCCTGTGTCACCACCATACCTGCACCCCCCTCTCCCCCCCTGTGTCACCACCATACCTGCACCCCCCTCCCCCCATGTTACCACCATACCTGATTCCCCCTCTCACCCCTGTGTCACCACCATACCTGCACCCCTCTCTCCCCCCCCTGTGTCACCACCATACCTGCACCCCTCTCTTCCCCCCCCTGTGTCACCACCATACCTGCACCCCCCTCTCCCCCCTGTGTCACCACCATACCTGCACCCCCCTCTTCCCCCTGTGTCACCACCATACCTGCACCCCCCTCTCCCCCCCCTGTGTCACCACCATACCTGCACCCCCCTCTTCCCCCCCGTTTCACCACCATACCTGCAACCCCCTCTCCCCCCTGTGTCACCACCATACCTGCACCCCTCTCTCCCCCCCCTGTGTCACCACCATACCTGCACCCCTCTCTCCCCCCCTGTGTCACCACCATACCTGCACCCCTCTCTTTCCCCCCTGTGTCACCACCATACCTGCACCCCCCTCTCCCCCCTGTGTCACCACCATACCTGCACCCCCCTCTCCCCCTCTGTGTCACCACCATACCTGCACCCCCCTCTCCCCCCCTGTGTCACCACCATACCTGCACCCCCCTCTCACCACTATACCTGCACCCCCTCTCCCCCCCTGTGTCACCACCATACCTGCACCCCCCTCTCCCCCCTGTGTCACCACCATACCTGCACCCCCCTCTCCCCCCCTGTGTCACCACCATACCTGCACCCCCCTCCCCCCATGTTACCACCATACCTGATTCCCCCTCCCCCCCTGTGTCACCACCATACCTGCACCCCCCTCTCCCCCCCGTGTCACCACCATACCTGCACCCCCTCTCACCACTATACCTGCACCCCCCTCTCCCCCCCTGTGTCACCACCATACCTGCACCCCCCTCTCCCCCCTGTGTCACCACCATACCTGCACCCCCCTCTCCCCCCCTGTGTCACCACCATACCTGCACCCCCCTCTCCCCCCCTGTGTCACCACCATACCTGCACCCTCCTCTCCCCCCTGTGTCACCACCATACCTGCACCCCCCTCTCCCCCCTGTGTCACCACCATACCTGCACCCCCCTCTCCCCCCTGTGTCACCACCATACCTGCACCCCCCTCTCCCCCTTGTGTCACCACCATACCTGCACCCCCCTCTCCCCCCCTGTGTCACCACCATACCTGCACCCCCCTCTCACCACTATACCTGCACCCCCTCTCCCCCCCTGTGTCACCACCATACCTGCACCCCCCTCTCCCCCCTGTGTCACCACCATACCTGCACCCCCCTCTCCCCCCTGTGTCACCACCATACCTGCACCCCCCTCCCCCCATGTTACCACCATACCTGATTCCCCCTCCCCCCCCTGTGTCACCACCATACCTGCACCCCCCTCTCCCCCCGTGTCACCACCATACCTGCACCCCCTCTCACCACTATACCTGCACCCCCCTCTCCCCCCCTGTGTCACCACCATACCTGCACCCCCCTCTCCCCCCTGTGTCACCACCATACCTGCACCCCCCTCTCCCCCCTGTGTCACCACCATACCTGCACCCCCCTCTCCCCCCTGTGTCACCACCATACCTGCACCCTCCTCTCCCCCCCTGTGTCACCACCATACCTGCACCCCCCTCTCCCCCCTGTGTCACCACCATACCTGCACCCCCTCTCCCCCCTGTGTCACCACCATACCTGCACCCCCCTCTCCCCCTTGTGTCACCACCATACCTGCACCCCCCTCTCCCCCCTGTGTCACCACCATACCTGCACCCCCCTCTCCCCCCCTGTGTCACCACCATACCTGCACCCCCCCTCTCCCCCCCCTGTGTCACCACCATACCTGCACCCCCCTCTCACCACTATACCTGCACCCCCCTCTCCCCCCTGTGTCACCACCATACCTGCACCCCCCTCTCCCCCCCTGTGTCACCACCATACCTGCACCCCCCTCTCCCCCCTGTGTCACCACCATACCTGCACCCCCCTCTCCCCCCTGTGTCACCACCATACCTGCACCCCCCTCTCCCCCCTGTGTCACCACCATACCTGCACCCCCCTCTCCCCCCTGTGTCACCACCATACCTGCACCCCCCTCTCCCCCCCTGTGTCACCACCATACCTGCACCCCCCTCTCCCCCCTGTGTCACCACCATACCTGCACCCCCCTCTCCCCCCTGTGTCACCACCATACCTGCACCCCCCTCTCCCCCCTGTGTCACCACCATACCTGCACCCTCCTCTCCCCCCCTGTGTCACCACCATACCTGCACCCCCCTCTCCCCCCTGTGTCACCACCATACCTGCACCCCCCTCTCCCCCCTGTGTCACCACCATACCTGCACCCCCCTCTCCCCCCTGTGTCACCACCATACCTGCACCCCCCTCTCCCCCCTGTGTCACCACCATACCTGCACCCCCCTCTCCCCCCTGTGTCACCACCATACCTGCACCCCCCTCTCCCCCCCTGTGTCACCACCATACCTGCACCCCCCTCTCCCCCCCTGTGTCACCACCATACCTGCACCCCCCTCTCACCCGTGTCACCACCATACCTGCACCCCCTTTTCCCCCCTCTGATGGGGGCACCTTATGTAAGGACAGACTCTGCTGGGGGAACCTGATGGCATCTGGTGGCAGGCGACGTAGGTGACACGCTCAGGGGTCCCACTGATTCTGCATTATGGTGAGTTGAATGATTTCATTTTATATTACAATGTAATAGAAATAATGCGCTTCAATCATCCTGACACCATAACAACCATGGTGCCGGGATGATTGAAGTGCTAACACCAGGTGTTTGGAGTATCTTTATCTGCTTATGGTTAAACTCTGGAATACACATTGCTATTGTAGTGTAGGATCTGGGTCTGCTGTCCCTCCATCCCTCTCCCTCTACCCCCCTTTCCCTCTGCATCCCTCATTCATCTCAGACTCTAACCACACCCCATTTTAGACACGCCCATGTAAGCCACGCCCACTATTTCACGCAAACCACGCCCGTTTTTTGCACGGCGCGCCGCATTTTTCCCTTTTCCTATGCCACGCCTACTAACGCATGCCCCGCCCCCTAATTATAGGCTGACTCCGCCTACAGCCAAAAAAGTGTCCCGAAATTGTTTTTTCCAATGTTGGCAACTATGGGAGTTAGACTTCGTTTTCACTGACACCAACAATGGGGCTTATTTTATCCCACTGACACCAATGATGAGACTTATTTTATTTCATGGACACCAATGATGGGGCTTAGTTTATCTCACTGACACCAGTGATGGGGCTTATTTTTTCTCATTGACAGCAACGATGGACCTTATTTTTATCTCACCGACACCAAGGATGGGGCTTATTTTATCTAATTGACATCAACAATGGGATTTATTTTATCCCACTGACACCGATTGGGCTTATTTTATTTCACTGACAATGGGACTTATTTTATCCCACTAAAACCAATGATGGGGCTTAGTTTATCTCACCGACACCAGTGATGTGGTTTATCTTTTCTTATTGACACCAATGATGGGGGTTATTTTATCCTATTGATTCCAACAATGGGATTAATTTTATCCCATTGACACCAACGATGGTACTTATTTTATCTCACTGACACCAAGGATGGGGCTGGTTTTATTTAATTGACATCAACAATGGGATTTATTTTATCCCACTGACACCAATGGTGAGACCTATTTTATCCCACTAACACCAATGATGGTTCTTATAAACCCCATTCACCAGCAATGGGGTTTATGTTATCTAATTGACACCAATGATAGGACTTATGTATCCCAAGGACAACAAGAATGGGCCTTATTTTATCTCACTGACACCAAAAATGGGGCTTACTTATTCTTCATTGACATCAATGATGGGACTTATTTTATCCCACGGACTCCAATAATAGGGCTTAGTTTATCTCACTGACACCAATGACAAGGCTTATTTTTTCTCATTGACACCAATGATTGGGGGTTATTTTATCCTACTGACGTCAATTATGGGGCTTATTTCATACAACAGGTAACGACGATGGATCTTATTTTATCTCACTGACACCAAGGATGGGGTTCATTTTATTCCCAATAGCACCAGGTATGGGATTCATTTTACTCCCACTGATTAGGCTTATTCTACCTTTTCCTGACATCTTCACTGGAGCTGCCGCGCCAGACACAGAGGTGGGTGGAGCCACTGCATGGCAAGTTCCTGCCACTGCAAGCTGACAAGAGTAGTGACAGCAGCATCATAACTCCTGTCAGCTTAGAGCTGGAAGTGGCAAGCAAAATCCAGAAAGGAGGAAAGAACTGGGAGGAGGTGTGGGCTGTGATCTCCCCCCTGCAGCTCCTCCCTCTGTCCAGTTCAGCACTCCTGGATACAGGAGATAACATAGGAACGCTGTCAGATCAGGACTGTGCAAGGTTTGCTTACTCGCCCCCTCTCTCCTCCCTAAACTGCTGCTCTCCAGGTAGCAGAAAATATGGGCAGGGGTCAGATAAGCAAACCCTGGAAAGTCCTGATCCGAAGGTTATTTTACACGCACGTGAACATTAAGAACATCCCAGTCTTAGTCCGTAGGGTTCAATATTGAGTTGGCCCACCCTTTGCATCTATAACAGCTTCAACTCTTCTGGGAAGGCCGTCCACAAGGTTTAGGAGTGTGTCTATGGGGATGTTTGACCATTCTTCCAGAAGCACATTTGCAAGGTCAGGCACATGTTGGATGAGAAGGCCTGGCTTCCAGGCTCCGCTCTAATTCATCCCAAAGGTGTTCTATCGGGTTGAGGTCAGGACCAGGCCAACAAGTTCCTCCACCCCAAACTTGCTCACCCATGTCTTAATGAACCTTGCTTTGTACACTGGTGCGCAGTCATGGTAAAACAGGAAGGGGCCATCCCCAAACTGTTCCCACAAAGTTGGGAGTATGAAATTGTCCAAAATGTCTTGGTATGATGACGTCTTAAGAGCTCCCTTCACTGGAACTAAGGGGCCAAGCCCCTGAAAAACAACCCCCACACCATAATCCCCCCTCCACCAAACTTTACACTTGGCACGATGCAGTCAGGCAGGTACCGTTCACCTGACAACCACCAAATCCAGGCACGTCCATTGGATTTCCAGACAGAGAAGCGTGATTCGTCACTCCAGAGAACATCTCTCCACCGCTCTAGAGCCCAGTGGCGGAGTGCTTTACACCACGACATCCGACGCTTTGCATTGCACTTGGTGACGTAAGGCTTGGATGCAGCTGCTCGGCCATGAAAACCCATTCCATGAAGCTCTCTATGCACTGTTGTTGTGTGCTAATCTGAAGGCCACACGAACTTTGGAGGCCTGTAGCTATTGACTCTGCAGATAGTTGGCGACTTCTGTGCACTTCAGCATGCGCTAACCTCGCTCTATCATTTATGAGGCCTACCACTTCATGGCTGAGTTGCTGTTATTCCCAGTTGCTTCCACCTTGTTATAACGCCACTAACAGTTGACCGTGGAATATTTAGTAGCAAGAACATTTCACAGATGGACTTATTGCACAGGTGGCCACCTATTACGGTACCACGCTTGAATTCACTGAGCTCCTGAGAGTGACCCATTCTTTCACAAATGTTTGTAGAAGCCGTCTTCATGCCTAGGTGTGCGATATTATACACCTGTGGCCATGGAGGTGATTGGAACACCTGAATCCAATGATTTGGAGGGGTGTCCCAATACTTTTGGCATTATAGTGTATAAACTGTTTATTAATATTTATTTATGGTACACATATATTGAGCACTGTATAACACGCAATATAGCACATAAGTGACATGTTGTAATGAGCTGGGCAGCGCAGCACCATTTCTTATTATTTTACTTCATTATAATAACTGTATGCATTTACACTCACATCCTGCTGGTCTCCAGTAAGACCTGGACATTGGGTCAGGGAAAGGTCTCCAACCCATTGTCCAGGTCTTACTGGAGACCAATAGGTTGTGAAGTCTCAAAGCTTCGGAACCCAAGTTGGGATTATCGAACCCCATAGAAAGTTGGAAAATCATACTTCTCCACTCAACATCAATTATTCAGAGCCCATTACTTGGCATTTTGGCAAATCCTGCGTCCCTTTTTCCTACTTTTACACAGTGGCAGGGCCTCACACTGTCACACTATGTTAGCTATGATGTTAAAGTGAGGAAGAAAGACGATCTAGTGGTTGGAGATGTGGTCGGTGTTCCAGAAACACAGCTTGACTCCTCACAAGACTGGGCTGTTGGTATTCATGCTGATCCTCTTGTTTAGAGGGACATGGGACATAGAAAAGATGGGAGGGGGGTTTCTCTATGTTAGATGTGATGTGAAAGTGAGGAAAAAAGATGATCTTGTGGTTGGAGGTAGTGATGGTGCGGAGGAGGAATTACGGGTGGAATGATAGATGGGAATGAGAATGGAGTTGGTGTTCTAGAAACACGGCTTTATTTCTCACAAGACTGGGCTGTTTGTATTCATGCTGACCCTCTCGTTTAGACAGACACGGGACATAGAAAAGATGGAGGGGGGTTTCTCTATGTTAGAGGTGACGTGAAATTGAGGAAGAAAGATGATCTTGTGGTTGGAGATGTGGTTGGTGTTCCAGAAACATGAAATCTAAAAATACCACAATCAACAATTGTGCCTGTGATTTTGCGCAAAATGGGATGAACAAAATCACAGGCACAATTGTTGATTGTGGTATTTTTAGATTTCAGTTAGTGAGTGGTGTTCACTTTTTTGATTTTGCAGCATTTCACACAGCATTCACTTTAGTAGCGCAGAAGTTCATCTTAGGATATTTTTTACTAGTTCCAGAAACATGGCTTGACTCCTCACAAGACTGGGCTGTTTGTATTCATGCTGATCATCTTGTTTAGAGGGACATAGAAAAGATGGAGGAAGGTTTCTCTATGTTAGATGTGACGTGAAAGTGAGGAAGAAAGATAATCTTGTGGTTGGAGATGTGGTTGGTGTTCCAGAAACAGGGCTTGACTCCTCACAAGACTGGGCTGTTTGTATTCATGCTGATCATCTTGTTTAGAGGGACACGGGACATAGAAAAGATGGAGGGGGGTTTCTCTATGTTAGATGTGATGTGAAAAGGAGGAAGAAAGATGATCTTGTGGATGGAGGTTGAGAAGGAATTACGGGTGGAATGATAGAGGAGTCTATGAACTGATGGACTTATCATTGGAGTATACTGCATTAAGGACACTAATATACCTCAAGGGTTGTGTGGGATCTCTGATGTTTGTTGAGACAAGATTTCCGTGAAAAACTTTTCCCACACTCAAGGCAAGGATACGGTTTCTCCCCTGTGTGAGATCTTTGATGTATAACAAGTTCTGATTTCCATAGATAACTTTTCTCACACTCAGAGCAGGTATACGGCTTTTGGCCTGTGTGCAATGTTTGATGAACAGAAAGATTGGCCTTCTGTGAAAAAAGTCTCCCACAGTCAGGGCAGGAGTACGGCTTCACCACCGTATGAGATCTGTAATGTATAGCAAGTATTGATTTCTGTAGAAAACATTTCCCGCACTCAGGGCAGGCATGGGGTTTCTTGCCAATGTGCCTTCTCTGATGCCTGGCAAAATTGGCCCTATCAGAAAAACATTTCCCGCACTCAGAGCAGGAATACGTTTTTTGCCTCATGTGGCATATCTGATGTTCATTAAGATTGGACTTCCATGAATAACATTTCCCGCACTCAGGACAGGAATACGGCTTTCCCCCTGTGTGAGACCTGTAATGTTTGACAAATTCTGATTTGTAATGAAAACATTCCCCGCACTCAGTACAGATATAAAGCTTTCCACCCGTGTGAGATCTCTGATGTAGAGCAAGACTTAATCCTGAGATAAAACTTTCCCCGCATTCAGGACAGGAAAATTCCTTCTCCACCTCAATTCCGGCACCATCTCTCACAGTACGAGGTTGCTCAGAGTCAGAGGGATTCCATGGTCTATCCACACTGTGAAGTCCACCATCCATAGTGGAGCTCATCGTCTTTTCTCCTCCACAATCTCCTGTGATGTCCTCATCTTCCATTTTACAACCCGGAGATAAAGTGAGAAGATCCTTTGAGGGTTTCTCCATGGCGTGTCCTGGAAAAATATAAAAACATCATCAATAGATATGAGAGGGTTAGTTCACTTCCATCAAGATTCCATCTGGATCAGGTAGATATGAGTGAGCAGATGTTCTCTGTGGAGGTCCCAACCAGCTGGGACTCTCCCCCCTCTTCAGTCAAAGGGCCTTTGGTCCTCCTCCCAGATCACTTCTACATTTACACAGCCTTGTCAGAAGAGCAGGAACCAATGGGGGTTGGGAGGGGCATGCGCTTCACACAACCACAAGCCTAGACACTGGGTCATGTGATCTCTGATAAACAAGAGGGTCAAAGTTCAGACTTGCAAACCCTTTACCATAGAACAAGTGACCATAGGCCTAGGCTTCTGGTGATATGCAGCACTGGAGAGAGCTTGCTGCAGAAAGAGCATATCTGCCGAAAAGATAGGTGAATCAGTATTTATGTTACTCTTGCTACACTTGGTTTGTGCTTCTACTTGAAGAGGGATCACCCTATAAAAGCCACAATCTGTGTTATCATATCTACTGTAACTAGGAGTGAAACACAACCTAATACTGCCAGCTGAACCCCAGGACGGGTATCAGTAACCATTATCAACCTATTATTGGCTGATATCCCTCAGGTCCCACCCTACACTGGACCAATCAGTGTGCAGTAACAGAAGAGAGACAAGATTATATGATGGGTCACCTGTGCTGATCTCTGTAGGAGTGTCCTCCTCTATGAATGTCCTCGTCATTCCAGCCTCCTCCATATATTGCTGATCATCCTTCACATACGTTTCTTCTACTTCACCTTCAACTTTCATGTTCATCAGATCTTCACCCTAAACCAACAGAATGGCAGAAAATAACATCTGTAACATAGAAGTATTTATGATGTGAGATCACATAGAAAATATCATCTTGTAGAGTCCAAACATCGTCTCCACATGTCAGAGTGTTCAATCACTTTATGTTCCCGACCCTCAACTCCACCTACCTGATGATGGTGAGGGATGGTGTGACCTTCCTGTGTGGAATCCCAGGAATACAGAGGAAGGGGACACCTCTCTGAGGTGTTTTTGTTAGGAGGGTCCATCATATTGTCCTTGTAGGTATCTTTGTGTTCTTCAGAAAGCTCCTCCATCACACCATACTCTTCATCCTCCACTTTAAATTCTTCTTTAACAAGAATATTATACCCAAAGTTTCCACTCTGAATATATAAAAAGACATTAAATAAAACAAAAATGCCTAATTATAACACATAACTACTGAACATGGCTTCAGTCGAGCTACAGGCCTGGTGGTCATGATCTTTTTGTATGGTTATGGTCTTGTTCTCCAACCTTGACAAAAGATAATAAACAAGAATGTGTAAATATATGAAAAGGTATAGTCTGTTATGTGAGAATAAGAGAGACGCTTGAAGATTATGGGTTGTCTTGCTCTAAGTGGGATTGTTATGGCTAAGTAAGGAAACTGTCTTCTTGGAGGTATAGAGGGCTATGTAAGTGGGTTTGGTTGGTATTAATGTGGGGTATGTCATATGGTAATCAGGTCCTTTGCATAAATGATCAACTGATAAGCTTGGATTACATATTCACTGTAGAAGACAATGGTCTGGATTCTTCTACAACAATTGGTGGAGAATGCGGGCAAATATATATCACTCTATCTATCAGACAGAGACCGCTGGGCTCTCGAGGTCGGGACAGACACTGGAACCATCGGTAAGTTTTAATTGCCTGCTGATGCTTTGTGTGTGAAAATGTCACACAGCTGAACTAATATTAATTAACATAATATGTAATATTGTAATAATCACGTAATGATCTTTATGGAATGCAGAAAACTTGGATTATATTTTTACTGCACAAGACAGGTGTCTAGATTCTTCAATAATTGGTGGAGATTGTGAGATTCTTCCACAAAACTATCAAGATCTGTAATCATCTACCTGATGATGGTGAGGGATGGTGTGACCTTCCTGTGTGGAATCCCAGGAATACAGAGGATGGGGACATCTCTCTGGTGGTTTTCTGTGGCTGGATGACTCCACCATGGTGTCCTGGTACAGATCTTTGTGTTCTTTTAGAAACTCTGACTCCTCCATCACCCCATCTTCATCATCCTCCTCTTTTATCACTTCTTTAACCTCAACTCAAGGATCAGGAACGATTTTTTTCCCCTGCTGGAGCAAATTGGATCATGCTTTGCTGGGCTTTTTTTTTTGCCTTCCCCTGGATCAACTGTGGGTATAGGAGTGTGTATATGGGATTGTATGATTTTTTTTCCCTTTTTATTAGTTGAACTAGATGGACTTGTGTCTTTTTTCAACCTTAATAAGTAACTTTAGAATCTCTCAGGCTTCCACTCTGAATATATAAAAACAATAGATCAATTGTAACAACTCAGATAATGTACAGAACCTAATGATACTATCAGTGATTGTTCCTCATCTACCTGATGATGGTGAGGGATGGTGTGACCTTCCTGTGTGGAATCCCGGGAATACAGAGGACGGGGACATCTCTCTGGTGGGTTCCCATTACTGGATCCATCTGTAGGAAACACACACACTGACTGAATACATTGTTTCTATGTGTTTATCAGATGATGGGGGATCTAGGTGGACCCTCCATACTGCTCTGTCCTTTACAATAAAGTCTCCTCTTACCCGGTGATGTGAGGGGCGGCTGATTGTCCATCATGACGTCCTTGTAGAGATCCTTGTGTCCTTCTAAATACTCCCACTCCTCCATGGAGAAATAGACAGTGACATCCTGACACCTTATAGGAACCTGACACACACAATGATACAGTCACCATCCAGACACATCCCTTGTCTGTTACTGGATAATGTCCCAGAATTCCCAGAATCCTCCTCACCTCTCCTGTCAGCAGCTCCATCATCTTCTTGGTGACTTCTAGAATCTTCTCCATGTTGTGTCTCTCAGGTTTTAGGGAGTCACATGGAGGCATTGTGATGATCATATGATCACCTGACTTCAGAAGAGGAAATCTCTGTATTGGAGAACCAATAGGAATATCATGTTAGAATCCCAGAATCTTCCTCACCTCTCCAGTCAGGTCTGTTTCATTAATAGAGATAAGAGTGATGTCATGTGACCTCCCAGAATCCTCCTCACCTCTCTGGTCAGGTCTGTGTTTTATTAATAGAGATAAGAGTGATGTCATGTGACCTCCCAGAATCCTCCTCACCTCTCCGGTCAGGTCTGTGTTTTATTAATAGAGATAAGAGTGATGTCACGTGACCTCCCAGAATCCTCCTCACCTCTCCGGTCAGCAGGTAGATGATCTCCAGGGTGAGGTTTAGTATCTTCTCAGTCATGTGACTCCGGTCCTCCTCCATCCTCATTTATGTGGTCATGTGATCTGTGCAGCTTTTGTACAATATTAGGATGATGATGTATGGGGGGGTTAATATTAGGGTTGATTTTACTTTAAGCACTGCCCAGCTCGCTATTCTCCCAAATAAGAGACACTGCACTGCTTTGTGTTTGCTCTTCATATAAGAACCCTTTGGTCTTATTGTCAGATTAGAAATGTCATTTTCTAAGAAATACAGATAGGACTGTCTTCCATCCTCTGTCATCATTGTGCTCTGACAATCGCTGTGTGGTCAGCAGAGGGTCAGTGCGGACTGAAGGTCAGGTCTCTGGGGGCATCCTTATTTTAAGATGACTTATGGATTCCCCTGCCTGCAGACCCCCATAACCCTGGCCCAGTGGTTATGGCAGTCTACAGGCAGGAGGCTTAGTGGAATCTGAAAGAAGTCCTTGTCCTCATCAACATGGGCACAAGGTGCTTTACCAGGAGGGTCCTCCCTGACAAGGCACCCTTCCACAAGTTGAGGGCATGCACCCTGCCATGGTTCAGGGATGCACTCTCATCCCTTCTCTTTCCTGACTTGCCAGGTTGCTTGTTCAGATAGAGGTCTGATTTGGATATTGAGGGGGGGACCCTTCACTTTTTTTTGATATTCATAACAGACCCCTATCAAGGATAAGGCCCCAGAGCGATTAGCTGAATGCCATATGCAAGGCCATGTGTTACTGGCACGGGGATGGGCAGGTGTGGCATGCTTCCTTATGCTGGTAGTCCTCTAGATGTCTATTGGGACACGCGGCTGCACAGACACAGCCGCTGTGTCCAAATGTGACATCCTCCGGGTGCGTGTGCATAATCCCACCCTGGGTAAGTTTCAGGCTGTGCACCTGCACAGATGTTACATTGGGACACATCGGCTGTATCCCTGCAGCCATGTTTCCCAACAGACATCTATGGGACTACCTGCAAGGGGATACACGCAACACCTGTGCATCTCGGTGCTGGTAATACATGGCCCTCCATGGGGCACACAACTAAATGTCCCATGTGAACTGGGCCTAAAGGTCTGGTATGTAGTTTTTTTTTTGGGGGGGGATGGTCCCCCAAAAACATCTATACCAGGCCTTCAAAAAAGTGGGTCTCTGGTCCACCTTCCAAAAAAGTAGGACCTCCTCACGTGTGAAAGGTTTCTGGCGGGGGGGTAAGACACACTCAGGTCTACCTAGCCAAAAGACCTGGTTGACCCTCCTCTCCTATTGGACACTCGACCAATGAACACTAACTGAAAGGCTCTCCCCGAGACCACTCAGGGCACAGGAGGAAGGAGCCTAATTGCCACACATCCTTCCCTTCAGAATTCAAAATACTTTACTAACCCTAAAGGGAAATTATTGAAACTTCAGGGTAGGCTCAAGAAGAAGCACAGTAAAAAGGGAACTATCTCCAAGTGTAAGGTGACAAACATGTGGAGAACAAAAATAAGTTAAATATGCAAAACAAAAGAGGTGCCAGTGTAAGTGCGTTGGCTTGGCCTTGTGTCCTGGCAACACACATTGCCCTGGTCTCGTCCAAAAGGCCTAGCCCATGAGGCGTGATGCTGGAAAAAGCAACGGTGTCGTGGCCTAGGGCATTTTCATACAGTGGGTTCCCAAACGCATAGTGTTACTCCTGCACCCCTGGGGCGCCACTACCAGGGGGCACTACTACCAGGGGGCACTACTACCAGGGGGCACTTGACACCACAGGCTTCTCTGCCTTCCCAGCTAATGACCAGACCAGGTAGCACCGCTCAAATCAGGAGGCACTGGCCCCTCAGAATCCTCCATGCCAGGGAAATACTCCCGACCCACGCGTTACACAGTGCACGCTCTATACGGTGCGCGCTCATATCAGCAGCGATACTATACAGTCAGCCATCCCACAGACAAAATTCTGTGATTTTCATGGCTCATTCTGCGTAAATGAGGAATAACCCTCATATTTTTGGTTCTCAATAAGGCATGACTATATGATAAGATAAAATCTTATTACCGCCTCTTCTGCCAGTTCCAACAATGTCTTCTCTCTACTTCCTCCCGACTCACCTCTTACCTGGAACTTTCTATTTATACTTGACATCACTTCCTGTCTGTACTTGACTACATTCCCTGTCTACCATAGAGACTTCCTGTCTGGGGAAAAAGTGGGATCACCATTTTGTGGAGCTTAGAGGAACTGCAGCCCTGATAAACATCTTATAGATGGGGTAATGTCCATTTCATTCATCACAGAGAAAACGAAAAAATTGCATATAGCCCTAAATCTGTTGAAACCTTGAAAAGCGCCCACATACTGAATGATCTTTAGGAAGGAGATGACCTACACTTCCTTAATGCATAAAACACTGGTCTAGAAGATCCCCAGATCTCCATGGCTATGACAAGAGCCCACATATCAGTCATGCTGAAAGAAAATAAAGATCTTACCCGATGTAGTAGAATTATAGCTCTACAATGTACTTGTAAGCAGGTCCCTAGCCATCATCAGTTCTCAACATTCCGCTAGAAGGCCTACTACAGAACTAGAACTTTCTAGAGGCCTAACGCTTCAGCCCACAACCATATCACAGACCAAACAGAATGCACCGTTTGCCACACTATGTACAAATGGCGAGTTGAAAATCTTACACTGCACCAACCCCATGGTCCAACATGGCACCAACCCATAATTGGCTAGGAATATTTATGTTGTCACAAGACCCTATGTTTCTCCATGGTTCCAGATCAGGGTTCTAACAGTCAATGCCACATGGGGGCTAAGGTCACCTGGTGTGTGTTCCATAGAAGGGTCTGCTTGTGGGCAGGTCAAGGTTACAGGGTGGTTGTAACGTACTTCATGTTTTCCTCCTCGTTGGGCACCAAGTAAGGGTCACATGAGAAGCCTACCCCGGGGTGGATTCTTCTGGGCTATGCTAGGCACCTGTAAAATTATCTCTTGACTACACATGGGTTACCTTTACTTCTGTGCCATTTCCATCAATGCCCTGGGACAAGGCTGGGTCAGCCATGGGGAATGTCAACCTTAAGGCGAGCCTCAACTATTAGATGAACGTACACTGTGAACACTCGCACCGTAACTGTTCTCCAGTTAACTCTCGGGTGCCAGTGTCAGTGTACACCTTCTCTGTAACTTGCATTTAGGAGGGACATGCTGAGCTTTGTCCACATCCACCTGTCCAGCGTATCACCACTACCTCACTCGCAATAAAGGTATGGAGTCCCACCATGCACATAGCGTGGACTTGCAAGGGGAGATGGACCACTCCCGGAGAGGGGGCAGACAACAGCAAGAGGCTATCCCACTATCTCAGGCACATGCTTAATGACAGGCTGCTTGTTAAATTTCCATTACCCTAGGTAACCACTTGTGTCCTCATACTGTATTATTCTTGTACTGATGTCTTTGTACCCCAAAGTACCTTAGTGACCTGAACTATGAAATGGTGACGGTTACTTGCATTAACCCCTTCTAGTAACTTCAGATCAGGCTGGAACAAGGTTTCCAAACTTTACCTGGAAAAGTGCAAAATATAAAGTCCAACATGCAGGAAGAATCAATAGGTCGGACTTTAAAGGCAGATTGGTCCACAATGTATATACTGTATAAAAAAATCATATTTTATTGATAGAAAAAGATAAAATCGAGAAATATACATTAACAAGTGTCATTAAAAAATATGGCCAACAAGGACCCAATTCTTTGGATATGTCGTTATTGTTACAAGATCAAAGTTTCAGGTAAGTAAACCCCTGTGCGCCAACGCGTTTCGCTGATCTGCTTCCTCAGGACACACGGAAAAGGAGAAATGAAAGAGAAACAGGTCTCACTTATCTGGATATGAATACGCATGTGTTAGAGTCTTCCTGAGCGGGCACTGGAGTACAGAGGAAAGCCAAGCAATATCTAACCCATGACTGGCATGTGCAACAGTCGTGAGAGAAGAAAAAATTTGGGGGCTTCCATAAACCGCCAAGCAGCGCATGGGATCCTGGCGATGCCACAGGTAGTAATGAAGGATCACCGAGAGTTCATTGTAAGGGGTCCCGCAAGCCCCCCAACCATGAAATACCCTCCAAGAGGAAAGGGGGATGGGGAACTGTGTCACATAGCCTCTCTGGGTCACCCACCACATCTGAAGCTTTGACTTTGGAGAATTGATGGGATAGCCTTTCTCATGCTTTACAACCTAAACCTTTATTTGGCAATTGAGTTTGTGAGCTTTTCTTTCCTCCCCCCCCCCCCCCCCCTCCTCTTGGAATGTACTGTGTAGTCCATGTGTAGTACAGAGTCCATCAGAGGTATTCTCCAGCTGCTGGTGCCTTCAGGGAGGTCCCCAAGCTCTGAAGGTCTTTACATACCAGTAGTAGTAGAAAAGCAATGTTCTTATGTTCCTCATGGGTGCTATTCCTCGTCTCTTTCCCTTACGGGCCCCGGACCTCTCTATTTCTCTCTGAGCTATTAGGGGCCCCGGACTCTCGCTCCGGACCACTGTCCCTCTTTTATATTACAGGATCCGTGGGTTGAACCTACAGAAAAGCCCGCCAAAACCTAAAGAACTGGGAAAGTAATAACTCCTACCCTCACATCCTGGACAGCAATTAAAATCTGGGGGGAGGGGGGCATAGCCCACCTCAGCCCCCTCCCCAGATCCAGCCACACAGCATTTACATTTACCTGGTGCCCCCTGCATTCCCTGCTGCCGGTGCTAATGCAAACATGGCAGCCTCGGCATCTCTCCAGACGTGCATTTGCTTGGCTTGTCAATATGAGTGTCTACGGCTGCTACGTTTGCACGTCATCCACGGTGTCCATACAGACAAGCATGAGCCGTGCTCAATTGTGTCAGCCAACGTGCCTGATGTGCTTCCACGGCATCACTCCAGACAGGCCCAAGCCACATGCTAAACTTTCTGGGGCGGGTCGCAGGTTGGATGCCCCTGGTATAGTTTATGTTCCTGTGATAAGTGAAAGTGACCAGAGTGTGACCAGCGAACAAGCTGAATTATTGTCAGTAGTCATTGTGAGAATGATCCTCTTATATCAGTGGTCAGTGGGAGAAGGATCCCCTTATAGTAGTGGTCAGTGGGAGAAGGATCCCCTTATAGTAGTGGTCAATGGGAGAAGGATCCCCTTATATTAGTGGCCAGTGGGAGAAGGACCCCCTTATATTAATGGTCAGTGGGAGAAGGATCCCCTTATATTAGTGGTCAGTGGGAGAAGGATCCCCTTATAGTAGTGGTCAGTGGGAGAAGGATCCCCTTATAGTAGTGGTCAGTGGGAGAAGGATCCCCTTATATTAGTGGCCAGTGGGAGAAGGACCCCCTTATATTAATGGTCAGTGGGAGAAGGATCCCCTTATATTAGTGGTCAGTGGGAGAAGGATCCCCTTATAGTAGTGGTCAGTGGGAGAAGGATCCCCTTATAGTAGTGGTCAGTGGGAGAAGGATCCCCTTATATTAGTGGCCAGTGGGAGAAGGACCCCCTTATATTAATGGTCAGTGGGAGAAGGATCCCCTTATATTAGTGGTCAGTGGGAGAAGGATCCCCTTATAGTAGTGGTCAGTGGGAGAAGGATCCCCTTATAGTAGTGGTCAGTGGGAGAAGGATCCCCTTATATTAGTGGCCAGTGGGAGAAGGACCCCCTTATATTAATGGTCAGTGGGAGAAGGATCCCCTTATATTAGTGGCCAGTGCGAGAAGGACCCCCTTATATTTGTGGGGACCCCCTTATATTAGTGGCCAGTGAGAGAAGGACCCTCTTATATTAGTGGCCAGTGGGAGAAGGACCCCCTTATATTAGTGGCCAGTGGGAGAAGGACCCCCTTATATTAGTGACCAGTGGGAGAAGGATTCCCTTATATTAGTGGCCAGTGGGAGAAGGACCCCCTTATATTAGTGGCCAGTGGGAAAAGGATCCCCTTATATTAGTGGCCAGTGGGAGAATGACACCCCTTATATCAGTGACCAGTGGGAGAAGGACCCCCTTATATTAGTGACCAGTGGGAAAAGGATCCCCTTATATTAGTGGCCAGTGGGAAAAGGATCCCCTTATATTAGTGGCCAGTGGGAGAAGGACCCCCTTATATTAGTGGCCAGTGGGAGAAGGACCCCCTTATATTAGTGGTTAGCGAGAGAAGGACCCCCTTATATTAGTGGCCAGTGGGAAAAGGATCCCCTTATATTAGTGGCCAGTGGGAAAAGGATCCCCTTATATTAGTGGCCAGTGGGAGAAGGACCCCCTTATATTAGTGGTTAGTGAGAGAAGGACCCCCTTATATTAGTGGCCAGTGGGAAAAGGATCCCCTTATATTAGTGGCCAGTGGGAAAAGGATCCCCTTATATTAGTGGCCAGTGGGAAAAGGATCCCCTTATATTAGTGGCCAGTGGGAAAAGGATCCCCTTATATTAGTGGCCAGTGGGAGAAGGACCCCCTTATATTAGTGGTTAGTGAGAGAAGGACCCCCTTATATTAGTGGTCAGTGGGAAAAGGATCCCCTTATATTAGTGGCCAGTGGGAGAAGGATCCCCTAATATTAGTGGCCAGTGGGAGAAGGACCCCCTTATATTAGTGACCAGTGGGAGAAGGACCTCCTTATATTAGTGGCCAGTGGGAGAAGGATCCCCTTATATTAGTGACCAGTGGGAGAAGGACCTCCTTATATTAGTGGCCAGTGAGAGAAGGATCCCCTTATATTAGTGGCCAGTGGGAGAAGGACCCCCTTATATTAGTGGCCAGTGGGAAAAGGATCCCCTTATATTAGTGGCCAGTGGGAGAATGACCCCCCCTTATATCAGTGACCAGTGGGAGAAGGACCCCCTTATATTAGTGGCCAGTGGGAAAAGGATCCCCTTATATTAGTGGCCTGTGGGAAAAGGATCCCCTTATATTAGTGGCCAGTGGAAGAAGGATCCCCTTATATTAGTGGCCAGTGGGAGAAGGACCCCCTTATATTAGTGGTTAGTGAGAGAAGGACCCCCTTATATTAGTGGCCAGTGGGAAAAGGATCCCCTTATATTAGTGGCCAGTGGGAGAAGGACCCCCTTATATTAGTGGTTAGTGAGAGAAGGACCCCCTTATATTAGTGGTCAGTGGGAGAAGGATCCCCTAATATTAGTGGCCAGTGGGAGAAGGATCCCCTAATATTAGTGGCCAGTGGGAGAAGGACCCCCTTATATTAGTGGTCAGTGAGAGAAGGACCCTCTTATATTAGTGGCCAGTGGGAAAATGATCCCCTTATATTAGTGGCCAGTGGGAGAAGGATCCCCTAATATTAGTGGTCAGTGGGAGAAGAACCTCCTTAAATTAGTGGCCAGTGGGAGAAAGGCCGTGTTCACACTACGAGACATTTCTCGGGGGCTGCAGTTCCTCTGATCTCCACAAGGTGGTGATCTTCTCACTTCTACCCAGACAGGAAGTCTCTATGGAAGACAGGAAGTGATGTCAGGGACAAACAGGAAGTGATCTTAGATAAAGACAGGAAGTTCCATGAGGTACGAATAACAGAGGAGACATTGCTGAAATTGGCAGGAGAGGAGGTAATAAGATCTTATTTTCTATTTACACCCAGTAACCCCCCCACCCGTCATGTTCCGTCCTCTTCCTCCATAGTCACTGTGATGTCTTTTATCTCCAGCAGATGATGATACACACATATATATAGGGTGGAAACCTAGATTAACCCCTTCAGGGGCAGAACATTCCCCCACTTACCGGGCCGGAACATATTCCAATCTGGTGGATTAGATGACTTTTGTTGGGTTTGGGAGATGGTTTTTTTTTTTTTTTTGGGGTGCATTTAAACATATATGTCATTGTTTTATAATCTTCACAGTTTAGAAGTGTTCAGGGAGAAATATATGACACTATGCAGATAGCAAATGAGCAATCATTGCAAAGTGCAGCCAGCACAATGATGGAGTGAAGGGGTCAGCAGTACGGAGCATAGAGCAAAACAAAAAAAAAGGCGCCCGCCCCAATTTATAACTAGCTTTTAACCCCCCCCCTCCGCGCTATAGCCAAAAGATGAATACAGCGTGGGTTTAAAATGCTGGGAGGGCGTACATGGACGTCCTCTCATGCTTGTGTTGCCCGTGCGCACCCTGCGGCGCATGGGTGGCGCGATCTGCGAACATTGAGTCCTTTGGTCACAGATCGGTGTAAAGGACCAATCACAGAGGCCCTTTACCACGTGTTGAGCTGTCAGCCAATGACAGCTGATCGCATGATGTAAACAGAAGCCGGTTATCAGCTTTTTTTTCCCCTCACGCCAACAGCATGAGGAGAAAAGGGGAAAGCAGATAGCCTGCTTCTGGTAAAAGGATATTGGTTCCAAAAGCGCCCACCAGTGCCACCTATCAGTGCCCGTCAGTACTGCTAATCAGTGCCCATCAGTACTACCGTACTAATCAGTGCCCATTGGTGCTGCTAATCAGTGCCCACCAGTGCCACCTATCAGTGCCCATTGGTGCTGCTAATCAGGGCCCACCAGTGCCACCTATCAGTGCCCACCAGTGCCTCCTATCAGTGCCCATCGGTACTGCTAATCAGTGCCACCTATCAGTGCCCTCAGTGCTGCCAATTAGTGCCCATTAATGCCTCATCATCAGTGCCTCCTGATCGGTGCCCACCAGTGCAGCCTATCAATTCCCATCAGTGCAGCCTCATCAGTGTACATCAGTAAACTATGAAAAATGTTTGGGGTTTTTTTGTTTTTTTTCAAAATTTTCTGTCTTTATTTTTTTTTTTTTTTTGTCTGTTTACCAAAAAATAAAATACCCCAGTAGTGATTAACCGCTTCAGCCCCGAAAGATTTTACCCCCTTCCTGACCAGACCACTTTTTGCGATTCGGCACTGCCTTGCTTTAAACTGACAATTGCGCGGTCGTGCGAAGTTGCACCCAAACAAAATTGACGTCCTTTTTTTTTTTTGGCGGTATTTGATCACCTCTGCGTTTTTGTTTTTTTTTTTGCGCTATAAGCAAAAAAAAGAGCGACAATTTTCAAAAAAAAGAAAGCAATATTTTTGTACTTTTTGCTATAATAAGTATCCCCCAAAAATATATAAAAAAAATAACTTTTTCCTAAGTTTAGACCGATATGTATTCTTCTACATATTTTTGGTAAAAAAAATCTCAATAAGAGTATACTGATTGGTTTGTGCAAAAGTTGTCGCGTCTACAAAATAGTGGATAGATTTATAGCATTTTTAATATTAATTTGTTTTTATTAGTAATGGCCGCGATCTGCGTTTTTTTGGGGGGGGGGGATGGGCTTCAACTCACATGCCACTGATCACTGCTCCCGATGACAGGGGGCAGTGATCTCTGTCATGTCACAAGGCAGAACGGGGGAAATGCCTTGTTTACATAGGCACTTTCCCGTTCTGCTGCTCCGTGACACGATCGCATGGAGTCCGCCAGTCCCGTGGGGCACGCTGTACGCGACGCGCGCCCGCCAGCCCCGCCAATTAAAGGGGACGTACAGGTATGCCCATTTGCCCACCGCTGCCATTGTGCCGACGTATATCGTCGTGCGGCGGTCGGCAAGTGGTTAAATATCACCAAAAGGAAGCTCTATTCATGTGAAAAAATGATGAAAATGTCATATGGGTACAGTGTTGCATGACCGCGCAATTGTCTTTCAAAGTACGAGAGCGCTGAAAATTGGCCAGGAAGGGGGGTGAAAGTGCCCGGTAGGCAAGTGGGGTAAAGTTGGGTGCACGTGGGAGGGCTTTGTGCAGAGACAACAAAATAATTGTGCACCTCACTCTAAAAGCTGGTGATGAATTGGGGTGGTTGCCATGTTTGTTTGGCTTGCTGGAATGGTGGAAGGAACACATTGGCCGCCTTGAGCTGCCATTGTGCTGTACTGGGCTTCTGGTGTATCCTGGTGCCTTCAAGGAGGAATGGGCTATCACCCAAGCTTTCATTTATCCATTGGTTTATATGCTCCAATATGGAGGATCTCGGAGACTAGAGCTAGGACTTTACAGAGGGGCTTTGACGAGGCAGTGAGGCTTCCACAATTATTTGCAAATGCTGGGCAATTCAAACTAGTGATAGTATTGTGTGACCAATACCACCCAAAAATTTCTAATTTCATTTGCTGAACTTATCTGTCTACAAGGAAACCTGTATAGATGAAATGACGAATGAAGATGGAGAAGAACCAGAGTCACATGGCCGAGAGGATACTAAACTTCACCCTGGAGATAATCTACCTGCTGACCGGAGAGGTGAGGAGGATTCTGGGAGGTCACATGACATCACTCTTATCTCTATTAATAAAACACAGACCTGACCGGAGAGGTGAGGAGGATTCTGGGAGGTCACATGACATCACTCTTATCTCTATTAATAAAACACAGACCTGACCGGAGAGGTGAGGAGGATTCTGGGAGGTCACATGACATCACTCTTATCTCTATTAATAAAACACAGACCTGACCGGAGAGGTGAGGAGGATTCTGGGAGGTCACATGACATCACTCTTATCTCTGTTAATAAAACACAGACCTGACTGGAGAGGTGAGGAGGATTCTGGGAGGTCACATGACATCACTCTTATCTCTATTAATAAAACACAGACCTGACCGGAGAGGTGAGGAGGATTCTGGGAGGTCACATGACATCACTCTTATCTCTATTAATAAAACACAGACCTGACCGGAGAGGTGAGGAGGATTCTGGGAGGTCACATGACATCACTCTTATCTCTATTAATAAAACACAGACCTGACCGGAGAGGTGAGGAGGATTCTGGGAGGTCACATGACATCACTCTTATCTCTGTTAATAAAACACAGACCTGACTGGAGAGGTGAGGAGGATTCTGGGAGGTCACATGACATCACTCTTATCTCTATTAATAAAACACAGACCTGACCGGAGAGGTGAGGAGGATTCTGGGAGGTCACATGACATCACTCTTATCTCTATTAATAAAACACAGACCTGACCGGAGAGGTGAGGAGGATTCTGGGAGGTCACATGACATCACTCTTATCTCTATTAATAAAACACAGACCTGACCGGAGAGGTGAGGAGGATTCTGGGAGGTCACATGACATCACTCTTATCTCTGTTAATAAAACACAGACCTGACTGGAGAGGTGAGGAGGATTCTGGGAGGTCACATGACATCACTCTTATCTCTATTAATAAAACACAGACCTGACCGGAGAGGTGAGGAGGATTCTGGGAGGTCACATGACATCACTCTTATCTCTATTAATAAAACACAGACCTGACCGGAGAGGTGAGGAGGATTCTGGGATTCTAACATGATATTCCTATTGGTTCTCCAATACAGAGATTTCCTCTTGTGAAGTCAGGTGATCATATGACCATCACAGTGCCTCCATGTGACTCCCTAAAACCTGAGAGACACAACATGGAGAAGATTCTAGAAGTCACCAAGAAGATGATGGAGCTGCTGACAGGAGAGGTGAGCGGTGCCGGGAATTCTGGGACATTATCCATGGAGGAGTGGGAGTATTTAGAAGGACACAAGGATCTCTACAAGGACGTCATGATGGACAATCAGCCGCCCCTCACATCACCGGGTAAGAGGAGACTTTATTGTAAAGGAGAGAGCAGTACGGAGGCTCCACCTAGATCCCCCATCATCTGATAAACACATAGAAACAATGTATTCAGTCAGTGTGTGTGTTTCCTACAGATGGATCCAGTAATGGGAACCCACCAGAGAGATGTCCCCGTCCTCTGTATTCCCGGGATTCCACACAGGAAGATCACAACTATGCACTGCATGGTCAGGTAGATGATTGACTATTATTGGTAGTGGTGATTTATTCGCAAGCATTTTTGTTACAATGAATGTTTTATTATATATTTAGAGTGGAAATCTTAGAGATAGTATAAATGTGAAAGAAGAGTATACAGAGGAGGATGAGGAGTATGGTGTGATGATGGCGTTTTCAGGGGGACACACAGATGTCACAATGGAGCCAACTAATAGCCCACCAGAGAGATGTCCCCGTCCTCTATATTCCCGGGATTCCACACAGGAAGGTCACACCATCCCTCACCATCATCAGGTAGATGAGGAACAATCACTGATAGTATCATTAGGATCTGTACATTATCTACATTGTTACCATTGATGTCATTTTTATTATATATTCAGAGTGGAAACCTGAGAGATTCTAAAGTTGAGGTTAAAGAAGAGATAAAAGAGGAGGATGGGGTGATGGAGGAGTCCAAGTTTCCCGAAGGACACAAAGATCTGTACCAGGACACCATGGAGGAGTCATCTAGTAACGGGAACCCACCAGAGAGATGTTGCAAGGTTTGTGGATTGGTGCATCTAGAACTGTGTTTCTCAACTCCAGCCCTTAAGGTGCCCCAACAGGTCATGTTTTCAGTCTCACCGTTATTTTGCACAGGTGATTTGATCAGTTTCACCGCCTTAGTAATTACCACAGCCGTTTCATCTGATGGAAATCCTAAAAAAATGACCTGTTGGGGCGCCTTGAGGACTGGAGTTGAGAAACACTGCTCTAGAATATGGACTTGTGAAGACAATGTTTTTCTATCTGGTTTCACATTAGTAGAACTTTTTTTTTTTTTGCAGATGATATTTTCTCTCATTTTCTTGGTTTAGAGTGGAGATCCAATCGATATAGAATTTGAAGTTAAAGTAGAAGAAGAAGAGACTTATTTGAGGGATGATCAGCAGTCTATGGAGGAGGATGGAATAACGGGGACATTTATAGAGGAGGACACTCCTACAGAGATCAGCACAGGTGGGTCATTAACACTAAATCCATTCCTCCACCTATACTGCTCACTGATTGGTCCAGAATAGGGCAAGGACTGGGTGATATCAGCCTGTAATCCCCTGGTCACTTTCCTGAGCTGTGTTCCCCGTCCTGTATTCCTGTATTTCTCTCGGATAATCTTCCTTCTCTGTGCTGCAGACACAATTTATGTATCTAGACTGGATTTATGGAGATTCTGGGGTTCAGCTGGCACCAAAATGTTGATTTTTCACTATAAGCATTGCTTGACCTAGACACCTGGGGGAAGGATCTTGGGTCTCCTGCTTGGTGCTCTGGGTCTAGCAGGATCTATGACACAGCAAATCTACCAGGGGTATTTGTTCTGTTGTTTACTGGAAACATTGGGTGGAGAGAGATCCCTCAGGATTCAGCTTGAATATTTTAGGACCCAGGCTTTTATTCATGAACACATTGTGCACCAGGCAAGGAAGTGCAGTACGTCTAATGTCAGTTAGATGGCAATGAGTGATAGAGGGGGAGGGGACACTCGTCCTATAATCCCCTCATCACTGTCACTCCTATAAAAGACAGTTCTCGTTGTTTCCTCACTCTCTGACTAAGGTCCATGAATAAAGAAATGAACTGGTAGGAGATCAGAGGACCCATTTACTAGTTACCTTGAGGGGGGAATTGTAAGATCCTCAGAGACAAAGCTGCCTGATGTGGGCGGAGTCCTGGTTTAGGGGAACCAATCTGCTCATGTCTAGTAATAATCTTTTTATTTCTATTTTAGTAGATGGACGGGAGATGAGGAAAACCTCAGAGGATTGTCTCACTTTGTCTCCAGACTGTAAAGTAGAAGATGAGGACATCACACAGTATAGTCCAGGAGAAAACCCGACTACCTCAAATGTCCATCCGGCACCACACAGTGTAGATGGACCATCGTATTCCTCTTATCCTGAGGAACCTCAGACTGTGCGGGACGGTGCCGGACCATCGTATTCCTCTTATCCTGAGGAACCTCAGACTGTGCGGGACGGTGCCGGACCATCGTATTCCTCTTATCCTGAGGAACCTCAGACTGTGAGGGACGGTGCCGGACCATCGTATTCCTCTTATCCTGAGGAACCTCAGACTGTGCGGGACGGGGCCGGACCATCATATTCCTCTTATCCTGAGGAACCTCAGACTGTGAGGGACGGTGCCGGACCATCGTATTCCTCTTATCCTGAGGAACCTCAGACTGTGCGGGACGGGGCCGGACCATCATATTCCTCTTATCCTGAGGAACCTCAGACTGTGAGGGACGGTGCCGGACCATCGTATTCCTCTTATCCTGAGGAACCTCAGACTGTGAGGGACGGTGCCATCCTTCCAACACATAACAAGTTTTCCTGCACTGAGTGTGGGAAGTGTTTTTCAGAGAAGTCCAGTGTTTACAGACATCAGAGACTACACATAGGCAAGAAGATGTACTCCTGCCCTGAGTGCGAGAAATGTTTTCTATATAAACCAGCACTGGACGTACATTACAGATCTCACACAGGTGAGAAGCCGTATTCCTGTCCTGAGTGTGGGAAATGTTTTTCAGATAAGACCAACCTTTCCAGACATCTGAGATCTCACAGGGGGGAGAAGCCGCATTCCTGTCCAGAGTGTGGGAAATGTTTTTCCCAAAGAAATGCTCTAGTCACACATCAAAGGTCTCACAAGGGTGAGAAACCATATTCCTGTTCTGAGTGCGGGAAATGTTTTTCAAATAAGTCCAGTCTTTACAGACATCAGGGAGTGCACACAGGTGAGAAGCCGTATTCCTGTCCTGAGTGTCAGACATGTTTCCTTCATAAATCTTCTCTGATTACACATCAGATGTCTCACAAGGGTGAGAAGCCACATTCCTGTCCTGAGTGCGGGAAATGTTTTTCAAAAAAGTCGAGTCTTTGCAGACATCAGCAGTTACACACGGGCGAAAAGCAATATTCCTGTCCCGAGTGTGGGAGATGTTTTTCACATAAGTCGACTCTTTGCAGGCATCAGAGATTGCACACGGGGGAGAAGACGTATCCCTGTTCTGAGTGCAAAAAATGTTTCCTCCATAAATCCTCACTGGTCTCACATCAGAGCTCCCACACTGGGGAGAAGCCATTTTCCTGTCCTGAGTGCGGGAAATGTTTTTTAAATAGGTCCAGTCTTTACAAACATCAAAAACGACATACTGGTGAGAAGCCACGTTCCCGTCCTGTGTGAGGAAATTTTTTTTTTTAAATCAGCACTGGTCATACATTAGAGATCCCGCACAGGTGAGAAGCCACATTCCTGGCCCGAGTGTGGGAAATCAGAGAAGTCCAATCTTTATAAATCAGCTCTGATTAATCATCAGAGATCCCACACTGGAGGGTGCAGACCTGCTTTGAGTGAAGATGGCCAAAAAGTTAGAGGGGTTTTTAAACTAGGCGACGGAGGGTCCAGAAGTAGAGATGGTCAGCACGGAACATATTCCAGAGGGTAGTATTGGGGGCATTAGTGGTAGGTTGACTAAAGCACATAAACCCAAGGTAAGTATAGTAGCAAGTCCTAGTTGCAATCTCGGAACACCCAATACGAGGACAATATGCGACTGGTCTAAACTACGTAGCATGTTCACCAATGCCAGGAGCCTGGCGGACAAGATGGGTGAACTAGAGATACTGTTGTACGAGGAGGATTTGGATTTTGTGGGAATTGCAGAGACCAGGTTCAACAGCTCTCATGATTGGCTGGCAACCATTCAAGGGTATATCCTTTATCACAAGGATAGAGAGGGTAAAAAAGGGGGAGGGGTATGCCTGTATTTCAAAAATAATGGACAAGTGAATGTGAGAGATGACATCACTAGGGGAGCTAGGGAGGAAGTGGAATCCTTATAGGTAGAGCTCCAAAGGGATGAAGCTAAGGGGAAAATAATACTGGGAGTATGCTATAGGCCCCCTAACCTGAGGGAGGAGGGGGAGACGGACCTCCTATCACAAATTGGATTAGCAGCAAGGATGGGAAGTGTTATCATAATGGGGGGATTTTAATTATCCAGACATAGACTGGGCGGAGGGAACCGCGCATTCGTCTAAGGCTCGCCAGTTCCTAAATGCCTTGAAGGACAATTTCATGGTTCAGATGGTACATGCACCAATTAGAAACAAAGCGTTTCTAGATCTACTGATTACCAACAATACAGACCTGATCACTGATGTGGAAATACGGGGCAATTTAGGTAACAGCGATCACAGGTCGATTGGCTTCAGTATAAATCACACAAATAGGAAACATAAAGGGAATACAAAGACACTGAATTTCAAAAGAGCCAACTTCCCTAAACTACGAACCTTGCTAGAAGATATAAATTGGGATAAAATCTTAGGAACAAAGAACACAGAGGAGAGATGGGTTTGCTTTAAGAGCATACTAAATAAGAGCATTAGCCAATGCATCCCATTGGGTAATACATTTAAAAGAGCGAACAAAAGTCCTGGATGGCTTAACTCCAATATAAAAATGCATATAAAAGCAAAGGAGAAGGCCTTCAAAAAATACAAGGCTGAGGGATCATCGTCGGCATTCAGAATTTATAAAGAATGCAACAAGAAATGTAAGGGTGCAATAAGGGCGGCTAAGATAGAACACGAAAGACACATAGCGGAGGAGAGCAAAAAAAAATCCCAAGAAATTCTTTAAGTGTGTAAACAGTAAAAAAGGGAGGACAGACCATATTGGCCACATAAAGAATGAGGAAGGACATCTGGTTACAAAGGATGGGGAGATGGCGAAAGTATTGAATTTATTCTCCTCAGTCTTCACGAGGGCATCGGGGGGCTTCAGTAACCAAAACTGCAGTGTTTATCCTCATGACACAACACAGGAAGCACCTCCATGGTTAACAGAGGACAGAATTAGACTTGGGAAACTTAACATTGATAAATCACTGGGACTGGATGGCTTGCACCCAAGGATACTTGGGGAACTCAGGCAAGTAATTGCCAGACCATTGTTCCTAATTTTTACTGACAGTCTACTGACTGGAATGGTACCAGCTGATTGGAGAAAAGCCAATGTAGCACCAATATTTTAAAAAGGGCCAAAATACATCCCTGGGAATTACAGACCAGTTAGCCTAACATCAATAGTATGCAAGCTCTTGGAGGGGATGATAAGGGACTATATACATGATTTTAGTAACGAGAACAATATCATTAGCAGTAATCAGCATGGATTCATGAAGAATCATTCTTGCTAAACCAATCTATTAACCTTCTATGAGGAGGTGAGTTGCCATCTAGATAAAGGAAGGCCCGTAGACGTGTTGTGTCTGGATTTTGCAAAAGCATTTGACACAGTTCACCATAAACGTTTACTATACAAGTAAGGTCCGTTGGCATGGACCATAGGGTGAGTACATGGGTTGAAAACTGGCTACAAGGGCGAGTTCAGAGGGTGGTGATAAATGGGGAGTACTCGGAATGGTCAGGGGTGGGTAGTGGGGTTCCCCAGGGTTCTGTGCTGGGACCAATCCTATTTAATTTGTTCATAAACGACCTGGAGGATTGAGTAAACAGTTCAATCTCTGTATTTGGGGACAATACTAAGCTAAGCAGGGCAATAACTTCTCCGCAGGATGTGGAAACCTTGCAAGAAGATCTGAACAAATTCATGGGGTGGGCAACTAAATGGCAAATGAGGTTTAATGTAGAAAAAGTTAAATTAATGCATGTATTGGTGATCCCACAACAGGGATAAAACTTTTTTGTGGAAGGGAGTTTAACAAGACTCGTGGACACTCATTAAAATTAGTAGAAAAGAGGTTTAACATTAAACTACGTAGAGGGTTCTTTACTGTAAGAGCGGCAAGGATGTGGAATTCCCTTCCACAGTCGGTGGTCTCAGCGGGGAGCATCGATAGTTTCAAAAAACGATTAGATAAGCACCTGAACGACCACAACATACAGGGATATACAATGTAATACTGACATATAATCACACATAGGTTGGACTTGTGTCTTTTTTCAACCTCACCTACTATGTAACAGGTGAGAAGTCACATTCCTGTCCCGAGTGCAGGAAATGTTTTGTATATAAATCAGAACTCCAAAGGTCTCGCATAGGGAAAAGCCGTATTCCTATTTCCAATGCGGGAAATGTTCTTCACCGAAGTGTTGTTCTGTACGTAAGAGAGCCCACACAACCCTCGAGATGTATTCGTGCCTTGAGTGTAGGAAATGTCTTGTATATGAATGTTGCTGGACGTGGGGAAGAAGCTCACCCTGATATACACCTCAGATATACTCCATGGCTGATCTTCATCATGGAAGAAACAGTTGGTAAGGAGATCAGAGATCACCAAAAACATGGATGAAGTGTTGTATGGTGTTGGCCATTGATAGCAGGAGAAAAATAAAAATGGAGTCATTACCTCTCATTGGCTGAGTAAATTTTGTGGTGGAAGATTTCATAATTTTACACTTGCTTTAAAACAAGGCTTCGGACAGGCTTTGTTAAAGCTCTCTGAAGGCCAGTCAAAGCCCCTGTCACTAAATAAAATGGGTAGCTTACAGTCCTGTTTTCTCCTTGCTTTTGTTTGGTGCATCAATGAGGCTTGGTGGGACTTCAGTGAGGCTTCGAGCAAGCTTTGTCATAGACTTCTATGGAGGCTTTGAAGCACAACTAAAGCAACATGGGGTATCATTTTTGAAGCAAAGCAAAAGCAAGCTGTAAACAGGACTGTAAGCTACCCATTTTATTTAGTGACAGGGGCTTTGACTGGCGTTCAGGGAGCTTTAACAAAGCGTGTCCGAAGCCTTGTTTTGAAGCAAGCGTAAACTAGCCCTTAATGTGTGTTCAAGACAAAGCAAGTGTAAATGAGCCCTAAGGACTCGTTTACACTTGCTTCAAAACAAGGCTTCGGACAGGCTTTGTTAAAGCTCTCTGAACGCTAGTCAAAGCTCCTGTCATCTGACTCAAAGCCAATGCCACTAAATAAAATGGTTAGCTTACAGTCCTGTGTAAACCTTGCTTTTGTTTTGCTTGGGCTTCCCTTGAAAATCATACCCCATGTCACTTTAGTGGTGCTTCAAAGCCTCCATATAAGTCTATGGCAAAGCTTGCTTGAAACCCAATTCGAAGCCTCGCCAAAGGCTCATCGAAGCTTCACCAAAGCCCCATGGACGCTCCACCAAAGCCTTATCAAAGCACCACTGAAGGCTTCATGTACACGGGACGTTGTTTAACCTCTCCTGAACGATTTAACTTGACAGCTAGAATCCGACATTTAAAAACATCCGTTTAGCTGCGTTTAGGAGCGTTTTTTTTTTTTTTTTTGTTGTTAAAATGAAAAACGTCTGTAAACGAAACGCTGCTAAACGCAAGTTACGAGTCAAAATTTATACCCTATGTCGCTTTAGTGGTGCTTCAAAGCATCTTCAAAGCCTCCATAGAAGTCTATGGGCTTCGGTGGGGCTTCGATGAGGCTTTGGTGGGGCTTCGATGAGGCTTTGGTGGAGCTTCGGGGGGGCTTCGATGAGGCTTCGGTGGGGCTTCAGTGGGGCTTCAAGCGAGCTTTGCCATAGACTTCTATGGAGGCTTTGAAGCACCACTAAAGCTACATGAGGTATAATTTTTGAAACAAAGCCAAAACAAAAGCAAGGTGTAACCAGGACTGTAAGCTAACCATTTTATTTAGGGACAGCGTTCAGAGAGCTTTAACAAAGTAAGTGTAAACGAGCCCTTAATGTGTGTTGAAGCCGAAGCAAGTGTAAATGAGCCCCCTACTGTGACAGACTCGAGGAGTATGTCCGCCGTATAAGCTTCCCTTGCCCGGTACCATCACGATCCAAGATCCCTTAGCTCATCCAGCCACTTGTCAAGACATCCGTGTAGGGTGGTAAAAAAAACATAAGACTGTTTATTGAAACACGGGCACAAAGAGATATACACTCTGGACAAATCCCCCCTTCTGTGTTGTCCGTGGGGCGCACCGCATCCTTGTCAGATGAATGTCGGACGTGGACGCTCTTCTTCTCCCGCTCTTCTCCAGGGCGGTGACCAATGACGTAGCCTTTACAGTCTTAGCCGTGCTTGGTCACGCCCCCTTGCTCCGCCCAAGCATTGCTGAATACATATATATCTCTGGTCTTGGATATACAGTACGTTTATTTACAGTACTTAGTCTGCTATATTTTATTTTTTTATTTTCTTATTAACCCCTATCTGGACCCAGTGTTGACTATGCTTGCATAGAGCAGCCTGTGTTAGGGCTCATAATATACACGCTGCGTTGTGTACGCACTGTGTTACTGCATGCGTTGCGTCAGCACTGCCCATACATATGCGGTAGCGCAGCGCGTGGAGTAACACGGTGCGTACACAACGCAGCGCGTATATTATGAGCCCTAACACAGGCTGCTCTATCCAAACTGTCATGTCATCACATTCTGGAATATCATCAGCCTGCGTTAGGCCTCGAACTATATCATTCTTTTTTTTTTTTATCCTGTTAGATATGGATCCCAATACTTCTAATCCTGGACCAAAACAAAAGCGCAGGTCATACGAAGCTGGTTTCAAACTTAAGGTTGTGTCAAGAGCAGAAGAAACCAATAACATTATTGCAAGTCGGGAATTTTGTGTTGACGAAAAACAAGTGAGGGACTGGCGGAAAAGGAAAGCTGACTTGGAAAAGACTCCAAAGGCAAAAAAAGCCAGACGCGGTTTAACGACTTCATACGGGGCTCTAGAGACTGAATTGCACAAATGGGTTACGGAGTGCCGTCAAAATGGTTACTGCGTAACACGCATGGAAATTCGCTTACGTGCCCTTCAAATGGCTAAAGATGACAAATTGAAAGCACCGGGCATTGAAAATTTTGTTGCGTCGGCAGGATGGTGTACCCGCTTCATGAATAGGTTTGCCCTATGTTTGCGGCAAAGATTTCACAGAAGTTGCCAAAAGACCTTGATGAAAAAGCAAAGTCATTCCATTCATTCATCATAAAACAAAGAAGGATCCATAACTATGACCTGGGAGATATTGGAAACATGGATGAAACACCTATGACCTTCGATCTTCCAAGCCACAGAACTGTGGCAAGTTTGAGGGACAAAACAACAGGAAATGAAAAAAAAACAGAACCACAGGAAATGAAAAAAAAAATTTCACGGTCGTTCTGTCATGTTTGGTGAATGGAACTAAGCTGCAGCCTGTCGTTATTTTTAAAGAAAGACCTTGCCGAAAAAGGTCAAATTCCCACCACGAATTACAGTGCACATGTTAAAGGCTGGATGGATGAAGACGGAACGAAAAAATGGCTGGAAGAAATTTGGAACGGACGACCAGGAGCAGCCTTGAAGAAAAAACCATCATTGCTAGTTTGGGATATGTTCAGAGCCCACACATCTGATGACATCAAAAAATTGGCAAAGTCTTCTCAAGTTACTTTGGCCGTTATTCCAGGTGGGCTTACCTCTGTATTGCAGCCCCTAGATGCGTGTTTAAATAAACCTTTCAAAGACCATCTGCGAAAGATGTGGCAAGAATGGATGTCATCTGGTCAAGCCCGACTGACAAAAGTTGGAAATCTGATGAAGCCCGACATAGAATTGATAGCAAAGTGGGTTCGTGATGCATGGGAAGAGATTCCAGAGGACATGGTGCAACGCGCCTTCAAGAAATGTGGCTTTAGCAATGCTATGGATGGCAGTGAAGAGAGCGCTTTGTATGAGAATGACAGCAGTGATGGTGATGACTGCGAACTCAGTGATGATGACAATGTCTATGCTGATAACCTCACACCAGCTAATGCTGAAGCTCTGTTTGGACATACAGATGATCAGGAGGAATCCAGTTTTGAAGGATTTTTACTCTTGTGTTTTAGCTTGGTTGCTGATTGAGCTAAGGTTTTTGTACTTTTAAAGTTATTGTTGATACCATATCGTTTTTGTTGACCCTCTTTTCCAATTACAGAGCTAGTTTACTGTTTTTCTTTGAAATAAATATTCAAAAACATTTAACCTACTGATGCCTCAATTAATGTAATTTTATTGGTATCTATTTTTATTTTTGAAATTTACCAGTAGCTGCTGCATTTCCCACCCTAGGCTTATACTCGAGTCAATACGTTTTTTAGCCATTTTTTTTAGGTGCCTCGGCTTGTATTCGGCTTATACTCGAGTATATACGGCACATCCCATAATAGATTGCGCCCAAGGCAGACAGAAACCTAAGAACAATGGGATACAGGTACATTCAAATTTTCATCAGTAGACCGCAGGGGCGTTGCTAGGTCTACAAAAAGATCTGGGGCTAGAGCCCATAGCAGCGTAGTAAAGAAAGTCATACGCTTGGGTGGGCATACACATGTATATACAGTAATATATGTGTGTGTGTGTATATCCCCAGAGAGCCCCCCACTGACACCAGGGTCCCCAGAGAGCCTCCTCCTTACATCAGGGTCCCCGAAAAGCCTCCTCCTTACATCAGGGTCCCCAGAGAGCCTCCTCCTTACATCAGGGTCCCCAGAGAGCCTCCTCCTTACATCAGAGTCCCCAGAGCGCCTCCCCCTTGCATCAGGTTCTCAGAGAGCCCCCCCTTACATTAGGGTCCCCAGAGAGCCTCCCCCTTAAAATCAGGGTCCCCAGAGAGCCTCCCCCTTAAAATCAGGGTCCCCAGAGAGCCTCCCCCTTAAAATCAGGGTCCCCAGAGAGCCTCCCCCTTGCATCAGGATCCCCAGAGAGCCCCCCCCCCACTTACATCAGGGTCCCCAGAGAGCCTTTCCTCCCCTTGGGGACCCCTGCAGAGATTCGGGGCTATGAGCACCAGATTCAGGGGTTTTGGCCCCAAAAGCCACCCCCTAGCGACGCCACTGGTAGACCGTCTTATCAGCAGGGAGGGCTGTTGGAGAAATCCCCCCCTCCCCTCTCCACCCTGCCCCCGGTCTACATGCTAGAAACACAGAATACAAACAGTAAAGAGGAGCTGAGCATGGTTACAATGTTTCCGATAATAGTTCCATAAGCCCGACTGGGAGAAGTGTCACTGCCCAGTAACTTAGGAACATGAGACAGCAGTCACACTTTAAATCTGGGTAACAAAGTTCTGTATGGTCGGAGAAAACAGTGTTATTTCCAATGTCAGTGTCACAGGGAAGGAGCGGGGCACATCAGGCAAATATACCCAGAAATAGTCCTGTACAAGCATAACCCCACCTCAAACTATCTAGCAATGGTCTGAGACGAACGGTGGAATTTATCTTCATATAGGGATATTGTTCGGAAATGTTACTGTCCCAAGTTCCCAAGTGAAAGAGCATCTTCATTCTTTCAACACAAACCACACATATAAGACCCTGGATAACATGGGTAAAAGGAAATGCTGAGTCCAGTGTGGTTGTACGGTGAGTCTGGTTAGTGCAGACCTGACTGGGGTTCTTGGTCACCCTGTGCCTCTAATAGATACTGACTTACACATAGGAAGGGTTGGGGGAGCTGGACAAGGAGTTTCCAGAGATCTCTAAGGTAAGCTGGGTTCCACAAGCCCCCCTGCACAAAGTGACTCCCGTCGCACTTACTTTCTCAAGCCAGGTTTTGTACAAATAACTGAAATCATACTCATGTAACCGTGAGTACAGTAGACATTACAGGACACAAGGTAAACCAGCGGTAAGTAAGGGAGATGCCGGGACAGAGGTCAGTGAGACCAGGACTTTATGAGTCCAAGCAATAAAGTGGAGGACTCCCAGGTCTTCCATACTAGGGTCAGTTCAGCAAGTGTTCTGCTACAGGAAGGCCCATCCTTATTTATTTATTTTTCCTGTTTTTAATGGTGAATCGGTGAGATATCGCTGATATAGCATTTGCTCGAAAATCATAAGTATACATACATTCACTGACCACTTTATTAGGTACACCTTGCTAGTACCCCCTTGGACCTGGTCCCCCTTCTGCCTTCAGAACTGCCTTCATTCTTCGTGGCATAGATTCATATATACGGTAGACATGTGCGTCCGTTTTCGTACGAATGCACTTTCGTCTGAATTCCAGGGATTTTCACGTTCGTTTTAACAAACGATAACGAACATGCAGAATCTGAAAGATCCAACATAAAAATTGCTTTATTTTCGTTTCGTTCTGACAACAGTTCGATATAGATAGAGATCACCGTCATGTTGAATCTTCTGTCTATCGAACCTGCGGTCGAATGTGCCTAACCTAACTCTATTAGTCCAAGATTATTCGACATAGAGAGAAAAGATTCGACAGTATAGAGACATGAAGATTCGACCAAGCAGCTAAAAACATACGATCGCCACAAACGGACATTTATGGTCAAATGCTCCGCCCAAAGGCTATAGAAGAATTCTAATGTTGGTTGACTAGTAATAATAATTAATAAATATAATTATTACTAGTCATACAACATTAGAATTCTACTATAGCTTGTGGGCGGAGCATTCGACCGGAAATGTACAATTGCGGCGTCGTACAGTTTAGCTGTTTCGTTGAATCTTCTTAGAACATTCAACAGACACCATAAGCCTTCAATGACAGATTCGACCTTAATTAATTCGGATTTTCGGGCGAATTAATTTTTTAACGAAACAAGATAAATAAAAAGGAATTCCAGGAGTAACTAAATAAATGTATTTTTCGGACAAAAACGAAATTCCAAAACAAAATATTTCAGTGTGCACATGTCTAATATGCGGCCTCTCGGGTGGGCTTCAACGCTGAGGGGCCGCATATAGGCCCTATGCAAACACATTACTGTCCCGAGTGTGCACTCCCTGCGTGCACCCCTCACAGTAACCGACGGGTACCAGAAATCTCCTGATGCTTACTTGTGATTAGGATCTTTCCGTTCATGTGACTGCCAATCACAGTGGTCACATGATCACAATGCCCACCACCTGGCATTTAGAACCTCTTTAAGAGCCAGGAGGCAGTGGCAGGAAGGGGTTAAAGTCATGAGCCAATGGTTATTGTCCCTGGCAAAAAAGGCAACCACCAAAGCAAGCCATTTCTTACAAAATCTGATACCAAGAGGTGTCATGGAGGAGTTTTTGACAACTCTTGAGAGGACAGCGAAATGAGAAGGGTGGCCTATTTGCACTTTTTTGTATTAAGAGACCAACAAAAAGCATATTATGACTTCACTTCTGAGTTTGCTGGGGTCTATGACCACCCAAAATTTGAGATTCTAACCTGTCTGGGGGTGCACCGTTAGAACTATCTAACAGATCAGCCATCACTGTCACAAAGGTATGGTCTAGCTCAGCTGGTCACTAAGTGGCAGCGGCCCAAGACCTCAACAGGACCCCAAATGATGAAGAGGTCCATGGTGGACCACTTTCTTTGGTCTCTATATTTGGGCCATGGTGAAGCACTATCTTTGAAGAGGGCCACGGCGGACCACTATTTATGAAGAGGGCCATGGTGGGCCACTATCTTTGAAGAGGGCCACGGCGGACTACTATTTATGAAGAGGGCCATGGTGGACCACTTTCTTTGAAGAGGGCCATGGTGGACCACTATCTTTGGTCTCTATCTTTGGGCCATTGTAGACCACTATCTTTGGGCCTTAATAGACCACTATGTTTGAAGAGGGCCATGGTGGACCGCTATCTTTGAAGAGGGCCATGGTGGACAACTACCTTTGGTCTCTGCAATGACAGGTTTGTCACAGAGACCCCAAAACTATAAACTAGTTGAAATAATTGAAAGATCTCTCCACCCAGGCAAAAGGAGCTTGCTTCGACATGCCGGGGGAAAAGTTTTTTCCATTTGGCAAAAACATTTTGCAGAACCCTGGAGTCATCCTAAAGGACTCCCATGAAGAATCAGCCCCTGTCTCATTGGGTAAGCAACCTGGATCCTGCCTGCCCCCAGAAGGCTCTCCACAGGCTTTTTCTTTTTGCCCAGGAAGCTTTTGAATGCACTGTGGTCAACAATCAAGTTCTATTCACTACTTTGCTGAACTTGGAGAGTATGGTTACCCCAGTACCTATCCTGGTAGGTGAAGTGAAACCCGCAACCAAGATGCTTCTGGTTGTCTGCATCCATGCAGATACAAGTGTAGCGCTTCCCCCATAGGAGGTGCTAAACAAATGCCCAAATATTTTACCCAGTAGTTTCCTTGCAGCCAGGCACACAATTCCAATCATTCTTCAGCCTCATTACCCAGTCTAGGGGTATGCTTTTTTTATGCTTTAATAAGAACTTGGATAGGTAGTGGATAATGGTAGGATACTACAGTAACCCTTAGTAATAATTTAAGAACACTGAGCCTTCCTTTGTAGAACTGTGAGTTAAGTCCTTGCTGAAGTGAAGAATGGACTGAGCTTTGTAGTAGCAACTTGAAGAGATTAGTCTTCATCTTTGAACAATCCGAGGCATTAAATAGACTGAGCCCTTCAGGACACCAGATTCAATGTCCTGAGTCTGGGTCTATCATAAGAGGGCCACGGTGGACCTCTATCTTTGGGCCATTGTGGACCTCTATCTTTGGTCTCCATCTTTCGGCCTTAATGGACCAACAGCACACAGTCTCCAGAATCCCTCACACCAGTCTGTACTCACTAACATCCTTGAAAAATTGTCTGCCTCCTTCCAACATCCCCCAGACACTGTCACCCCATGGTACCAGATTAGATCCTTAGACGACAGCCTGGTCAGTCAGCTTCAGCAACTCTCAGCAAAGCAGGCCTCCAGACAGCCATTTTGAGGCCTCGACAACCCGCAGGCACATGGTGAATGCCCCCTCTAGGCCATGATCTCCTCCTCAGGGAAAAAGACCAGGTTGTTCGCAGTCTCAGAGTATTTATACACACTCCCAGTCATCATCTGGGCACCTCTCCACATGAATTGGCCACTGCTGCATAAATATTCATCTGCTGGTTAGAATCTTCCTGCTCACTAACTTCCAGAACATTTCTGGACCAGCTAGGGGGAAGCAGCCAGTCAATCCTGTAGCCACTGAAACACAGAACAATCAAACACAGTCACACTTATTATAGGGAACCAGAGATAAATTTGCCTAACAACCAAATGCAGCTCCACTGGCTACAGTGAGCCAGAATAAATTTACCTTATCCTAGCACCTATCTAGGTGGGTGTTACACAAGAATCTACCTACTGGTGTCCATGAATATTATCACCTGACTGGTGAGACTGGTACACTCTGTAATAAAGGGACTTTAACTTCTCTAATTTTGGGAACTGTGGGAAAGAAGGGGTATCTGACCAAAGGAGTGAAACAGACCTCTAACCTTTAGAGGACATTGTTATAGATACAGTGCATCCGGAAAGTATTCACAGTGCTTCACTTTTTCCACAATTTGTTATGTTACAGCCTTATTCCAAAATTGATTGGATTCATTATTTTCCTAACAATTCTACAAACAATCCCCCATTATGACAATGTGAAAGAAGTTTGTTTGAAATCTTTGCAAATTTATTCAAAATAAAAAACAAAAAAAATCCAATGTACATAAGTATGACAGCCTTTGCTCAGAACTTTGGTGAAGCACCTTTGGCACCAATTACAGCCTCAAATCTCTTTGAGTAAGATGTTACAAGCTTGGCACGCCTATTTTTGGACAGTTTCTTCCATTCTTTTTTGCAGGACCTCTCAAGCTCCATCAGGTTGGATGGGGAGTGTTGGTGCACAGCCATTTTCAGATCTCTCCAGAGATGTTCAATCAGGTTCAAGTCTGGGCTCTGCCTGGACCACTCAAGGACATTCACAGAGTTGTCTCATAGCCACTCCTTTGTTATCTTGGCTGTGTGCTTAGGGTCATTGTCCTTTTGGAAGATAAACCAGAGCGCTCTGTTTTCATGAAGGATGTCTCTACATGCTGCATTCATCTTTCCCTCGATCCTGTCTAGTCTCCCAGTTCCTGCCGCTAGAAAACATCCCAACAGTAGAATACTTCCACCACCATGCTTCAGTTTAGTAATGGTATTGGCCAGGTGAGGAGTGGTGGCTGTTTTCCTCCAGACATGATGCTTGCCATTCAGGCCAAAGAAATCAATCTTTGTTTCATCAGACCAGAGAATTTTGTTTCTCATGGTCTGAGAGTCCTTCAGGTGCCATTTGGAAAACTCCAGGTGGGCAGTCATGTGCCTTTTACTGAGAGGCTTCCGTCTGGCCACTCTACCATACAGGGTTGATTGGTAGAGTGCTGCAGAGATGGTTGTTCTTCTGGAAGGTTCAGCTCTCTCCACATAGAAACACTGGTGCTCTGTCAGCGTGACCATCGGGTTCTTGGTCACCTCCCTGACTAAGGCCCGTCTCCCCCGATCGCTCAGTTTGGCCAGGCGGCCCACTCTAGGACGAGTCCTGGTGGTTCCAAACTTCTTCCATTTACGAATGATGGAGGCCACTGCGCTCATTGGGGTCTTCAGTGCTGCAGGAATTTTTCTGTACCCTTCCCCAGATCTGTGCCTTCATAAAATCCTGTCTCTGAGGTCTACAGACAATTCCTTGGACTTCATGGCTTGGTTTGTACTCTGGCATGCACTGTTATCTGTGGGACCTTATATAGACAGGTGTGTGTCTTTCCAGATCATGTCCAATCAACTGAATTTACCACAGGTGGACTCCAATCAGGTTGTAGAAACATCTCAAGGATGATCAGTGGAAACAGGAGGCACCTGAGCTCAATTTTGAGTGTCATGGTAAAGGCTGTGATACTTATGTACATGGGATTTTTTCGTTTTTTTATTTTTAATAAATTTGCAAAGATTTCAAACAAACTTCTTTTACGTTGTCATTATGGGGTATTGTTTGTAGAATTTTGAGGAAAATAATGAATTTAATCTATTTCCTATCAAGAATAGGCTAACAGATAGCGTTTCTATGCATAGAGCAAATGCCCATGGGACTTTTAAAGTCAACCCAAGAAAAAGTGATGATGTTTCAAACAATGTATAAAAAACAACTTTGCATCTTTTCACATTTCATATAAGGCGTTAAAAAGCAAACAGAAATATTAAAAAATATGTGTTAATATACGATAAAATACACTGGATTTGACATAACAGCGGAAATGTATGAGTTAAATCAGACATTGATAAATTCCCCCTCAAATCGTTTTGTGAAGCAAAGTTCACTTCTTCGGGACACAAAGTAGATTTCAGGCTGATAACTAACATCTGTAGAGAGATCATGTCATTAACACAATTGATATTGAAACAAAAGTGCCCTCAAAAGAAAGACACAAAAGCTATACTCGGCTCATACACTATATAATCAAAATTATTGGGACGCCTGCCTTTACACATACATGAACTTTAATGGCATCCCAGTCTTAGTCCGTAGGGTTTAATATTGAGTTATCCCACCCTTTGGAGCTATAACAGCTTCAACTCTTCTGGGAAGGCTGTCCATGGGAATGTTTGGCCATTCTTACAGAAGCGCTCCTGTGACCCAGAGTCAATTTGTAGAGTGCTATTGCCCGCTCTCAGCTGATGTCACAGAGCCACTACAGGCTCTGGAAGAATGCTGACCAGGTTGTCGGGATCCACCCAAGTGCCTAATCGACAGCTGGCTCCAGATCTCTCAGTGAGTGGCTGAGAGCCAAAGCCAGCTACACCCACCCCCTCTCCAGTTCAGGGCTCTCCCATGAGGGTGCAGAGAGCGTGGACTGACAGTCACTGCTCTCCACTCCGAGACGACCAACATTCATGTGATTACTCAGTTCTCAGGCTTAAAGCTGACGTGGGACAGCTGCGGCATAGACGTCCCATACTTCTCCTGTAATGGGTAGTCCAAAAAATGGGAAAGACTGAAACCACCTTTAGCCAGCATGCCTATTTGCCATACATGAGGTACCTCAAGCCTCCATGAGGAGTTTCACCCTTGCAATCTTGCTGACCCCCCCAGGCTGGTTCTCATGTTACAAGGACCATCTAAAACTCCCTCACCGATCAATATATCTCCACGATCACAGCCACGAGCTATAACCTACAGAGTGACTAAAGGCAGGAAGCCTGGCTTATAAAGGGATGGTGACAGGCATTCATTGATCAGTTACTAGGAGGGGCTTGTGGTGTCAAGTGATCTGCAAATCAAAATGTGAAGGTTTTCCTCAAGGCAGATGGTGTTTTTTTAAGCAACTTATGTTATGTCACCATGACTAAATAGCGTCTAGATACAACAAAATTTAGGCAACATCAATAATTTTGCAGCAAAATCAATTGCACCAAATCCCGAGCAGTAATATATTTCTATCCCTCTTGGTGGGAGTGGAGATGACCCCATCTATAAGGATATACAGTACATACACACACAGCACAAGGCCGTGTTCACACTATGAGACGTTTCTCGGGACTGCAGTTCCTCTGAGCTCCACAAGGTGGTGATCTCACATCTACCCAGACAGGAAGTCTCTATGGAAGACAGGAAGTGATGTCAGGTACAGGCAGGAAGGCTCTATGGAAAAAAAGGACAGGAGTGACGTCAGGCACAGAGAGAAAGTAGAGAAGAGAGAGGAGACGTTGCTGGAACCTACAGCAGAGGAGGTAATGAGATTTTATTGTAATGAAGTTCAATTTGGCTGGGAACAGCGATTTTTTTTAATAGTTTAACCCCTTCCCGCTCATGCTGTAGCCAAAAGACGGCTCTCCAGTTCCGTGGACAACCTTCCAGAACTGCACCTCCCATGAACCCCCTGGCGCGCGATTCGGGCGCGTTCTGTGACCATTGTGTCCTTTTAGATCGTAGAATAGGATGGCTGTGAGGACAGAGCCTTGAAGAAACCCTATGAAAGAGGAGAAGAGGAGGTCGAGTTGTAGGGGTGCTTAGATAGGTAGGAGGAGAACCAAGAAGGAGCCTTCAAGGCCACGGGAGTGGAGATTTTTGAGGAGGAGCAGGTGATCAACTATATCAACCAAGCAGAAAGGTATATTAATACGAGTATAGAGTAGTGACCATAGGTTTTGACACTTAGGTTAGTAATGGGTTTCAATAGGGGAGTTTCTGTGGAGTGTGGATGAAAGCAAACTGTATGGGGGTTCGTCTGTACGCGGAATAGAGAAGAGAAGAGTAAAGGTGTTGAAGGCTTGTATCGGTAAATGTTTGCTGGTTAGAGGGATAGGAGGTCGAAGACAGGGCAACTTTTTTTGCCGGCAGATCAAAAACTAAGCAAAAGTAAAAAGCTAAAAACAAAACAGACTTTACATAGAAAAGGCCCCCAGACCCAAAAACATAGAAAACAAAAAAATTAACGTAGCTCTGTGTGTAATCCCACTGGGGATTGTTCTTCCATGATAGAAACCCTCATATTACCCCCGATCCATCCCCATCCTAATACTGTATAACCAGTACAGTCCAGATCATTCTCTGTTATCACTTATTGGTCTACAGGAATCCTGTATAGATAACACGACCAATGATGATGGAGGAGGACCGGAGTCACATGACTGAGAAGGTATTAAACCTCACCCTGGAGATCATCTACCTGCTGACCGGAGAGGTGAGGAGGATTCTGGGAGGTCACATGACATCACTCTTATCTCTATTAATAAAACACAGACCTGACCGGAGAGGTGAGGAGGATTCCGGGAGGTCACATGACATCACTCTTATCTCTATTAATAAAACACAGACCTGACCGGAGAGGTGAGGAGGATTCTGGGAGGTCACATGACATCACTCTTATCTCTATTAATAAAACAGACCTGACCGGAGAGGTGAGGAGGATTCTGGGAGGTCACATGACATCACTCTTATCTCTATTAATAAAACACAGACCTGACCGGAGAGGTGAGGAGGATTCTGGGAGGTCACATGACATCACTCTTATCTCTATTAATAAAACACAGACCTGACCGGAGAGGTGAGGAGGATTCTGGGAGGTCACATGACATCACTCTTATCTCTATTAATAAAACAGACCTGACCGGAGAGGTGAGGAGGATTCTGGGAGGTCACATGACATCACTCTTATCTCTATTAATAAAACACAGACCTGACTGGAGAGGTGAGGAGGATTCTGGGAGTCTAACATGATATTCCTATTGGTTCTCCAATACAGAGATTTCCTCTTCTGAAGTCAGGTGATCATATGACCATCACAGTGCCTCCATGTGACTCCCTAAAACCTGAGAGACACAACATGGAGAAGATTCTAGAAGTCACCAAGAAGATGATGGAGCTGCTGACAGGAGAGGTGAGGAGGATTCTGGGAATTCTGGGACATTATCCAGTAACAGACAAGGGATGTGTCTGGATGGTGACTGTATCATTGTGTGTGTCAGGTTCCTATAAGGTGTCAGGATGTCACTGTCTATTTCTCCATGGAGGAGTGGGAGTATTTAGAAGGACACAAGGATCTCTACAAGGACGTCATGATGGACAATCAGCTGCCCCTCACATCACCGGGTAAGAGGAGACTTTATTGTAAAGGAGAGAGCAGTACGGAGGCTCCACCTAGATCCCCCATCATCTGATAAACACATAGAAACAATGTATTCAGTCAGTGTGTGTGTTTCCTACAGATGGATCCAGTAATGGGAACCCACCAGAGAGATGTCCCCGTCCTCTGTATTCCCGGGATTCCACACAGGAAGATCACAACTACACAAAACATGATCAGGTAGATGAGGAACAATTATTGGTAGTTATGATTTATACACAAACATTTTTGTTATAATAAATGTTTTATTGTATATTTAGAGTGAAAACCTCAGAGATTGTATTATTGTTGTTAAAGAAGAATATAAGAAAGAGGATGAGGAGTATGGTGTAATGAAGGAACTTTCTAAAGGAAGCAAGGATCTCTACAAAGACAATATAATGGAGCCACCTAGTAGCAGGAACCCACCAGAGAGATGTCCCCGTCCTCTGTATTCCTGGGATTCCACACAGGAAGGTCACACCATCCCTCACCATCATCAGGTAGGTGGAGTTGAGGGTCGGGAACATAAAGTGATTGAACACTCTGACATGTGGAGACGATGTTTGGACTCTACAAGATGATATTTTCTATGTGATCTCACATCATAAATACTTCTATGTTACAGATGTTATTTTCTGCCATTCTGTTGGTTTAGGGTGAAGATCTGATGAACATGAAAGTTGAGGGTGAAGTAGAAGAGACGTATGTGAGGGATGATCAGCAGTCTATGGAGGAGGCTGGAATGACGAGGACATCCATAGAGGAGGACACTCCTACAGAGATCAGCACAGGTGACCCATAATATATCCTTCTCTTATCTCTGCTCTGTTACTGCTCACTGATTGGGCGGAAGCTGAGTGGTATCAGCCAATGTCTTCTCTCGGAGGAGGACCAAAGGCCCTTTGACTGAAGAGGGGGGAGAGTCCCAGCTGGTTGGGACCTCCACAGAGAACATCTCCTCACTCATATCTACCTGATCCAGATGGAATGTTGATGGAAGTGAACTAACCCTCTCATATCTATTGATGATGTTTTTATATTTTTCCAGGACACGCCATGGAGAAACCCTCAAAGGATCGTCTCACTTTATCTCCAGGTTGTAAAATGGAAGATGAGGACATCACAGGAGATTGTGGAGGAGAAAAGACAATGAGCTCCACTATGGATGGTGGACTTCACAGTGTGGATAGACCATGGAATCCCTCTGACTCTGAGCAACCTCGTACTGTGAGGGATGGTGCCGGAATTCAGAGGAAGAAGAAATATTCCTGTCCTGGATGCGGGGAAAGCTTTGGCTCTGATCAAATTTTCTCTGTTCATCAGAGATCTCACACGGGTGAGGAGCTTTATTCCTGTTCTGAGTGCGGAAAATGTTTTCCTCACAAATCAAAACTTGTCACACATTACAGATCTCACACAGGAGAGAAGCCGTATTCTTGTCCCGAGTGCGGTAAATGTTTTTCTCGGAAGTCCTGTCTTTCCAGACATAAGACATTGCATACAGGTGAGAAGTTGTATCCCTGTACTGAGTGCGGAAAATGTTTTACACAGAGCACCAACCTCTCAAGACATCAGAGATTGCACATGGGCGAGAAGCCTTTTGCCTGCCTCGAGTGCGGGAAGTGTTTTTCACGGAAATTAGATCTTATCGTACATCACAGATCTCACACAGGAGAGAGGCCGTATTCCTGCCCTGAGTGCGGGAAATGTTTTTCAGATAAGGCCGGTCTCACCAAACATCAGAGATGTCACACGGGCGAGAAGCCGTATTCCTGTTCCGAGTGCGGGAAGTGTTTTTCACGAAAGTCCATTCTTATTGTACATCAGATTTGTCACACACGGGAAAGGCTGTTTACCTGCTCTATATGCGGTAAATGTTATCTACGGAAATCAGAACTGGTCAAACATCAGAGGTCTCACACGGGGGAGAAGCCGTATTCCTGCCCTGAGTGCGGGAAATGTTTTTCACAGAAGTCTTATCTCACCAAACATCAGAGAATCCACAAGACCCTCGAAGGTGTATTAGTGTCCTGAGTGCGGGAAATGTCTTCTATATGGATCATATTTTGCCGTACATCGGAGATCTCACACTAGGAAGACGCTCACCTTGATCTACACCTCATAAAACACGTGGCTGAGCGCTCCTCTGATCTTTATCATGCAAGGAACACTTCATAGAGAAATCTGAGCTCACAAAAGGCTGTCTAGTTCAGAAGGGGTTTTGTTTGGTTTACTTTGCTAGGAAAGAAACAAGGGAATATGACACTGCTGGCTGAGACCCCCCCTATAGTGTACAGCCCTGGCCAAAAGTATTGAGAATAACCCAAATAATCATTTTCACAAAGTCCGCTGCCTCAGTTTTTATGATGGCAATTTGCATATACTCCAGAATGTTATGAAGAGTGATCCGATCAATTAGAATTAATTGCAAAGTCCCTCTTTGCCATAAAAATTTACTTAATCCCACAAAAAACATTTCAACTGCATTTGTGAAGAAGGCTTCGGGGGTGCCCAAGAAAGTCCAGCAAGCGCCGGGACCGTCTCCTACAGATGATTCAGCTGCGGGATCGGTGGCACCCCCAGTGCAGAGCTTCCTCAGGAATGGCAGCAGGGTGGTGTGAGTGCATTTGCACGTACAGTGAGGAGAAGACTTTTGGAGGATGGCCTGGTGTCAAGAAGGGCAGCAAAGAAGCCACTTTTCTCCAGGAGAAACATCAGGGACAGAACGATATTCTTCAAAAGGTACAGGGATTGGACTGCTGGGGACTGGGGTAAGGTCATTTGCTCTGATGAACCCCCTTTCCGATTGTTTGGGGACTCTGGGAAAAAAAACCTTGTCCTGAGAAGAAAATGTGAGTGCTACCATCAGTCCTGTGTCATGCCAACAGTAAAACATCCTGAAACCGTTCATATGTGGGGTTGCTTCTCAGCCAAGGGAGTGGGCTCACTCACAATTTTGTAGAACACAGCCATTAATAAAGAATGGTACAAAAACATCCTCCAAGAACAACTTCTCCCAACCATCCAAGTTTGGTCAGGAACAATGCCTCACAATTTTGCCTAAGAGCACAGCCATGAATAAAGAATGGTACAAAAACATCCTCTGAGTACAACTTCTCCCAACCATCCAAGTTTGGTCAGGAACAATGCCTCACAATTTTGCTTAACCACTTAAAGACCAGCCTCGTTTTGGATTTTAGGTGTTTACGAGTTTAAAACAGGTTTTTTTGCTAGAAAATTACTTAGAACCCCCAAACACTATATATTGTTTTTTTTTCTAACATCCTAGAGAATACAATAGCGGTCATTGCAATACTTTTTTTTTGCACCGTATTTGCGCAGCGGTCTTCTAAGCGCACTTTTTTTGGAAAAAATTAACTTTTTTGAAAAAAAAAATAAGACAACCGTAAAGTTAGCCCAATTTTTTTTTATATTGTGAAATATAATGTTACGCCAAGTAAATTGATACCCAACATGTCACGCTTCAAAATTGCGCCCGCTCGTGGAATAGCGTCAAACTTTTACCCTTAAAAATCTCCATAGGCGACGTTTAATAAAATTCTACAGATTGCATGTTTTGCGTTACAGAGGAGGTCTAGGGCTAGAATTATTGCTCTCACTCTACCGGTCGCGGCGATACCTCACATGTGTGGTTTGACCACCGTTTTCATATGCGGGCGCTACTCACGTATGCGTTCGCTTCTGCGTGCGAGCTCGTCGGGACAGGGCGCTTTAAAAAAATTTTTCTTTTTTTTTTATTATTTATTTTATTTTATTTTATTTATTTTTTCACTGTTTTTAAAAAAAAAAAATTTGGATCACTTTTATTCCTATTACAAGGAATGTAAACATCCCTTGTAATAGAAAAAAGCATGACAGGTCCTCTTAAATATGAGATCTGGGGTCAAAAAGTCCTCAGATCTCATATTTAGACTAAAATGCAAAAAAAAAAAAAAAAAGTCGTTTAAAAAAATGACACTAAAAAAATTTGTGCCTTTAAGAGAGTGGGCGGAGCCGTCGAATGACGTCGCTCCGGCCGTCACATGGTATGGAGACGGGTGGGGGCCATCTTGGCCTCACTTGTCTCCATACCTCAGCAGGGAAAGGACCCGATCGCCTCCGCCGCTACCGACGGCTCCGGTAAGCGGCGGAAGGCGCGGGAGAGCGGCGGGAGGGGGGGGGTGGCACCTCTCCCGCCGCCGATAACGGTGATCTCGCGGCGAACCCGCCGCAGAGACCACCATTATCGTGTGCAGAATCGCTCACTGTAAAGATGGATATCTCGGTTGTGGCAGCAGCTGCTGCCGTTACCGAGATATCCATCTCCAAAAAAATGACGTATATATACACATCCATGAATAAAGAATGGTACAAAAACATCCTCCGAGTACAACTTCTCCCAACCATCCAAGAACAGTTTGGTGAGGAACAATGCCTCACAATTTTGCCTAAGAACACATCCATGAATAAAGAATGGTACAAAAACATCCTCCGAGAACAACTTCTCCCAACCATCCAAGAACAGTTTGGTGAGGAACAATGCCTTTTCCAGCATGGTGATGATGGCTTGGGGAACAAAACATGGAAATTTTGGGTCCATGGCCAAGAAACTCCCCAGATCTTAATCCCATTGAGAACTTGTGGTCAATCCTCAAGAGGCGGGTGAATAAAATAAAACCCCACAAATTCTGACAAACTCCAAGCATTGATTATGGATGAATGGGAGGCCATCAGTCAGGAGGTGGCCCAGAAGTTGATGGACAGCATGCAGGGAGGGAATTGCAGAGGTCTTAAAAAAGAAGACTCAACACAGCAAATATTGACTCTTTGCATAAACTTCATGTGATCGTCAATAAAAGCCTTTGACACTTATGAAATTCTTTTAATTATACTTCAGACTACCATAGCAACAAAAAGATCCAAAAACACTGAAGAAGCAGACTTTGTGAAAATGAATATTTGTGTCATTCTCAAAACTTTTGGCCACGGCTGTAGTCTGATCTCCTCTGCTCTTCAGTAGAGGCTTCGAAGGAAAAAATACTGTGGTGAGAAAGAAGCTAAATATTGCTTTTGGATGAAGAGCAGAGGAGATCAGTCTGCATGAGAGGACTGACAATTTCAGTGCAATAGTTGTCTTATAAGGTGCATTTGCTCAAAGGTTGCCACCTGCTGGTTAAAAGTGGTTAATATGACTTTTTTATGTAATATTTGATATTTAGCTTTAAAAAATGTAGGTATATTAAAAACAATTATGAATTATTTATTCTTTGTAAGTTGATTGACAAAAAGTGTGCCTCATCATCTACCTTCTGAGAGGTGTGGAGGATTCTGGGAGGTCACACGACATCGCTCTTATCTCTATTAATAAAACACAGACCTGACCGGAGAGGTGAGGAGGATTCTGGGAGGTCACATGACATCATTCTTATGTCTAATAATAAAACACAGACCTGACCGGAGAGGTGAGGAGGATTCTGGGAGGTCACATGACATCCCTCTCATCTCTATTAATAAAACACAGACCTGACCGGAGAGGTGAGGAGGATTCTGGGAGGTCACATGACATCACTCTTATCTCTATTAATAAAACACAGACCTGACCGGAGAGGTGAGGAGGATTCTGGGAGGTCACATGACATCACACTTATCTCTATTAATAAAACACAGACCTGACCGGAGAGGTGAGGAGGATTCTGGGAGGTCACATGATATCACTCTTATCTCTATTAATAAAACACAGACCTGACCGGAGAGGTGAGGAGGATTCTGGGAGGTCACATGACATCACACTTATCTCTATTAATAAAACACAGACCTGACCAGAGAGGTGAGGAGGATTCTGGGAGGTCACACGACATCGCTCTTATCTCTATTAATAAAACACAGACCTGACCAGAGAGGTGAGGAGGATTCTGGGAGGTCACATGACATCACACTTATCTCTATTAATAAAACACGGACCTGCCTGGAGAGGTGAGGAGGATTCTGGGAGGTCACATGACATCACACTTATCTCTATTAATAAAACACGGACCTGCCTGGAGAGGTGAGGAGGATGCTGGGAGGTCACATGACATCACTTTTATCTCTATTAATAACACACAGACCTGACCAGAGAGGTGAGGAGGATTCTGGGAGGTCACATGACATCACTCTTATCTCTATTAATAAAACACAGACCTGACCGGAGAGGTGAGGAGGATTCTGGGACGTCACATGAAATCACACTTATCTCTATTAATAAAACACAGACCTGACCGGAGAGGTGAGGAGGATTCTGGGAGGTCACATGACATCACTCTTATCTCTATTAATAAAAAAGGAGGGACAGAGATCCAGAGCCTGTGGTTTGGAGTGGTGTGGAGAAAGGGAACCCTCGGGCCCGAGCACAGAGGCCTAGTGCCCGTAAGATAGAAAGACGGAGAACAGCACCCGTGAGGACTAAAAGTATGTCGCTTATCCCTGCCGAGATGTAAAAGTTATTAGTACTGCTGGAGTATGCCACTGATGGACTCTGTACTACACATGGAAACTTCCTTTGCAGGTATGCCGGGGCAGCCCATAGCCTGAGTTAGAATTAGGAAGGTAGGGAAGAATAATGTCCCCGCATGTTGGACTTTGTTATGTTTTTTCACTTTTCCAAGTAAAGTTTTGAAACCTTGTTCCCGCCTGGTCTGAAGTTACTGGAAGGGGTGTAATGCAAGTAACCGGCACCATGTCATAGTTCAGGTCACTGAGCAGTCTGTCTCCCACAGCTACAGGAGCAGACTTGTACCACCGAGGTCTCCAGCCTGTGCTCAGGTATAGAGGAATTAAGTGAAGTGTAGTCCACGCTATGTGCACGGCAGGAGCCAATACCGTTACTGGTAGTGAGGTAACGGTGATACGCTAGACAGGTGTATATGTACAAGGCTCAGCGTGCAAGTTACAGAGAAGGTGTACATCGTCACCGGGACCTGAGAGTTAACTGGAGAACGCAGTGCGGGTTCATCTATAAAAGGAGAGGTCTGCCTTAAGGTTGAGTATTCCCCCCACCATGGCCTCAGCCTTGTCCCAGTGCATTGATAAAAATGGCACAGAAATAAAGGTACCCCATATGTAAAGCAAAGTGATCCTGTTATAGGTGCCTACCGTAGCCCAGAAGAACCCACACCCCGGGATAGGCCTCTCATGTGACCCATGCTTGACGCTCAACGAGGAGAGAAGCATGGAGGACATGATGATCACTACAGCACACTACTAACCCCCCCCCCCCCCCCCCCCCTTACAAGCTGAAGGTTTTCGCTGGTATCTATCCATGTGTATTGAGGTTTGTTGGTTGCTGAATTTTTAACCTGGATCGCTATATATACAGTGCCTTGAAAAAGTATTCACACCCCTTGAAATTTTCCACATTTTGTCATGTTACAACCCAAAACGTAAATGTATTTTATCAGGATTTTATTTGATAGACCAACACAAAGTGGCACATAATTGTGAAGTTAAAGGAAAATGATAAATGGTTTTCCAAATTTTTTACAAATAAATATGTGAAAAGTGTGGGGGGGGGGGGGGGCATTTGTATGGCGCCCCCCTGTGTCAATACCACCTTTCTCTGCAATTACAGCAGCAAGTCTTTTTGGGGATGTCTCTACCAGCTTTGCACATCTAGAGGGGGACATTTTTGGACATTCTTCTTTGCAAAATATCTCAAGCTCTGTCAGATTGGATGGAGAGCGTCTGTGAACAGCAGTTTTCAAGTCTTGCCACAGATTCTCAATGGGATTTAGGTCTGGACTGTGACTGGGCCATTCTAACACATGAATATGCTTTGATCTAAACCAGGGATATGCAATTAGCGGACCTTCAACAACTACAAGTCCCTTCATGCCTCTGCCTCTGGGTGTCATGCTTGTGGCTGTCAGAGTCTTGCTATGCCTCATGGGACTTGTAGTTCTGCTACAGCTGGAGGTCCGCTAGTTGCATATCCATGATCTAAACCATTCCATTGTAGCTCTGGCTGTATGTTCAGGGTCCTTGTCCTGCTGGAAGGGGAACCTCCGCCCCAGTCTTTTGCAGACTCTTAACAGGTTTTCTTCTAAGATTGCCCTGTATTTGGTTCCATCCATCTTCCCATCAACTCTGACCAGCTTCCCTGTCCCTGCTGAAGAAAAGCATCCCTATAACATGATGCTGCCACCACCATGTTTCACGGTGGGGATGGTGTGTTCAGGGTGATGTGCAGTGTTAGTTTTCTGCCACACATAGGGTTTTGCTTTTAGGCCAAAAAGATCAATTTTGGTCTCATCTGCCCAGATCACCTTCTTCCATGTTTGCTGTGTCCTCCACATGGCTTCTCACAAACTGCAAACAGGACTTTTTATGGTTTTCTTTCACCAATGTCTTTCTTCTTGTCACTCTTCCATAAAGGGCAGATTTGTGGAGAACACGACTAATAGTTGTCCTGTGGACAGATTCTCCCACCTGAGCTGTGGATCTCTGCAGCTCCTCCAGAGTTACCATGGACCTCTTGGCTCTTCTCTGATGAATGTTCTCCTTGCCCGGCCGGTCAGTTTAGGTGGACGGCCATGTCTTGGTAGGTTGGCAGTTGTACCATACGCTTTCCATTTTTGGATGATGGATTGAACAGTGCTTCCTGATTTTTTTTATGACCTAACCCTGCTTTAAACTTCTCCACAACTTTATCCCTTACCTGTCTGGTGTGTTCCTTGGCCTTCAGGATGCTGTTTGTTCACTAAGGTTCCCTAACAAATCTCTGAGGGCTTCACAGAACAGCTGTATTTATACTGATACAGGTATTTACTATCACAGAATTAAGTCAGCTATTCTGTGAAAAAGCTTCTCTGCCTTTTGGCTAAGATCAAGTGTAGTATCTGTTCTTATAAGATACCAAGAGGTGGCGCTGTGTTATTGTCCCTGACCTGTGGTGGTAGGTTAGGGGTGGCGGTGGCTATGCAAATCCACTTGGTGTAATGGTAACCTGGACGGTTAGTATCGTGGAGAGCCGAAACCAGACTGCATGACGAACTGAGGGCCGTTAATAGGTCTCCTCTAGAGAAAGCCAGAAGGGTTACCTCCTGATGGGGATGGAGAGGCACTGGGTCTGGCCGAAGGCTGGGTCCCGAAAGATGACCTTGGTGTATGTGCCCCTCCAGGGGTGGCAGTGGCAGTCCAGGGGTGCCGTAACTCTCACTGTGTTGGTGTCCCACTTTGAGTTTTACCTGCACCTAGGTCACTGCACCACACACACTTTTTTCGCACCTGCCTCTTGGGCCGGGCCTTTTGGCCAGAACCAGAGGAATTTTTTTATTCTTGGCCTCAGGGCCGGCCATTCCATCATACAATGGCACTTAGCACTTTCTCCTCCTCCCTTTTCCCCGCCTTTATGTTGTTTGTTGTGTCTGTCACTTTATGTCTTTTTTTTGTTGTTGTTGGGTTTGTACACGTTTCACGTTTGATTAGAAGGGTGTAGGTCCTCGGGCCTGCCCTGAACGTCCTTGAAAGGGGGTGGACATGGCCTTCTGGCTTGGTTCGCCCTCTCTCATGGGTTCTCTCTTCGGGGGGGGCCACCTAGTACTTGGGGTGGTCTGTTTTCGGCAGACCTCCTAGAGAATGGGGTCCATCTGGTTTCGGCCAGATGGACCATGTGAAGTACCCCAGTCCCCACCTGGAGCCTAACGCCCCGGAGGATCTGGGCAAAGGTCCCTTCTCTTCGGAGGAGGACCATGTGTACACCCTGTGCACTTTTTTGTGTCTTACTTTATGGTGTGACTTTTTCTTTGCACCGGTTGGAAATTTTGGAGTGTGTTCACACACCACGGGCTTTGAAGAAAAAAAAAAGCTGTATTTATACTGAGAGTAAACACAGGTGGACTCTATTTATTATTATTTGGTTCCACTAGATTTTAGTTCCACTAGATTTTAGTTCCACTAGATTTTATCAGAGTAAAGGGGGCTGAATACAAATGCCCCCCACACTTTTCACATATTTATTTGTAAAAAATTTTGAAAACCATTTATAATTTTTCTTCCACTTCACAATTATGAGCCACTTTGTGTTGGTCTATCACATAAAATCCCAATAAAATACATTTATGTTTTTGGTTGTAACCTGACACTGTATATGGTGCTCATAGCTGAGAGATTGCCTTTGTCTAGATGGCGGAACTGTGGGGAGATCTTGTGGATTGACTCTGATTTACCGTTAGGTCTCTATAGCAGGGGTCTCCAAACTTTCTAAAGAAAGGGCCAGTTAACCGTCCTTCAAACTTTAGTAGGGCTGGACTGTGGCTAGTGGGAGTAGAAAATGTCCTGGCGTCAGTGGGAGTAAACAATTCCCCATGATTGGTATCAGTGGCCCATCGTTGGTGTCAGTGAGAGGAATAGTGCCCCATCGTTGGTATCATTGGGAGCAAAAGTGTGCCACTATTAATATTAATGAGAGGAACAGTTCCCCCATTATTGGTGTCAGTGGTGGTAATATTGCCCCATCATATTAATAGGAGAAATAGTGTGCCACTATAATTACCAATGGGATAAATAGTGCCAAATCATTGGTGTCCGGGGAGGAATAGTGTCCCATCATTGATATCAATGGGAGGAATAGTGCCCCATCGTTGGTATCAATGGGAGGAATTGTGCCCCATCATTGATATCAATGGGAGGAATAGTGCCCCATCATTGGTGTCAATGGGAGGAAATAGTGCCCCATCATTGGTGTCAATGGGAGGAATAGTGCCCCATCATTAGTGTCAGTGGGAAGAATAGTGCCCCATCATTGGTGTCAGTGGGAAGAATATTGCCCCATCGTTGGTGTCAATGGAAAGAATAGTGCCCCATCATTGGTATCAATGGAAGGAATTGGTATAAATAGGAGGAATAGTGTGCCACTATTATTATCAATGGGAGGAATAGTGCCCCATCATTGGTATCAGTGGGAGGAATAGTGCCCCACCATTGGTATCAGTGGGAGGAATAGTGCCCCATCATTGGTATCAATGGGAGGAATAGTGCCCCATCATTGGTATCAGTGGGAGGAATAGTGCCCCACCATTAGTATCAATGGAATGAATAGTGCCCCATCATTGGTATCAATGGGGGGAATAGTGTGCCACTATTATTATCAATGGGAGGAATAGTGCCCCATCATTAGTGTCAGTGGGAGGAATAGTGCCCCATCATTGGTGTCAGTGGAAGGAATAGTGCCCCATCATTGGTATGAATGGGAGGAAAAGTGCCCCATCATTGGTGTCAGTGGTAGTAATAGTGCCCCATCAATGGGAGGAATAGTGCCCCAATGTTAGTATCAATGGGAGAAATAGTGCCCCATCGCTGGTATCAATGGGAGAAATAATGCCCCATCATTGGTATCAGTGGTAGTAATAGTGCCCCATTGTTGGTATTAATGGAAAGAATAGTCCCTCATAGTTGGTGTCAGTGGAAGGAATAGTGTCCCATCATTGGTATCAATGGAAGGAATAGTGTACCACTATTATTATCAATGGGAGGAATAGTGCCCCATCATTGGTGTCAGTGGGAGGAATAGTGCCCCATCATTGGTATCAATGGGAGGAATAGTGCCCCATCCTTGGTGTCAGTGGTAGTAATAGTGCCCCATCCTTGGTATCAATGGGAGGAATAGTTCCCCTTCATCGGTTGCTGACAGAGGGGGGAATAATGCCCCAAGGGCTGCATAAAAGCAAGCAAAGGGCCACATCTGGCCCCCAGGCCGCAGTTTGGAGATGACTGCTCTATAGGATGCATTCTTTCATAAATATACAAACATCAAAAAGTTATATATACATAATACCGTATACAACTTTTATAGTATAGTCCAATCAAAACATCTTCTGGAGCTCTCCAACACCCCTATCTCAGCCACTAACCTACAAATGGGAACAAAGCCTGGCTTTAAAGGGGAAAGGGTGAACAATCACTGATTGGTTACCAGGGGGGTGTCTTCAGGGGTGTCTTCAGGGGTGTCAGAGGTCTTGCAAAGCAACATGGGAAGGTTTTCTTTTCTCAAGGTAGACAGTTCTTTTCCACGTTTGCCAAAAGCATCTCTGCGAGGCAAATAAGAGGCTAATTACAACAAGCATTCTGCAAAAGCAAATTCCCCCGCTCATCCCGATCAGTGATATATTTCTACCCCCCTTGGTGGGAGTGGAGTGGAGATGACCCCACCTATAAGGATATGCAGTACATACAAAAACAGAGCAAGGCTGATGTTTCATCAGATTTGGCGAGCCGTCGGAATTTTGAACGGAAGTGACGTTCCGTCGCCGCCATCTTGCTACACCCCGCACTCCTCCACAGTAAGGATACACCGAAAAGGGGGCAAGCGGACATCTTGTTACGCCCACCGCAGTTTTGCACTTTTCACAGTTATTTTAAACAGTAAACGGAGCATATATGGTGAAATACAGTATTTAGAAATCCATCGGACTGTTTAGGTGTTGAATTATAAAAGCAGCGGCCTTCTGTCAGATTAGCAAACCTCTGAGGTCATCAGGTTTGCCGCTGCTTTTAAAATTCAACATCGAAACAGTCCGTCGGATTTCTAAATACTGTATTTGACCATATATAAGCTCCGTTTACTATTAAAAATAACTGTGAAATTGTCAGGGCTGGGCTCAGCCCTTCCTGCTCTGAGCTGGCCGCTCAGCTGTCGGCTAATTGCCAGCTCCCATCTCTTTCCACAGTTACTCAGCTGTTGATGATTTCCTGCTCGTCAGTCCTGCCTACTTAAGCCATCCAGTCCAGAGAAGCTCTGCCTTCGCCTTGGTCAACATCACAGAAACTATCTCCTGCGATCCTGTTCAAGACTTGCTTTGCTGACATCCCTTCTGGCTCCAGATTCTGCTTGCTGTTCCACTACATTGATCCCTGACTTCTGGCTTGGCTGACTATCCATTCCAGTTACTGAAATTTGGCTATGTTTTGACTATGTTTGTTCTTTTTACTTTTATTATTAAACAAGTGTGATTTAACTGTACTTCTGTCTCGGCCTGATTTCATGGTTTCTGACACAAAATGCAAAACTTCGGTGGGTGTAACAAGATGTCCGCTTGCCCCCATCTCAGTGTATCCTTACTGCGGACGAGGGCGGGGTGTAGCAAGATGGTGGCGACAGAACGCCCTCTCCGTTGTTTCGTCACATATGGCACCCCATCACATTTGCATACTCGCTGGAGTGCGCATGTGTGACGCCGCCATATGCGTTCCAACACTTTTGTCACTTTTAGCACTTTTTTAAAAGTGTTTAAAAATGTTTTTTATAAAAGTGTTTTTGTCACTTTTAACACTTTTAAAACGTAACGTTTTAAAAGTGTTGGAACGCATATGGCGGCATCGGGCATGCGCACTCCAGCGGGTAGCCAAATGTGATGGGTCGCCATAAGTGACGAAACACCATTTATAATTCTGATGGGTCACCTAATCTGACGAAACCCTGTGTTTACACTACGAGACGTTTCTCCAGGGGGGGGGGGGGGGGGGGGGCTGGGGTGCAGTTCCTCTGAGCTCCACAAGGTGGTGATCTCACCTACCATAGAGATAGAAAGACTCTATGGAAGATAAACAGGAAGTGATGTCAGGTACGGACAGGAAGTTCCGGGTGAGAGGTGAATCGGGAGGAAGTAGAGAGGAGACATCGCTGGAAGTGGCAGCAGAGGAGGTAATAAGATATTATTTTATTTTAACCCCAGTAACTACCCCCCCCCATCATGTTCCGTCCTCTTCCTCCATAGTCACTGTGACGTCTTTTATCTCCAGCAGATGATGATACCCACATATATAGTGTGGAAACCTAGATTAACCCCTTCAGGGGGCAGAACATTCCCCCACTTACCGGGCCGGAACATTCTCTTCATTTTGGAGATTCAATTTTCTCAACAAATGTATTTTACGATGTTTACTCTGGGATTGGGCGGTTTTATTTGGACATAAAGGGAATCCTCTTCAGTTTTCTTTGCCAGGAGATTAAAAACAAAGCCAAAAAAATTCAAAATGAAACAGACTTTACATAGAGAATGGAATTTCTGATTCAGCAATCAGTGGCGCACTTGGGCGGGTGAGGGGTGCCGACCGCACTTGTAACCGATAGTCTGGGGTGCTGGACGGCCAATCGCCCAACATTTTTCTTTTTTTGTGTTGCTGTCAGACAGGCAGGAGCGGCACTGTAGAGCTCGTATTATAGGCGTTGCAGCACAACTTCTGTCTGACAGCTAGGGTGGCCACCTCATCCCTTTAAACCCGAACACATATTAATTGCACAGGTTCTGAGGCTAATTGAACTGCTTGCCGTCCACTCCAAAGTCAAATGACGCCGGGGCGGGGCGTCTCTCGTTCTGGGTGGACGTCATATGGTGGCGTCCCAGAACGCCCGCTCTCGCGTGCCCGCGGGCGGGGGGATGCGCAGGACACGGCGGGGGGATGCGCTAGCACACGGCGCGACCACGATCTCTGTAAAGAGCCGTGTCCGCGGCTGTTTGACCATGTGATCGGCTGTGTCCAATCACATGTAAACACTGAGATGCAGGGAATCGGTGCTCCTCACCACACACTCGATCAGCGGCATCTCTACGCAGGGGGACATCTAGGAATGTAATCAGGTTAATTACAATATAGCAATATAGTGTCACCAATCAGTGCCCACCAATGTCAGCAATCAGTGCCCACCATTGCCCACAAGTGCTATCAATCAGTGCCCATTAGTGATGCCAGTCAGTGCTGGCTATCAGTGCCACCTATCAGTTCTGCCCATTAAGGATGGGCTCGGGCATGTTCACACACTCCACGTGCAGTGCCCGCTAGGAAGTTGGCACGGCGCTGCGCTAATCACATAAGCAGTGAGACATTGTCCCGATCCCTGCAGCCACACGTCGGGAAAATGTCTCACTGCCTGTGATTAGAGCAGCGCAGTGCTGACTTCCTGGCGGGCACTGCACGTGGAGTGTGTGAACACGCCCGAGCCAATCCTTACTGCCCATCACTGCTGTCGATCAATGCCCATCAGTGTCGCCCATCAGTACCGCCTATCCGTGCCGCCTATCAGTGCCCACCAGTGCCGCCTATTAGTGCCCATCAGTGCCACCTAACAGTGCCCGTCAGTACTGCCTATCAGTGCCCATAAGTGCTGCCTATTAGTGCCTCCTCATCAGTGCCACCTAATCAGTGCCCATAAGTGCCACCTTATCAATGCCCATCAGTTCAGCCTATCAGTGCCCACCAGTGCCGCCTTATCAGCGCACATCAGTGAAGGCGAAAAGTTACTTAGTTACAAAATTTACTGACAGAAAAAAAGTTAAAAGTTTTTTCAAAATTTTTGGTCTTTTTTTTTTTGTAAAAAAAAAAAAAAAAAACAGCAGTGATTAAATACCACCAAAAGAAAGCTCTATTTGTGTGAAGAAAATGATAACAAAAATTGTTTGGGTACAGTGTTGTATGACCGCGCAATTGTCATTTAAAGTGCGACAGCGCTGAAAGCTGAAAATTGGCCTGGGCAGGAAGGGGGTGTAAGTGCCCAGTAGTCAAGTGGTTAATACAGATAAGGCACCAAGTGAGTTTTATTACCGCCTTAATCAGCCACAGAACCTGTGTAATTAATATGTGTTCCGTTTTAAAGGCATGAGGTGGCAACCATACAGACAACGGCAGTTGTCCTTGGCTCCGGTCACGTGACACAGCCGAGGGGTGGACTTCCCTCACTCGGAACTGCCACTGATTGGAAATGAGATCTAAACTAAAAGGAAGTCTGCAATGGCTTTTGATTGGGGAGGAGTTTGTACTGAGAGGGTATAGGCTTAAAGGAGGGGGGGGGGGATGTACTGAGGGGATAGTCCAGGAGGGGGTACTGTACTGGGGGGTTCTGTATGGAGGGATTGGACTGGGAGAGGAAGGTTTGTATTGGGGAGGGTCTGTAGAGAGGGGATAGGCCGGGGGGGGTGCTGTACTGGGGGGGTTTTGTATGGAGGGGTTGGATTGGGAGAGGAAGGTTTGTATGTACTGGGGAGGGTCTGTACAGAGGGGATAGGCCGGGGGGGGGGGGGGGGGGGCGCTGTACTGGGGGGTTCTGTATGGAGGGGTTGGGCTGGGAGAGGAAGGTCTGTACTGGGGAGGGCCTGTACAGAGGGTTTAGGCCGGGGGGGGCTGTACTTGGGGGTTCTGTATGGAGGGGTTGGACTGGGAGAGGAGGGTCTGTACTGGAGAGGGTCTGTACAGAGGGGAGAGGAAGGTCTGTACTGGGGGGGGGGGGCTGTACTGAGGGGATAGGCTGGGAAGGGGGCTGTACTGGGGGGGTCTGTATGGAGGGGTTGGACTGGGAGAGGAAGGTTTGTACTGGGGAGGGTCTGTACTGAGGGGATAGGCTGGGAAGGGGCTGTACTGGGGGGGTCTGTATGGAGGGCTTGGACTGGGAGAGGAAGGTCTGTACTAAGGAGATAGGCTAGGAGGGGGGACTGTAGTGAGGGGGTTCTGTAGCGAAGGGTTATCTAGAAGGGGGATCTGTACTTTGGGGGTCTGGACTGGGGAGGGTCTGTACTGAAGGAATCTGTACTAGGGAGGATCTGTACTGAGGGGATGGGCCAGAAAAGGGGACTCTACTGGGGGGGTTCTGTATGGAGGGCTTGGACTGGGAGAGGAAGGTCTGTACTGGGGAAGGTCTGTACTGAGGGGTTATGCTGGGAGGGGGGATCTGTACTTTTGGGGTCTGGATTGGACTGGGGGGGTCTGTACTGAGGGAGTCTGCTCTGGGGGGGTCTGTGCTATGGGATCAGGCAGGGAAGCACGTTTCCATTGAAGAGTTGTTATCACATACCCGGTTGGAGGCTAAATGGTGAGAGGGCTTCCCTTGCAGCTAAGCTCCAGGCACCCTTGAAGGCGAAAAGAGGAGGTGCTAGGCTCAAAGAAGCACGGGCCGCCTGCTGGAGAGGATGTCCCGACTGGAGCGTTGCTGGTCAAGAAATCCAGGTAGTCAGCAGAGGCACTGGAGTAGATGAAGTAGGACTGGTGCAGCGACTGGAGGCAGGTGGCGCCTGTGGTAAGTAGCAGGTCACAGGTAGAGTAGAAGGCAAAAGCGTAGCCAGTTCCGACCCGAGGTCTGGGTACCAGGTGTGGACATTAGGACAAAGCGTAGTCAGGAGGGTTGGCCAGGGTAATACACAGGAGAGCAGAAAATGCAAGTCTGTTAAGCAAGCCGGGGTCAAACCAGGAGGCAGGCAGAAGACAGGTCCAAGAGCAGGCTGAGTCGGTAACGGAGAATCCACAAACACAGGGTTCACAGGAGGAGGCCCACTGGAGAGATGAAGATCAACCTGCAATCTCTGGAGGCAGCGAACTCCCTTATAAAGGCCATTTGGGATCAATTTTGCTTGAGGTCTTCTAACACTAAACCGCATTTGCTTCTGTGTGTAATCTCACTGGGGACCATTCTTACATAATAGAGACCCTCATATTATCCCCCATACACCCCATTAATATTGTACAGTCCAGATCATTCTCTCTTATCCATCTACAGGGAAACCCGCATAGATCACATGACCACACCAATGAGGATGGAGGAGGACCAGAGTCACATGACTGAGAGGATACTAAACCTCACCCTGGAGATCATCTACCTGCTGACCGGAGAGGTGAGGAGGATTCTGGGAGGTCACATGACATCACTTTTATCTCTATTAATAAAACACAGACCTGACCGGAGAGGTGAGGAGGATTCTGGGAGGTCACATGACATCACTCTTATCTCTATTAATAAAACACAGACCTGACCGGAGAGGTGAGGAGGATTCTGGGAGGTCACATGACATCACTCTTATCTCTATTAATAAAACACAGACCTGACCGGAGAGGTGAGGAGGATTCTGGGAGGTCACATGACATCACTCTTATCTCTATTAATAAAACACAGACCTGACCGGAGAGGTGAGGAGGATTCTGGGAGGTCAGATGACATCACTCTTATCTCTATTAATAAAACACAGACCTGACCGGAGAGGTGAGGAGGATTCTGGGAGGTCACATGACATCACTCTTATCTCTATTAATAAAACACAGACCTGACCGGAGAGGTGAGGAGGATTCTGGGAGATCACATGACATCACTCTTATCTCTATTAATAAAACAAAGAGCTGACCGGAGAGGTGAGGAGGATTCTGGGATTCTAACATGATATTCCTATTGGTTCTCCAATACAGAGATTTCCTCTTGTGAAGTCAGGGGATCATATGACAATCACAGTGCCTCCATGTGACTCCCTAAAACCTGAGAGACACAACATGGAGAAGATTCTAGAAGTCACCAAGAAGATGATGGAGCTGCTGACAGGAGAGGTGAGGAGGATTCTGGGACATTATCCAGTAACAGACAAGGAATGTGTTTTGGTGGTGACTGTATCATATATGTCTACTTCTGTATGTAGGAGTATTTAGAAGAACATAATAATCTCTACAAGGACGTCATGGATGAATCCAGTAATGGGAGCCCACCACAGAGATGTCCCCGTCCTCTGTTTTGCCGGGATTCCTCACTGGAGGATCACACCATCCTTCACGATGATGAGGTAGATGAGGAACAATCACTGGTAGTTATAATTTATACACAGGTATGTTTGTTACAATAAATGTTTTATTACAAATTTAGAGTGGAAACCTCGGGGACTGTATTATTGTTAAAGAAGAGTATATAGAGGAGGACGAGGAGTATGGAGTAATGGAGGAGCTTTTCGATAGACACACTGATCTCTATAAGGATATGATGAAACCACCTAATACCAGGAACCCACCAGAGAGATGTCCCCGTCCTCTGTATTCCCGGGATTCCACACAGGAAGGTCACATCATCCCTCACAATCATCAGGTAGATGAGGAATAATCACTTATAGTTATAATTTATACACAAGCTTGTTTCTTATAATAAATATTTTATTATATATTTAGAGTGGAAACCTCAGGGATTATAATATTGTTGTTAAAGAAGAGTATAAAGAGGAGGATGAGGAGTATGGTGTTATGAGGGAATTTTCTGAAGGACACGAGGATCTCTATGAGGATGTTATGATAGAGCCACCTAAAAAGAGAATCCCCCCAGAGAGATGTCCCCGTCCTCTGGATTCCACACAGGAAGGTCACACCATCCCTCACCATCATCAGGTAGGTGGAGTTGAGGGTCGGGAACATAAAGTGATTGAACACTCTGACATGTGGAGACGATGTTTGGACTCTACAAGATGATATTTTCTATGTGATCTCACATCATAAATACTTCTATGTTACAGATGTTATTTTCTGCCATTCTGTTGGTTTAGGGTGAAGATCTGATGAACATGAAAGTTGAGGGTGAAGTAGAAGAGACGTATGTGAGGGATGATCAGCAATATATGGAGGAGGCTGGAATGATGAGGACATTCATAGAGGAGGACACTCCTACAGAGATCAGCACAGGTGAGCCATATGTGGGAAATCTGCTCACTCATATCTACCTGATCCAGATGGAATCTTGATGGAAGTGAACTAACCCTCTCATATCTATTGATGATGTTTTTATATTTTTCCAGGACACGCCATGGAGAAACCCTCAAAGGATCGTCTCACTTTATCTCCAGGTTGTAGAATAGAAGATGAGGACATCACAGGAGATTGTGGAGGAGAAAAGACAATGATCTCCACTATGGATGGTGGACTTCACAGTGTGGATAGACCATGGAATCCCTCTGACTCTGAGGAACCTCGTACTGTGAGGGATGGTGCCGGGATTCAGAGAAAGAAGAAAGTTTCCTGTCCTCAATGTGGGGAAAGTTTTAACTCTAAACAAAGTCTTTCTGTACATCAGAGATCTCACATGGGGGAGGAGCTTCATTCCTGTTCTGAGTGCGGGAAATGTTTTCCACATGAATCAGAACTGGTCACACATTACAGGATTCATGTGGAGGAGAATCGCTATTCCTGCTCTGAGTGTGGAGACGTTTTTTCACAGAAGGCCCATCTTTCCAGACATCAGAGATTGCATACGGGCAAGAAGTTGTATTTCTGTTCTGAGTGCGGGAAATGTTTTTCACAGAAATCCAGTCTTTCCAAACACCAGAGATTGCACACGGGCGAGAAGCCATATGCCTGTGGTGAGTGCGGGAAATGTTACCCACAGAAATCAGACCTTCTCATACATCAAAGGTCCCACACGGGGGAGAAGCCTTACTCCTGTCCTGAGTGCGGTAAATGTTTTTCACAGAAATCCACTCTTTCCAAACATGTGATATTGCACACGGGCGAGAGGTTGTATTCCTGTTACGAGTGCGGGAAATGTTTTACACAGAAGGCCCATCTTTTCAGACATCAGAGATCGCACACGGGTGAGAAGCCTTTTCCCTGCCCTGAGTGCGGGAAATGTTTTTCGCAGAAGGCCCATCTTTCTAGGCATCAGAGGTCGCACACGGGCGAGAAGCCGTATTCCTGCTCCGAGTGCAGAAAATCTTTTTCTGAGAAGTCCTGTCTTTACAGACATCAGAGATCGCACACTGAAACAAGCCATGTGCCAGACCCGAGTGCAGAAAATGTTACGCAATAAAATCAGACCTTGTTGCAGCTAAAGGATCTCACACCGGGGAGAAGTCTTATTACAAACTCATTTGTTTTCCTGGAAATAACGCAGACGAGTAAAGATGCCATTTTCTTGCTTTGAGTGCGGGAAACTGTTTCCTATAGAAGTCTTGGCCTTCCAAGCCTCCGAGAACCCAACAACCCTAAAGGTGTAGCTAACGTCTTCTGTAGGAGCCATATTTTGCTGTACATCAGGGAAGCTGAGAAGAAGTACAGTGTTAGGATCGTGTCTCAGGCTCGTACTCAGGCAACAGACCAGGCTCTAGCAGAAGCGGCTCCCTCGGATCTCACTGGCTGCCACTCAGGTTCTTCCTCGGTGCTAGGACGCAGGTCAGCTCCACCTTTCCCATCTTCTATGCCCTTCTCGGCCAAAGCCCCATGCTGCTCTCTACCTAAACATCAGAAGCCCAAGGCTCTGGGCATGTGATACATCTTCTAACCACACTGGCACTGCCCTCTATTTTCCTGACCCCTTAGTGATGAATCTATGTAGCCTTTCTTTATTATGTTACGATATCAGAATTTACTAATGGTATGGATTTTATCTTTTTTTTTTTAATAGGGAATGATCATTATAATGGATAATTCAATGCCCCCCCCCCCCCCCCCCATTTATACAAAAGACCTTTTCCATGTTAGATGAAGAATCCATTTGACGAACATCTACAGAATCTCGTTTAGTAGTAGACATATTGGATTGTTCTCACATAACTATTCAATAAAGTTTTAACTTCCAAAGCAAGGAGTGTTTGTTCCTGTAGGGGTGAAGTCCACTGATCCCAGACACTCAAGACTTCAAAGTTCTGAAAGAGAAGGGGGGGGGGGGTGTCACTGCTGGTTGGGTCCCTCCTAGGAGAGAGAAGGAGGGGGTGTCACTGCTGGTTGGGTCCCTCCTAGGAGAGAGAAGGAGGGGGTGTCACTGCTGGTTGGGTCCCTCCTAGGAGAGAGAAGGAGGGGATGTCACTGCTGGTTGGGTCCCTCCTAGGAGAGAGAAGGAGGGGATGTCACTACTGGTTGGGTCCCTCCTAGGAGAGAGAAGGAGGGGATGTCACTGCTGGTTGGGTCCCTCCTAGGAGAGAGAAGGAGGGGATGTCACTGCTGGTTGGGTCCCTCTAGGAGAGAGAAGGAGGGGTGTCACTGCTGGTTGGGTCCCTCCTAGGAGAGAGAAGGAGGGGATGTCACTGCTGGTTGGGTCCCTCCTAGGAGAGAGAAGGAGGGGATGTCACTGCTGGTTGAGTCCCTCTAGGAGAGAGAAGGAGGGGTAGTCACTGCTGGTTGGGTCCCTCTAGGAGAAAGAAGGGGGGGGGGTCACTGCTGGTTGGGTCCCTCTAGGAGAGAGAAGGAGGGGGTGTCACTGCTGGTTGGGTCCCTCTAGGAGAGAGAAGGGGGAGGTGTCACTGCTTGTTTAGTCCCTCTAGGGGAGAGGAAGAGGGGGTGTCACTGCTGGTTGGGTCCCTCTAGGAGAGAGAAGGAGGGGGTGTTACTGTTGGTTGGGTCCCTCTCGGAGAGAGAAGGAGGGGGTCTCACTGCTGGTTGGGTCCCTCTAGGAGAGAGAAAGAGGGGGTGTCACTGATGGTTGGGTCCCTCTAGGAGAGAGAAGGAAGGGGTGTCACTGCTGGTTGGGTCCCTCTAGGAGAGAGAAGGAGGAGGTGTCACTGCTGGTTGGGTCCCTCTAGGAGAGAGAAGGAGGGGGTGTCACTGCTGGTTGAGTCCCTCTAGGAGAGAGAAGGAGGGGGTGTCACTGCTGGTTGGGTCCCTCTAGGAGAGAGAAGGAGGGGGTGTCACTGCTGGTTGAGTCCCTCTAGGAGAGAGAAAGAGGGGGTGTCACTGCTGGTTGGGTCCCTCTAGGAGAGAGAAGGAGGGGGTGTCACTGCTGCTCCTAGGATAGAGAAGGAGGGGGTGTCACTGCTGGTTGGGTCCCTCTAGGAGAGAGGAGGAGGGGGTGTCACTGCTGGTTGAGTCCCTCTAGGAGAGAGAAAGAGGGGGTGTCACTGCTGGTTGGGTCCCTCTAGGAGAGAGAAGGAGGGGGTGTCACTGCTGCTCCTAGGATAGAGAAGGAGGGGGTGTCACTGCTGGTTGGGTCCCTCTAGGAGAGAGGAGGAGGGGGTGTCACTCCTGGTTGGGTCCCTCTAGGAGAGAGAAGGAGGGGGTGTCACTGCTGCTCCTAGGATAGAGAAGGAGGGGGTGTGGGTGTCACTGTTGGTTGGGTCCCTCTAGGAGAGAGAAGGAGGGGGTGTCACTGCTGGTTAGGTCCCTGAAGCAGTGTAGTCCGAGCTCCCCTGATCATCAGCAGAATCTTCAAAGGAAGATGCCGTGGTGATAGAAGGGCTAGATATTGCTAGTGAAGAGAAGGGGAGATCAGACTTCATGACAGGACTGACTATTACAGTTGAACATCTGCAAAAGATCTTTTATCCAGCTTACTTTGTTGGGGCAATAACATGGGAATCAGGGATAACAGGCCTAACTAGTGTGTGCCCAAGTTTTATTTTTATTTGTGGGTATAGGGGGTTGGTTAAACGGAGTGATGTTGTGAATGTTCTGTTTCAAGCAATGACATACCTTCTTTAGATCTTGGTCCAACTCGCCAGAATGGTCACCTGCTGAAAAAGGGCCCAACACAGACAGCTTAACTCTAGAATAAGACACAGCAGTTTAATCCAACTCAGTTTTGCTGGTTAAAATGCAGTACATGGGATGTTCACCGGTCAAATCAAAGTGTAAAAGACAATGCTCTCGATGTCAACACGAAGGCTGGAATCTAACCAAGTGAACATGGAGAAGAAGGAAAGGGACTATCGGCCTCTGCTAGGAGAGAGGAGGAGGGGGTGTCACTGCTGGTTAAGTCTCTAAAGTAATGTAGCCTGATCTCCCCTGATTTTCAGCAGAAGCTTCAAAGGAAGACGCCGTGGTGATAGAGGAGCTAGATATTGCTTGTGAAGAGAAGGGGAGATCAGACTACATGACAGGACTGACCATTACAGTCGTTCATCTGCTGAAGATCTTTTATCAAGCTTACTTTGTTGGGGCAATTACATGTTAATCAGGGATAACAGGCCTAACTGGTGTGTGCTCAACTTTTTTTTTATTTGTGGGGATAGGGAATGTGTTAAAAGGGAGTAATTATGACATACCTGGTGAAGACTGGAATGTTGCAGGGGCCTTTCTTGCACCTCCCACCCAACACAAATCGTCCAGAACACAGCAGCCAGACTGGTAACTGGAAAAAAACCCTGGGAATCAACCACCCTGTCCCTGAGGAACTTCCATTGGCTAGCTGTGAAGGACCGGGTCACATTTAAGACCCTCTGCCTCGCTCACAAATGTACACAAGGAAAAGCCCCGCAATACCTCTGTGACAAAAGAAAGCACTACACCCCAGGTCGCCCTCTCCGGTCAACTAACCAGAACCTCCTCCACATACCCAAGACCCGTTATAAATTAAAAGGCGAACGAAGGTTCGCCGTCCAAGGACCACGGCTATAGAACACTACCCGTGGACATCCGCTCAGAAGAAAATCATCTGGCCTTCAGGAAGAAGCTCAAGACCCATCTCTTCTGAAGACCCAGACGGACACTGGCGGCAAAGCGCCCTGAAGCAATTTAGTTTGCATATGTAGCTCTATACAAGTTATTTATTGATTTACTTTAAGGTGGAGACAGAGAGTGTAAGGGCAAGGAGTGGCATAAATACATAGTAGCTGGCTGGTGATGTCCACTCTGTAGGTGGGTACGGCTGGTAGTCACAGTCCTTGGAATAAAAAACATGAGAGTTTACAACCCCTTTAAGGGTCTATAATTTTTATCATAGGTGTATTTTAAATGATAGAGACAGAATATCAACCAAAAAGCCAGAAAAAATCACATAAAACAAATGCTATAAATGAAGTTGCAGTTCAGTGAATAAAATAAGTATTTGATCCTCAAGCAAAACATGACTTAGTAGTTGGTGGAGAAACCCTTGTTGGCAAGCACAGAGGTAAGACGTTTTATTAGTTGGTGACCAGGTTGGCACACATCTCAGTAGGGATTTTGGTCCACTCTTTTGTACAGATCTTCTCTAGATCCTTAAGGTTTCTTGGCTGTCGCTTGACAACTCGAAGTTTCAGCTCCCTCCATACATTTTCTAAAGAATTAAGGTCTGGAGACTGTTTTGCTTGCATCTATCTAGCAAGGTTACTTTGTGGTATAAGCAAGGAAGCTGAGATCTCTGCAGTGTGTAAATGTGCTTTTACTATACAAAGATGCTGCACATACAAAACTATTATAATATTAGAAATACAATACAAGACTAACAGATATCTATAACAAGCAAAATGCCTAGCAAATAAACAGCCTATGGTCTGTAACCATAGAAATACACTTAAAAGTTAATTTGCTTCAGTTACTGTGTTCATGATCTCCGTTGCTCCTGGAGAACCTTCTTGTTCGCTGATTACAGATTTGAGTGTCCTTCGGTGTTAATCCATGTTGAGTGGGCTTTCTATCAGTCTCTACTGCCCCTTTTTATTTGGGCTTTTGTTTACCAGTTTGTTGACAATGGTTACGAAACAACCAAACTTCCAACTGTCAACAGTTCCCATTGCTACCAAGGCATTAGTTTGAGAAACATCCTCAGACAAACCTGATCTCTGTTAGAATAGCAATCAGACTAGTTTTTATCGCAGTCTTACAGAAAAATTGTTTTATATCAAACTCAACACAGAGACTGACTAGGCCACTCCGGGACCTTAATGTGTTTCTTCTTGAGCCACTCCTTTTTGCCTTAGCGGTATGTTTTGGGTCATTGTCATGATGGAAGACCCATCCACCACCCATCTTCAGTGTTCTGGCTGAGGGAAGAAGGTTCTCATCCAAGATTTTACAATACATGGCCCGACCATTGGCACTTTAATGCGGCAAAGTCGGCCTGTACCTTTAGCAGAGAAACAGCCCCAAAGCATGATGTTTCCACCTCTGTGCTTGACTGCAGGGATGGTGTTCTTAGGGTCATAGTCAGCATTGTTCTTCCTCCAAATACAATGAGTCAAGTCAAAGAGCTCAATTTTGGTCTCATCTGACCACAGCACTTTCTCCCAATCCTCTAAATAATATAGATGTTCATTGGCATGACTGTACTTGTGCCTTCTAGAGGAGGGGGACTTGCCATGTTTGGAGGAAGAAAAATGCTAACTATGACCCTAAGAACACCATCGCTACAGTCAAGCACAGAGGTGGAAACATCATGCTTTGGGGCTGTTTCTCTGCTAAAGGTACAGACCTACTTTGCCACATCGAGGGGCCAATAGACGGGGCAATGTATTGTAAAATCTTGGATGAGAACCTTCTTCCCTCAACTAGAACACTGAAGATGGATCATGGTTGGGTCTTCCAGCATGACAATGACCCAAAACATACCGCCAAGGCAACAAAGAAGTGGCTAAAGAAGAAGCACATTAAGGTCCTGGAGTGGCCTAGTCAGTCTCCAGACCTTAATCCTATAGAAATATTATGGAGATTGCTGAAACTTTGAGTTGCCAAGTGACATCCAAGAAAATTTAAGGATTTTGAGAAAATCTGTACAAAAGAGTGGACCAAAATCCCTCCTGAGATGTGTGCAAACCTGGTAACCAACTACAAGAAACCTCTTACCTCTGTCCTTGCCAACAAGGGTTTCTCCACCAAGTACTAAGTCATGTTTTGCTTGGGGATCAAATACTTATTTTACTCACTGAACTGCAACTCTGTTTATAACATTTGCATCATGTGTTTTTTCTTGATTTTTGGTTGATATTCTGTCTCTATCATATAAAATACACCTATGATAAAAATTATAGACCCTTCATTTCTTTTTAAGTGGGAAAACTTACACAATCTGCAGGGGAGCAAATCATTATTTTCCCCACTGTAGTTATATCATTTTCCATCTTGTTCTGTTAAGTCATAATGACTGTCTTCATTTACTTATTATTAACCGCATAAAGAGTTCCAAAATAAAATAAAAAAACACCACAAAGAGTACAGCAGTGTAAAATAGGCCAGCAGTAGAACATTTTCCATCAGGGGTAACAGGCCTAACTGGTATATGTCTAACTTTTATTTTATCTATAAGGATACAAGGTATGTTAAATGGGAGTGATGTCATGAGCGTCTGTTTGAAGCACCACTTTATGCATTGACATACCTCCTTTAGACCTCAGTCGATCTGGCCAGTATGGTTATCTGCCGAATAAGTGTTAAAATGCAACACATGGGACATTTACCAGTCAAATCAAAGTGTAATGATTTTTATGTAGCCCCCTCCTAGGTAGGTGCTAGGATAGTTAACCAAGTGTTAGTGTGTATTTTTAATGGAAAATGTAGTTGCCACATTGCAGTCAGTGTGGCTTTAATATTGGATTAGGCAAAAGCATAGTCTGGCTCCCTGTACTTAGTGAGCGGTGATCGTTTAGTCGGGTCTGCTCTGTGTGCTCTGCTGCTGCCAGTCTGCCTGATAGATCCCTCTGCATCTAGGTAACTAGAGATGTTTCTGGATGATAAGTGTGGAGCCATGCAGATGGCAGCATGAATATTGATACAGCTCCAGCCTATCTCAGAAATGCAGACTCTGTAGGTGGGCTGGGAAACTGTATTTATTCCGGGAGCACACAGAGCTCTGGGAGTTTTCTCAGAGTGGATGAATCCTGCCTAGGGGGGCATGCTGCTCTCCCAGGCAGAAGCTGCTGTTAAAGAGGCCTCAGGTGGGCGACCTGAGGGGGGGAATGCTGAGCACCCAGGTGCTTAGAAGAAGCTGACTGAGGGGAGCTGTCTGGTAGCACTGGAGGGTGTCGCTTGGAAGATTAGAAGGAGGCTCCATCTGTATTTGGGCCTTGTGATTACAGACACTGGGAGACCTTGTGCTCCAGCTAGCCCTCTGGTGCCTTATAGTCAGCTGTGGGTTTGTTAAAGGGGACACCAGATGGTGTCCAAATAATCTTCTATTTTAGAGAGACTTTGCTCTTGTGGCTCTAACCACTACTACTTAAGCTGAAGTCTACTGTTTGTTACAAGCCAAACTTCATTATTGCTTGCTCAGAAAAGAATACCAAGTCCTCAAGTTGTACGTAGCTCTTATCTTTGGCGTATCCCAGCACTTCCCTCAACCCCAGTGGCATCGCTAGGGGGTGGCTACTGGGGCTATAGCCCCGAATCTGGGGCCCATAGCCCTGAGTCTCTTACCTAGGGTTGGCTCTGGGCTCCATCTGCTCAGCTGGTGGCCGGGGGAGGAACACGACAATTTAATCATTGTCCCGAAGTCCACGTTTGTACCAATCTGCCAGGGCAATGTAATTGTTGGGAACCGCAGCCCCCCCATGATGTAAAGGGGGGCTCTCTGGGGACCCTGATGTAAGGGGGGCTCTCTGGGAAACCTGATGTAAGGGGGGGGCTCTCTGGGGACCCTGATGTAAAGGGGGGCTCTCTGGGGAACCTGATGTAAGGGGGGCTCTCTGGGGACCCTGATGTAAGTGGGGATCCACACTCAGATATATAACAATTATATATATATATATATATATATATATATATATATATACAAACAGATACACACACACACACGTATATTATATACATGTGTATGCCCGCCCAATTGTATGACTTTCTTTACTTCGCTGCTATGAGCTCTAGCCCCAGATCTTTTGTAGACCTAGCAACGCCCCTGCTCAACCTTATCCAAGTTCTCCAAACATAAAAACCACAAAAACAATATCCCCTAGACTGGTCCTTGAAGAAAGAGTAAATGAGCCTTTTGTGTGTCTGGCTGCGGGGCTAAAGTTTGGGAATACCTGTGGCTTCTAAAGGAGTACCGCTACATCTATGCCAATACGAAGGCTGGAAACTAACCGAGGGAACATGGAGAAGAAGGGAGGGGACTATCTATAGATTAAACCAACTGACTTAGACTTATAGGTTAACTGGACTGTACCACTTCAGAAAAACACTAGTTACACTGGATGCCACTAGGTGTCAGCACAAAGATATTATACATAACATTAGTGGTGGTCAACTTCCTTCATAAGTGAGACCTTATGTGTGGCCCCTGACCTTGCCAAAAGGCCACACGTTATATACAGTTTCATAGACACCAGACACAACAGGAGATCGCCAGAGACTATGGGCATTATGAAAGAGATGGTCAGAGACTGCAGACATTGCTATAGGAGAGAGTAAGGACATCCTTCAGGAGACATAGGTTCCTTGCATCCATGGGACATGCTGAAAGAGAAGGAATAATTCTGCATCCCATCTATACTGGGATATGGGACTCTTCCTGGCTGCTTTGCCGCAGCAGACGTGGAAATCTTGCAGCTGAGGACTTTTTATGAGGACAGCGAGGGAGTGACCCACATCCCCGGTGCCTTCTTCGGACATCTTCTTTGGATAAATGGGGGGAATCACATATGGGAAAGTTTTTATCAAAGACAGAAAATTTCTCCTAAGCAGTGCCACATAGTAAAAAATTTAGGTAATTATTACTAATAACGTAATGTAAGTAATCTATTTCTATCCCCCTTGGAGGGAGTGGAGATGACCCCATCTATAAGGATATACAGTACATACACACACAGCACAAGGCCGTTGTTTCGTCAGATTAAGAGACCCATCAGATTTTGTAACGGAAGTGACGTTCAGTCCCCGCCATCTTGCTACACCCCGCACTCGTCCACAGTAAGGATACAGTGAGAAGGCAGCAAGCGGACATCTTGTTACACCCACCAGAGTCATGCATTTCACAGTTATTTTTAACAGTAAACTCAGCTTATATAGTGAAATACAGTATTTAAAAAAACGTCTGACTGTTTAGATGTTGAATTTTAAAAGCAGCGGCAAGCCTGCTGATCTCACAGATTTGTTAATATGACAGAACACCACTGCTTTGAAAAATCAACATCAAAACAGTCAGACGGATTTTTTTTTTTTTTTTTTTTTTTTTTGTTAGTCAGACGGATTTTTAAACACTGTATTCCAGTATACAGGCAGTCCCCGGGTTACGAACACCCAAGTTACGAACGACTCCCACTTACGAACAGCCTCAAATGCCGGCCACTTGTGCTCCACGTTAGTTCTGGATACCTTTCGAGCACCTCCGGAGACATCCCACACTGCCGTACTATGCCCCAGATAATATAAGCGCCTGGAACATCCATGCACAGGCGGCAGTTACACTTATGAATGCATTGTTCCGACCGGAAGTTACTTACAAATGCAGTGTTGCGACTTATGAACAACTTCGACTTACGAACAAACCTACAGTCCCTATTGTGTTCATAACTCGGGGACTTCTTGTATAAGCTCAGTTTACTGTTAAAAATACGTGTTTTTTTTTTTAAAAGCCAGTGGCGTGTGAAACATACGCAAAAACTCCACCCGGTGCCAAAAAAAGTGCACACTCAAGAAGAGTGACACAAAACGTGCAACAGGTGTTACACTGTACTCCACTAGGGAAGGACCTTACCCTGATCCCCCGGGGTGTTAGGCTCCAGACGGGGACTGAGATACTTCACTGGGTCCATCTGGCCGAAACCAGATGGACCCCTTTCTCAGGAGGGTCTGCCGAAACAGACCCTCCCAAGTACTCGGTTGGGCTCCCCCGAAGGGAGACCCCATGAGAGAGGGTGAACTAAGCCAGAAGGCCATGACCACCCCCACCCCAAGACTTTCAAGGTAGGCCCGAGGACCCACACCCTACTCATCAAAAAGTGACAAACGTGTAACACATCAAACAAAAAAGTGACAAACAATGGGGTAAAATAAATAGGAACGTGGGGAGAAGGAAGTGAGAGAAGTGAAACAGTGACCATTGTGCAATACAATGGCCAGGCCCTTCGGCCAGGAATAAAATTTTCCCCTGGTCCTAGCCAAAAGGCTTGGCCCTAGAGGCAGGTGTAAAAAAAAAGTGTGTATGGTGAAGTGACCATGGTGCCATAAATCAATGTGACCCTCGCTCACAGTGATTGTCTGGCACCCCTGAACTGCCACTTCAGGGGCACATTCACCATAGGCTTTTCCTTACAACCCTGACCAACAGCCCAGACCAGAGCAGCCCCCAACCCACCCACGAAGGCCTGAAGTACTGTTAAAAATAAGTGTGAAATGCAAAACTGCGGTGGGTGTAACAAGGTGTCCGCTCGCAGCCTTCTCACTGTATCCTTACTGTGGATGAGTGCGGGGTGTAGCAAGATGGTGGCAATGGAACGTCACTTCCGTTACAAAATCTAACGGGTCATCTAATTTGATTAATCACCTTGTTCACACTACGAGACATTTCTCAGGACTGCAGTTCCTCTGAGCTCCACAAGGTGGGGATCTCATGTCTACCCAGATAAGAAGTCTCTATGGAAGACAGGAAGTGATGTCAGGTCCAGACAGGAAGTTCTGGGTGAGAGGTGAGTCAGGAGGAAGTAGAGAGGAGACATTGCTGGAACTGGCAGCAGAGGAGGTAATAAGATCTTATTTTCTATTTACACCCAGTAACCCCCCCCCCGTCATGTTCCGTCCTCTTCCTCCATAGTCACTGTGACGTCTTTTATCTCCAGCAGATGATGATACACACATATATAGTGTGTCTGTACTGAGAGGTTAGGAGATAAATGGGGGAGTTTCTACTGAGAGGTTAGGATGGAAATAGGGGAGTCTGTACTGAGGGGTTAGGATGGAAATGGAGGAGTCTGTACTGAGGGGTTAGGATGGAAATGGGGGAGTCTGTACTGAGGGGTTAGGATGGAAATGGGGGAGTCTGTACTGAGGGGTTAGGATGGAAATGGAGGAGTCTGTACTGAGGGGTTAGGATGGAAATGGGGGAGTCTGTACTGAGGGGTTAGGATGGAAATGGGGGAGTCTGTACTGAGGGGTTAGGATGGAAATGGAGGAGTCTGTACTGAGGGGTTAGGATGGAAATGAGGGAGTCTGTACTGAGGGGTTAGGATGGAAATGGAGGAGTCTGTACTGAGGGGTTAGGATGGAAATGGGGGAGTCTGTACTGAGGGGTTAGGATGGAAATGGGGGAGTCTGTACTGAGGGGTTAGGATGGAAATGGAGGAGTCTGTACTGAGGGGTTAGGATGGAAATGGAGGAGTCTGTACTGAGGGGTTAGGATGGAAATGGAGGAGTCTGTACTGAGGGGTTAGGATGGAAATGGGGGAGTCTGTACTGAGGGGTTAGGATGGAAATGGAGGAGTCTGTACTGAGGGGTTAGGATGGAAATGGGGGAGTCTGTACTGAGGGGTTAGGATGGAAATGGGGGAGTCTGTACTGAGGGGTTAGGATGGAAATGGAGGAGTCTGTACTGAGGGGTTAGGATGGAAATGAGGGAGTCTGTACTGAGGGGTTAGGATGGAAATGGGGGAGTCTGTACTGAGGGGTTAGGATGGAAACGGGGGAGTCTGTACTGAGAAGTTAGGATGGAAACGGGGGAGTCTGTACTGAGGAGTTACGATGGAAATGGGGAAGTCTGTACTGAGGGGTTAGGATGGAAATAGGGGAGTCTGTACTGAGGGGTTAGGATGGAAATGGGGGAGTCTGTACTGAGGGGTTAGGATGGAAATGGGGGAGTCTGTACTGAGGGGTTAGGATGGAAATGGGGGAGTCTGTACTGAGGGGTTAGGATGGAAATGGGGGAGTCTGTACTGAGGGGTTAGGATGGAAATGGGGGAGTCTGTACTGAGGGGTTAGGATGGAAATGGGGGAGTCTGTACTGAGGGGTTAGGATGGAAATGGGGGAGTCTGTACTGAGGGGTTAGGATGGAAATGGGGGAGTCTGTACTGAGGGGTTAGGATGGAAATGGGGGAGTCTGTACTGAGGGGTTACGATGGAAATGGGGGAGTCTGTACTGATGGGTTAGGATGGAAATGGGGGAGTCTGTACTGAGGGATTAGGATGGAAATGGGGGAGTCTGTACTGAGGGGTTAGGATGGAAATGGGGGAGTCTGTACTGAGGGGTTAGGATGGAAATGGGGGAGTCTGTACTGAGGGGTTAGGATGGAAATGGGGGAGTCTGTACTGAGGGGTTAGGATGGAAATGGGGGAGTCTGTACTGAGGGGTTAGGATGGAAATGGGGGAGTCTGTACTGAGGGGTTAGGATGGAAATGGGGGAGTCTGTACTGAGGGGTTAGGATGGAAATGGGGGAGTCTGTACTGAGGGGTTAGGATGGAAATGGGGGAGTCTGTACTGAGGGGTTAGGATGGAAATGGGGGAGTCTGTACTGAGGGGTTAGGATGGAAATGGGGGAGTCTGTACTGAGAGGTTAGGATGGAAATGGGGGAGTCTGTACTGAGAGGTTAGGATGGAAGTGGGGGAGTCTGTACTGAGGGGTTAAAATGGAAATGGGAGAGTCTGTACTGAGAGGTTAGGATGAAAATGGGGGAGTCTGTACTGAGGGGTAAGCATGGAAATGGGGGAGTCTGTACTGAGGGGTAAGCATGGAAATGGGGGAGTCTGTACTGAGGGGTAAAGATGGGAGTGGGGCAGTCTGTACTGAGGGGTAAGCATGGAAATGGGGGAGTCTGTACTGAGGGGTAAGGATGGAAATGGGGGAGTCTGTACTGAGGGGTTAGGATGGAAATGGGGGGGTCTGTACTGAGGGGTTAAAATGGAAATGGGAGAGTCTGTACTGAGAGGTTAGGATGAAAATGGGGGAGTCTGTACTGAGGGGTAAGCATGGAAATGGGGGAGTCTGTACTGAGGGGTAAGCATGGAAATGGGGGAGTCTGTACTGAGGGGTAAGCATGGAAATGGGGGGGTCTGTACTGAGGGGTTAAAATGGAAATGGGAGAGTCTGTACTGAGAGGTTAGGATGAAAATGGGGGAGTCTGTACTGAGGGGTAAGCATGGAAATGGGGGAGTCTGTACTGAGGGGTAAGCATGGAAATGGGGGAGTCTGTACTGAGGGGTAAAGATGGGAGTGGGGCAGTCTGTACTGAGGGGTAAGCATGGAAATGGGGGAGTCTGTACTGAGGGGTAAGGATGGAAATGGGGGAGTCTGTACTGAGGGGTTAGGATGGAAATGGGGGGGTCTGTACTGAGGGGTTAGGATGGAAATGGGGGAGTCTGTTCTGAGGGGTTAGGATGGAAATGGGGGAGTCTGTACTGAGGGGTTAGGATGGAAATGGGGGAGTCTGTACTGAGGGGTTAGGATGGAAATGGGGGAGTCTGTACTGAGGGGTTAGGATGGAAATGGGGGAGTCTGTACTGAGGGGTTAGGATGGAAATGGGGGAGTCTGTACTGAGGGGTTAGGATGGAAATGGGGGAGTCTGTACTGAGGGGTTAGGATGGAAATGGGGGAGTCTGTACTGAGGGGTTAGGATGGAAATGGGGGAGTCTGTACTGAGGGGTTAGGATGGAAATGGGGGAGTCTGTACTGAGGGGTTAGGATGGAAATGGGGGAGTCTGTACTGAGGGGTTAGGATGGAAATGGGGGAGTCTGTACTGAGGGGTTAGGATGGAAATGGGGGAGTCTGTACTGAGGGGTTAGGATGGAAATGGGGGAGTCTGTACTGAGGGGTTAGGATGGAAATGGGGGAGTCTGTACTGAGAGGTTAGGATGGAAATGGGGGAGTCTGTACTGAGGGGTTAGGATGGAAATGGGGGAGTCTGTACTGAGAGGTTAGGATGGAAGTGGGGGAGTCTGTACTGAGGGGTTAGGATGGAAGTGGGGGAGTCTGTACTGAGGGGTTAGGATGGAAATGGGGGAGTCTGTACTGAGGGGTTAGGATGGAAATGGGGGAGTCTGTACTGAGGGGTTAGGATGGAAATGGGGGAGTCTGTACTGAGGGGTTAGGCTGAGAGGGGGGTCTGTACTGAGGGGTTAAGATGGGAGGGGGTCTGTACTGAGGGGGTTAGAGTGGAAATGGGGGGTTTGTACTGAAGGGTTAGGATGAGATGGGGGTCTGCAGTGAGGGGTTAGGATTGAAATGGGGGAGTCTGTACTGAGGGGTTAGGATGGAAATGGGGGAGTCTGTACTGAGGGGTTAGGCTGAGAGGGGGGTCTGTACTGAGGGGTTAAGATGGGAGGGGGTCTGTACTGAGGGGGTTAGAGTGGAAATGGGGGGTTTGTACTGAAGGGTTAGGATGAGATGGGGGTCTGCAGTGAGGGGTTAGGATTGAAATGGGGGAGTCTGTACTGAGAGGTTAGGATGGAAATGGGGAGTCTGTACTGAGAGTATAGTCTAGGAGGGAAGAATGTAATAGGAAGGGTCTGTACTACTGAGGGGTTATGAGGGAAATGTGGGGGTCTGTACTGAAGGGTTAGGATAAGGGGGGGGTGGGTCTGTACAAAGGGGTTTGGATGGAAATAGGGTGTCTGTACTGAAGGCTTAGGATGGGAGTAAGGAGTTTGGATGGAAATGGGAGGTCTGTACTGAAAAAATAGGTTGGGATGGGAGAATGTAATAGAAAAGGTTTGTACCGGGGGGTTAGACTGGAAGGGGGGTATCTGTACTGAGAGGATAGGTTGGGGGGGGGGTGAAATGGAAAAGGTCTGTATTGAGAGGTTAGAGGGAAGGGGGAGCCTGTACTGGGGGGATAGGTGAGGGGGGGGGGGGGTTGAAGGGGTTACACTGGAAGGGGAGAGGGAAGGGGGAGTCTGTACTGGGGGGATAGGTGAGGGGGGGGTTGAAGGGGTTACACTGGAAGGGGAGAGGGAAGGGGGAGTCTGTACTGGGAGGAAAGGTGGGGGGGGGGGGTTGAGGGGTTACACTGGAAGGGGGGACTGTACTCTAAGGGGTTTTTACCAAGGGATTATTATGGGAGGAGGGCTCTGTACTAAAAAGTTGTTCTGGGAGCAGAAAGTCTGTACTGAAGGGTTAAGCTGGGAGGAGGACTTTCTGTACTGGGGGTTCTGTAGGGTTAGTCTATGGAGGATATGTATTGGTGGAGGTCTGTACCGGGGAGGACTGTACTGGTGGTGGAGGTCTGTAGTAAGGGGTTTACAGAGGAAGGAGGGGGCCTGTATTGAGATGGGAGGCTGGGAAGAGGTCTGAACTGAGGTCATAGGCAGGGAACAGGGTCTGTACTGAAGGGTTAGGCTGGAAGGGGGAATATAGGGCTGTGGGAGAGGGACTATACTAAGAGAGATATTGGAGCTGTTGGTGAGATTTGTACTGTAGGGAACATGGGCTGGGGGGTTTGTACTGGCAGGAGGGGGATATATTGTACAACCAGTACAGTCCACATAATCCTCTTATCAATTACTGGTCTACAGGGAACTGGCATAGATCACATGACCAATGAGGATGGAGAAAGAGTGGAGTCACATGACTGAGAGGATACTAAACTTCACCCTGGAGATCATCTACCTGCTGACCAGAGAGGTGAGGAGGATTCTGGGAGGTCACATGACATCACTCTTATCTCTATTAATAAAACACAGACCTGACCGGAGAGGTGAGGAGGATTCTGGGATTCTAACATGATATTCCTATTGGTTCCTCAATACAGAGATTTCCTCTTGTGAAGTCAGGTGATCATATGACCATCACAGTGCCTCCATGTGACTCCCTAAAACCTGAGAGACACAACATGGAGAAGATTCTAGAAGTCACCAAGAAGATGATGGAGCTGCTGACAGGAGAGGTGAGGAGGATTCTGGGAATTCTGGGACATTATCCAGTAACAGACAAGGGATGTGTCTGGATGGTGACTGTATCATTGTGTGTGTCAGGTTCCTATAAGGTGTCAGGATGTCACTGTCTATTTCTCCATGGAGGAGTGGGAGTATTTAGAAGGACACAAGGATCTCTACAAGGACGTCATGATGGACAATCAGCCGCCCCTCACATCACCGGGTAAGAGGAGACTTTATTGTAAAGGAGAGAGCAGTACGGAGGCTCCACCTAGATCCCCCATCATCTGATAAACACATAGAAACAATGTATTCAGTCAGTGTGTGTGTTTCCTACAGATGGATCCAGTAATGGGAACCCACCAGAGAGATGTCCCCGTCCTCTGTATTCCCGGGATTCCACACAGGGAGATCATAACTACGCACACCATGATCAGGTAAATAAATAACTATTATTGGTATTTCTTATTTATACACATGCTTGTTTGTTACAATAAATGTCTTAATATATATTTAGAGTGAAAACCTTGGGGTCTATAATATTCCTAAAGAAGAGTATAAAGTGAAGGATGAGGAGTATGGTGTGGTGAAGGAGCTTTTTGAAAGACATAAAGATCTCTGTAAGGACATTATGATGGAACCACCTAATTACAGGAACCCACCAGAGAGATGTCCCCGTCCTCTGTATTCCCGGGATTCCACACAGGAAGGTCACACCATCCCTCACCATCATCAGGTAGGTGGAGTTGAGGGTCGGGAACATAAAGGGATTGAACACTCTGACATGTGGAGACGATGTTTGGACTCTACAAGATGATATTTTCTATGTGATCTCACATCATAAATACTTCTATGTTACAGATGTTATTTTCTGCCATTCTGTTGGTTTAGGGTGAAGATCTGATGGACATAAAAGTTGAGGGTGAAGTAGAAGAGACGTATGTGAGGGATGATCAGCAGTCTATGGAGGAGGCTGGAATGACGAGGACATCCATAGAGGAGGACACTCCTACAGAGATCAGCACAGGTGACCCATAATATATCCTTCTCTTATCTCTGCTCTGTTACTGCTCACTGATTGGGCGGAAGCTGAGTGGTATCAGCCAATGTCTTCTCTCGGAGGAGGACCAAAGGCCCTTTGACTGAAGAGGGGGGAGAGTCCCAGCTGGTTGGGACCTCCACAGAGAACATCTCCTCACTCATATCTACCTGATCCAGATGGAATGTTGATGGAAGTGAACTAACCCTCTCATATCTATTGATGATGTTTTTATATTTTTCCAGGACACGCCATGGAGAAACCCTCAAAGGATCGTCTCACTTTATCTCCAGGTTGTAAAATGGAAGATGAGGACATCACAGGAGATTGTGGAGGAGAAAAGACAATGAGCTCCACTATGGATGGTGGACTTCACAGTGTGGATAGACCATGGAATCCCTCTGACTCTGAGCAACCTCGTACTGTGAGGGGTGGTGTTGGGATTCAGAGGAAGAAGACATTTCCCTGTCCTGTATGTGGGGAAAGTTTTAGCTCTGAATTAAGTCTTTCTGTACATCAGAGATATCACACGGGTGAAAAGCTTTATTCCTGTTCTGAGTGCGGGAGATGTTTTCTTCATCAATCAAAACTGGTCACACATTACAGATTACATACGGGCGAAAAACCGTTTTGCTGTTCTGAGTGCGGGAAATGTTATCAGCGGAAATTCGACCTTGTTGTTCATCAAAGATCCCACACGGGGGAGAAGCCTTACTCCTGTCCAGAGTGTGGGAAATGTTTCTCAAAGAAGTTCGTTCTTTCCATACATCAGAGATCCCACACGGGCGAGAAGCCGTATGTCTGCCCCGAGTGCGGGAAATGTTTTGCACAGAGGTCCGCTTTTTCCAGACATCAGAGTTTTCACACGGGCCAGAAGCCGTACTCCTGCCCCGAGTGCGGGAAATGTTTTACGCAGAAATCGGACCTTGTTGCACATAGGAGATCTCACTCGGGGGAGAAGCCGTATTACTGCACTGAGTGCGGGAAATGTTTTCTAAGTAAATCGGATCTTGCTAAACATCTGAGGTCTCACACGGGGGAGAAGCCGTATTCCTGTCCTGAGTGCGGGAAATGTTTTTCGGACATGTCCTGTCTTTCTAGTCATCAGAGATCGCACACGGGTGAGAAGCCACATGCCTGCTCTGAGTGCGGGAAATGTTATACTCGGAAATCAGGACTTGTTATGCATAAAGCATCACACTCAGGGGAAAAGACGTAGTACTGCACTAAGTGTATGAATTCCTGTGAAAAAAAAATAAGGTGCCCTGGATCATGTTTTTAATAAAATACTTTCATATCGAGAGCTGCTGTTTGCTTTATTCTAATGGTCTCCAAACTGCGGCCCGGTGGCCGGATGATGCGGCCCTTTGTTTGCCTTTATCCAGCCCCTGGGGCACACCAACAACGGGGCATAATTCCACCCACTGACACCAACAATGGGGCACTATTCCTCAAACTGACACCAACAACGGGGCACTATTCCTCCCACCGACACCAACAATGGGGCACTATTCTTCCCAGTTATACCAACAATGGGGGGGGGGGGATTTTTCTCCCACTCACACCAAAGATGGGGCACTATTATTCCCAGTGAGACCAACAATTTGAGGGACTTTGCTAAGGTCCGAATTGTAACGTCTAGACAAATGGGTCAGAGCAACTCCAGAACTGCAGTGATTGTGGGATGTTCCCGGTCTGCAGTGGTCAGGACTGACCAAAAGTGGCCCAAGGAAGGAAAACCAGCCAACGGGTGACAGGGTCATGGGTAGCCAAGGCTCATTGATGGAGGTGGGGAGGGAAGGCTCGTGCTGGAGGTGGGGGGGGGGAGGCTTATTGATGGAGGTGGGGAGGGAAGGCTCATTGATAGAGGTGGGGGGGAAGGCTCATCAATGGAGGTGGGGAGGGAAGGCTCACTGATGGAGGTGGGGGTGAAGGCTCATTGATGGAGGTGGGGAGGGAAGGCTCATTGATGGAGGTGAAGAGGGAAGGCTCGTGATGGAGGTGGGGGGGAAATGCTCATTGATGGAAGTGGGGAGGGAAGGCTCATTGATAGAAGTGGGGGGGGAAGGCTCACTGATGGAGGTGGGGGTGAAGGCTCACTGATGTTGAATGGGAGGGAAAGCTCATTGATAGAGGGGGGGAGGGAAGGCTCATTGATGGAGATGGAGAGGGAAGGCTCATTGATGGAGAGGGGAGGCTCATTGATGGAGGTGGGGGAGGAAAGGCTCGTGATGGAGGTGGGGGAGGGAAGGCTCGTGATGAAGGTGGGGGGGGAATGCTCATTGATGGAAGTGGGGAGGGAAGGCTTATTGATGGAGGTGGGAGGGAAGGCTCATTGATGGAGGTGGGGAGGGAAGGCTCATTGATGGAGGTGGGGAGGGAAGGCTCATTGATGAAGGTGGAGAGGGAAGGCTCATTGATGGAGAGGGGAGGCTCATTGATGGAGGTGGGGGAGGAAAGGCTCGTGATGGAGGTGGGGGAGGGAAGGCTCGTGATGAAGGTGGGGGGGGGGATGCTCATTGATGGAAGTGGGGAGGGAAGGCTTATTGATGGAGGTGGGAGGGAAGGCTCATTGATGGAAGTGGGGAGACTCATTGATGGAGGTGGGGAGGGAAGGCTCATTGATGGAGGTGGGGAGGGAAGGCTCATTGATGAAGGTGGGGAGGGAAGGCTCATTGATGGAGGTGGGGAGGGAAGGCTCATTGATGAAGGTGGAGAGGGAAGGCTCATTGATGGAGGTGGAGCGAGAAGGCTTATTGATGGAGGTGGGAGGGAAGGCTCATTGATGGAAGTGGGGAGACTCATTGATGGAGGTGGGGAGGGAAGGCTCATTGATGGAGGTGGGGAGGGAAGGCTCATTGATGAAGGTGGAGAGGGAAGGCTCATTGATGGAGGTGGAGCGAGAAGGCTCATTGATGGAGGTGGAGAGGGAAGGCTCATTGATGGAGGTGCAGAGGGAAGACTCATTGATGGAGGTGGGAAGAGAAGACTCATTGATGGAGGTGGGGAGGGAAGGCTCATTGATGGAGGTGGGGAGGGAAGGTTTATTGATGGAGGTGGGGGAGGAAAGGCTCGTGATGGAGGTGGGGGAGGGAAGGCTCGTGATGAAGGTGGGGGGGGGAATGCTCATTGATGGAAGTGGGGAGAGAAGGCTTATTGATGGAGGTGGGAGGGAAGGCTCATTGATGGAAGTGGGGAGACTCATTGATGGAGGTGGGGAGGGAAGGCTCATTGATGGAGGTGGGAAGGGAAGGCTCATTGATGGAGGTGGGGAGGGAAGGCTCATTGATGGAGGTGGGGAGGGAAGGCTTATTGATGGAGGTGGGAGGGAAGGCTCATTGATGGAAGTGGGGAGACTCATTGATGGAGGTGGGGAGGGAAGGCTCATTGATGGAGGTGGGGAGGGAAGGCTCATTGATGAAGGTGGAGAGGGAAGGCTCATTGATAGAGGTGGAGAGGGAAGGCTCATTGATGGAGGTGGAGAGGGAAGACTCATTGATGGAGGTGGGAAGGGAAGACTCATTGATGGAGGTGGGGAGGGAAGGCTCATTGATGGAGGTGGAGAGGGAAGGCTCATTGATGGAGGTGGAGAGGGAAGACTCATTGATGGAGGTGGGAAGGGAAGACTCATTGATGGAGGTGGGGAGGGAAGGCTCATTGATGGAGGTGGGGAGGGAAGGTTTATTGATGGAGGTGGGGGAGGAAAGGCTCGTGATGGAGGTGGGGGAGGGAAGGCTCGTGATGAAGGTGGGGGGGGGGGAATGCTCATTGATGGAAGTGGGGAGGGAAGGCTTATTGATGGAGGTGGGAGGGAAGGCTCATTGATGGAAGTGGGGAGACTCATTGATGGAGGTGGGGAGGGAAGGCTCATTGATGGAGGTGGGGAGGGAAGGCTCATTGATGAAGGTGGAGAGGGAAGGCTCATTGATGGAGGTGGAGCGAGAAGGCTCATTGATGGAGGTGGAGAGGGAAGGCTCATTGATGGAGGTGGAGAGGGAAGACTCATTGATGGAGGTGGGAAGGGAAGACTCATTGATGGAGGTGGGGAGGGAAGGCTCATTGATGGAGGTGGGGAGGGAAGGTTTATTGATGGAGGTGGGGAGGGAAGGCTCATTGATGGAGGTGGGGAGGGAAGGCTCATTGATGGAGGTGGGGAGGGAAGGCTCATTGATGGAGGTGGGGAGGGAAGGCTCATTGATGGAGGTGGGGAGGGAAGGCTCATTGATGGAGCTGGGGAGGGAAGGCTCATTGATGGAAGTGGGGAGGGATGCTCATTAATGGAGGTGGGAAGGGAAGGCTCATTGATGGAGGTGGGGAGGGAAGGCTCTAGGGCTGTGCATCTTCACTGGTCTCACGATTCGATTCGATTACGATTATCTGGTCTTCGATTCGATTCCGCAATGCATCACGATGTATCATGATTACCGACGAGCTCCCACTTCCGCTTGGGCCACCTAGGCGGCCCTTCCACCCTGCAATCTTCTGGGACACATCACATTTCCCAAAAGATTGCCCGGCTATGCAGGACAGCGCAGTGAGACATGCGTACCCGGCTGTGAAGCTGCAAGCTGTCACAGCCGGATGCCCACAGTAGTATTGCCAGCGCTGTGGACAGGCGGGGGAGAGAAGGGAGGGTTTGGGTGGCCACGTTGCTGGATTGTGGGACAGGTGAGTGTCTTTTTATTAAAAGTCAGAAGATGCACTTTTTTTGTAGCTGCTGACTTCTAATAAACAAAAAATTGACTGGAACTCTGCTTTGAATTAAAAATAACCTCACTCCCTAAAAAGTGCACTAATCCGGTGTACTACAGGGTACAGAGATTCACACACACGGCTGCTTGGAGGTCAGAAGGGATAGAATCCACAGATGACAAACAGCCCTGTGAAGTTCCCTGTACTGTCTCTGTGCTGACCAGTGGCAGCTGGTGCTCAAAATTTTTTGGGGTGTGCAAACAAACTGAAAAATACTGAACCTCCCCCATCAAATGCAGCCTCACTGTGCCCATCAAATGCAGCCATCTGTGCCCGTCAAACGCAGCCACCTGTGCCCAAACGCAGCCACTTGTGCCCGTCAAACGCAGCCACTTGTGCCCGTCAAACGCAGCCACCTGTACCCAAACGCAGCCCCCTGTGCCCAAACACAGCCACTTGTGCCCGTCAAACGCAGCCACTTGTGCCCGTCAAACGCAGCCACCTGTGCCCATCAAACGCAGCCCCCTGTGCCCAAACGCAGCCCCCTGTGCCCGTCAAATGCAGCCCCCTGTGCCCGCCAAACGCAGCCCCCTGTGCCCGCCAAACGCAGCCCCCTGTGCCCGTCAAACGCAGCCCCCTGTGCCCAAACGCAGCCACCTGTGCCCAAACTCAGCCACCTGTGCCCATTAAATGCAGCCATCACTAACCCCCCCCACAATTACTTTATTTTAATTAATGTTATATTACAATAGATGCTGTGCCCCCGCTGTATGTGCTTTTAAAAAACAATGTCACCTCATACCGAATTTCGTCGTAGTAGTACGATCATGTGACTCCCGGCTCGTCCCGTCCCGCCCCTCTCCGCTCTCCTCTCCCCTCTCACGTGTCTCCTGAGTCCTGACGTCAGCGGGGAATTCTCAGTCCCGCCCACTGACTATAGTTATCGTATCAGAAGAGAGGCGGGCGGGACTGAGAAATCCCCGCTGACGTCAGGACTCAGGAGACGGAAGAGGAGAGCGGAGAGGGGCGGGACGGGTCGGGAGTCACATGATCGTACTACTACGGCGAAATTCGGTATAAAGCGACATTGTTTTTTAAAAAGCACATACAGCGGGGGCACAGCATCTATTGTAACACAACATTAATTAAAATAAAGTCATTTTAAAAATACACTCGGAGCGCTTTCCCGGGAGGGGCGGGGCTAGTAATGACGTCACCAGACATCGATTTTCCTGTCCTTATGCATCGATGCCGCATCGGGGACACCTGAATCGCGATGCATCGATGCAATGATTAATTTCAGCACCCCTAGAAGGCTCATTGATGGAGGTGGAGCGGGAAGGCTCATTGATGGAGGTGGGAAGGGAAGGATCATTGATGGAGGTGGAGAGGGAAGGCTCATTGGTGGAGGTGGGGGAGGGAAGGCTCATTGATGGAGGTGGGGGAGGGAAGGCTCATTGATGGAGATGGAGAGGGAAGGCTCATTGATGGAGGTGGGAAGGGAAGGATCATTGATGGAGGTGGGGAGGGAAGGATCATTGATGGAGGTGGAGAGGGAAGGCTCATTGGTGGAGGTGGGGGAGGGAAGGCTCATTGATGGAGGTGGGGGAGGGAAGGCTCATTGATGGAGGTGGGAAGGGAAGGATCATTGATGGAGGTGGGGAGGGAAGGCTCAATGATGGAGGTGGATGGGAAGGCTCATTGATGGAAGTGGGGAGACTCATTGATGGAGGTGGGGAGGGAAGGCTTATTGATGGAGGTGGGGGGAAAAGGCTCACTGATTTAGAATGGGAGGGAAGGCTCAGTGGGGGAGGAAAGGCTCATTGATGGAGGTGGGCAGAGAAGGCTCATTGATGGGCGTGGAGAGGGAAGGCTCATTGATGGAGGTGAGGAGGGGAGGCTCATTAATGGAGGTGGGGGAGGGCAGGCTTATTGATGGAAGTGGGGAGACTCATTAATGGAGGTGGAGAGGGAAGGCTCATTGATGGAGGTGGGGAGGGAAGGCTCATTGATGGGTGTGGGGAGGGAAGGCTCATTGATGGAAGTGGGGAAACTCATTGATGGAGGTGGGGAGCGGAGGTTCATTGATGGAGGGGAGGTTCATTGATGGAGGTGGGGAGGGGAGGCACATTGATGGAGATGGGGAGAGAAGGCTCATTGATGGAGGTGGGGGAAGGAAGTCTCATTGATGGAGGTGGGATGGGAAGGCTCATTGATGGAGGTGGGATGGGAAGGCTCATTGATGGAGGTGAGGAGGGGAGGCTCATTGATAGAGGTGGGGAGGGAACACTTGTGATGGAGGTGGGGGGGCAAATGCTCATTGATGGAAGTGGGGAGGGAAGGCTCTTTGATGGAGGTGGGGGAGGGAAGGCTCTTTGATGGAGGTGGGGGAGGGAAGGCTCTTTGATGGAGGTGGGGGAGGGAGGGCTCATTGATGGAGGTGGGGAGGGAAGGCTCATTGATGGAGGTGGGGAGGGAAGGCTCATTGATGGGTGTGGGGAGGGAAGGCTCATTGATGCGTGTGGGGAGGGAAGGCTCATTGATGGAAGTGGAGAGACTCATTGATGGAGGTGGGGAGGGGAGGCTCATTGATGTAGGGGGGAAGGGAGGCTCATTGATGGAGGTGAGAAGGGGAGGTTCATTGATGGGTGTGGGGAGGGGAAGGCTCATTGATGGAGGTGGGGAGGGAGGGCTCATTGATGGAGGTGAGGAGGGGAGGCTCATTGATGGAGGTGGGGTGGGGGAGGCTCATTGATGGAGGTGGGGAGGGAAGGCTCATCGATGGAGGTGGGGTGGGGGAGGCTCATTGATGGAGGTGGGGAGGGAAGGCTCATCGATGGAGGTGGGGAGGCTCATTGATGGAGGTGGGGAGGGAGGGCTCATTGATGGAGGTGGGGAGATAAGGCTCATCAATAGAAGTGGGGGGGGCTCATTGATGAAGGAGGGGAGGCTCATTGATGGAGGTGGGGAGAGAAGGATTATTGATGGAGGTCGGGGGGCTCATTGATGGGGATTAGGAGGGCAGGCCAATTGATTTGGATGGAAGGCTATATTATGGAGGTGGGGAGGAAAGGCTCATTGATGGAGATGAGGGGGGGAGGCTCAATGATGGAGGTGGGGAGGGAAGGCTCATTGATGGAGGTAGGGAGGGAAGGCTCATTGATGGGGGTGGGGAGGGAAGGATTATTGATGGGTGTGGGGAGTGAATGCTCATTAGTGGAGGTAGAGAGGGAAGGCTTATTGATGGAGATTGGGAGGGAAGGCCCATTAATGGAGGTGGGGAAGGAAGGCTCATTGATGGAGGTGGGGAGGGAAGACTCGTTAATTGAGGTGGGGGAAGGCTCATTGATGGAGGTGCAGTGGGAAGGCTCATTGATGGAGGTGGGAAGGGAAGGATCATTGATGGAGGTGGAGCGGGAAGGCTCATTGATGGAGGTGGGAAGGGAAGGATCATTGATGGAGGTGGAGAGGGAAGGCTCATTGGTGGAGGTGGGGGAGGGAAGGCTCATTGATGGAGGTGGGGGAGGGAAGGCTCATTGATGGAGGTGGAGAGGGAAGGCTCATTGATGGAGGTGGGGGAGGGAAGGCTCATTGATGGAGGTGGGGGAGGGAAGGCTCATTGATGGAGGTGGAGAGGGAAGGCTCATTGATGGAGGTGGGAAGGGAAGGATCATTGATGGAGGTGGGGAGGGAAGGATCATTGATGGAGGTGGAGAGGGAAGGCTCATTGGTGGAGGTGGGGGAGGGAAGGCTCATTGATAGAGGTGGGGGAGGGAAGGCTCATTGATGGAGGTGGGAAGGGAAGGATCATTGATGGAGGTGGGGAGGGAAGGCTCAATGATGGAGGTGGATGGGAAGGCTCATTGATGGAAGTGGGGAGACTCATTGATGGAGGTGGGGAGGGAAGGCTTATTGATGGAGGTGGGGGGAAAAGGCTCACTGATTTAGAATGGGAAGGAAGGCTCAGTGGGGGAGGAAAGGCTCATTGATGGAGGAGGGCAGAGAATGCTCATTGATGGGCGTGGAGAGTGAAGGCTCATTGATGGAGGTGAGGAGGGGAGGCTCATTAATGGAGGTGGGGGAGGGCAGGCTTATTGATGGAAGTGGGGAGACTCATTAATGGAGGTGGAGAGGGAAGGCTCATTGATGGAGGTGGGGAGGGAAGGCTCATTGATGGGTGTGGGGAGGGAAGGCTCATTGATGGAAGTGGGGAAACTCATTGATGGAGGTGGGGAGCGGAGGTTCATTGATGGAGGGGAGGTTCATTGATGGAGGTGGGGAGGGGAGGCTCATTGATGGAGATGGGGAGAGAAGGCTCATTGATGGAGGTGGGGGAGTGAAGGCTCATTGATGGAGGTGGGATGGGAAGGCTCATTGATGGAGGTGAGGAGGGGAGGCTCATTGATAGAGGTGGGGAGGGAACACTTGTGATGGAGGTGGGGGGGCAAATGCTCATTGATGGAAGTGGGGAGGGAAGGCTCTTTGATGGAGGTGGGGGAGGGAAGGCTCTTTGATGGAGGTGGGGGAGGGAAGGCTCTTTGATGGAGGTGGGGGAGGGAAGGCTCTTTGATGGAGGTGGGGGAGGGAGGGCTCATTGATGGAGGTGGGGAGGGAAAGCTCATTGATGGAGGTGGGGAGGGAAGGCTCATTGATGGGTGTGGGGAGGGAAGGCTCATTGATGGGTGTGGGGAGGGAAGGCTCATTGATGGAAATGGAGAGACTCATTGATGGAGGTGGGGAGGGGAGGCTCATTGATGTAGGGGGGAAGGGAGGCTCATTGATGGAGGTGAGAAGGGGAGGTTCATTGATGGGTGTGGGGAGGGGAAGGCTCATTGATGGAGGTGGGGAGGGAGGGCTCATTGATGGAGGTGAGGAGGGGAGGCTCATTGATGGAGGTGGGGTGGGGGAGGCTCATTGATGGAGGTGGGGAGGGAAGGCTCATCGATGGAGGTGGGGAGGCTCATTGATGGAGGTGGGGAGGGAGGGCTCATTGATGGAGGTGGGGAGATAAGGCTCATCAATAGAAGTGGGGAGCAAAGGCTCATTGATGGAGGCGGGAGGGAAGGCTCATTGATGAAGGAGGGGAGGCTCATTGATGGAGGTGGGGAGAGAAGGATTATTGATGGAGGTCGGGGGCTCATTGATGGGGATTAGGAGGGCAGGCCAATTGATTTGGATGGAAGGCTATATTATGGAGGTGGGGAGGAAAGGCTCATTGATGGAGATGAGGGGGGGAGGCTCAATGATGGAGGTGGGGAGGGAAGGCTCATTGATGGAGGTAGGGAGGGAAGGCTCATTGATGGGGGTGGGGAGGGAAGGATTATTGATGGGTGTGGGGAGTGTAGGCTCATTAGTGGAGGTGGAGAGGGAAGGCTTATTGATGGAAATTGGGAGGGAAGGCCCATTGATGGAGATGGGGAGGGAATGCTCATTAATGGAGGTGGGGGAGGAAGGCTCATTGATGGAGGTGGGGACAGAAGGCTCATTGATAGAGGTGGGGACGGAAGACTCGTTGATTGAGGTGGGGGAAGGCTCATTGATAGAGGTGGGGTGGGAAGGCTCATTGATGGAGGTGGGGAGGGAGGGCTCATTGATGGAGGTGGGAAGGGAAGGCTCATTGATGGATGGGGGGAGGGAAGGTTCGTTGATGGAGGTGGGGAGTGAAGACTGGCCTGTGTAGTCTGATCCAATAGAAGAGTTACTAGCGCTCAAACTGCTGAAAAAGTTAATGCTGGTTCTAATAGAATGGTGTCAGAACACACAGAGCATCACAGTTTTTTGTGTACGGAGATGTGTAGGCGCAGACCAGTCACGGTGTCCATGCTGACCTATATCCACAGCCAAAAAAGCCTACAGTGGGCATGTGAGCATCAGAACTGGAGCATGGTGCAATAGAAGAAGATGGCCTGGTCTGATAAATTCACAAATAGTTTGAGGAACACAACAATGAGTTTGAGATATTAACTTGGCCTCCAAATTCTCCAGACCTCAATCCAATCAAGTATCTGTGGGATGTGCTGGAAAAACAAACCCGATCTACAGAGGCCCCACTTAACAACTTACAGAACTTAAAGGATCTGCTACTGACGGCTTGGTGCCAGATACCACAGCATACCTTCAGAGGTCTAGAGGAGTCCATGCCTTGATGGTTTATGGTGGGTGGTCATAATGTTATGACCAGTGATGCTGATTGGTGTATAGTACTTAAAAGAGGGGTCATTTTTGAATATTAGGGCTAGATACATACAGTATTTGTTAGTCTAGAACCCTATCAAGGATCAACTGAGGGGGAGCTAACCCTGGAGTCTCCAACCGATTGTTCCATAACTTCCCACATTTTTTAAGAACATTCCTTATGTTTATACACTAAGTGTTCTCACAGTAGGTTATCATTTACTACCCTTAAGCACATAGAATAAGTTGGGGGAGCTGGGAAGATCCACTTCTGCGCTATGAATAGTAAGCGAGGGATAGATGTATAAGTGTTAGTGCTCCTCATACATTTTTTTTTTGTGTTGTTCCAGGACCTCCTTCTTTTGCTGATAGGGCCATTGTCGCATTTACTGCAAAGTGGTGATGGTGGAAGGAGAGGCGGTGGAGCAATCCATAATGCTATAGAGTACATACACACGCAGCACAAAGGTCGTGTTCACACTACGAGACGTTTCTCGGGGGCTGCAGTTCCTCTGAGCTCCACAAGGTGGTGATCTCTCTTATACCATAGAGATAGGAAGTCTCTATGGAAGACAGGAAGTGATGTCAGGTAAAGACAGGAAGTGATGTTAGGTATAAATAGTAAGTTCTGGGTGAGAGGTGAGTCGGGAGGACGTAGAGAGGAGACATTTCTGGAACGGGCAGCAGACGAGGTAATAAGATCTTATTTTCTGTTTACACCCAGTAACCCCCCGTCATGTCCGTCCTCTTCCTCCATAGTCACTGTGATGTCTTTTATCTCCAGCAGATGATGATACACACATATATAGTGTGGAAACCTAGATTAACCCCTCCAGGGGCAAAACATTCCCCACTTACGGGGCGGAACATTCTCTTCATTTTAGAGATGTGTCACCTTTTCCGCCTAGCGTATCATATCACATTTCTTGGGGGGTTCATTTGGACTTAAGAGGAATCTTCTTCGGTTTTCTTTGCTGGGAGATTAAAAACGAAGCAAAAGTAAACGGCCCAAATCGAAAACCAACTCTACATATAAAATGGAATTTCTCATCCGGCAGACAATGGCATACTTAGGGGGGGTTGTGGGTGATTGTGGTCTGCATTTCACCCGCCCGACATTGAATTTTTTTGTGTTGCTGTCAGACAGGCAGAAGAGTCTCTGTAGAGATAGAAGTGGCCCTGCAATGCCTATAATACTATTTGTCTTGACAGTGGCAGCTCAGATCGAAGGAGAGCCTCCTCCTCGGCTCTGGTCACCCTGAACCGCCGCTTATTAGTGAGGATGGCTGCACTAAAGGGGGTCTCTACTGAAGGGTTTTACTCAGAGAGGGTCTGTAATGAATGGATTGGGGGGGTCTGTACTGAGGGGACAGGCCAGGTGAGGGCGCTCTATTGAGGGCGTGTATCACTCTGTACTGCCACTGATCCACCATAAAAAGATCTGCAAGAAAGGGGAGTCTGCACAGGAGGTTTAGTCCGGGGGGGGGGCTGTACTGAGGGGTTATGCTGGGTGGGGTTGTCTGCAATGGGGGTTGTCTGGACTAAGGAGTTATGTGCGAGGGTGGGTATGTATTTGGAAATGTGTACTGAGAATTTAGGCAAAGAGGGGTGTTCTGACGGGATAGGATAGGAGTGGGGGGTCTAAAATGAGGAGTTGGGCTGGAAGGGGGGGGGGGGTCTGTACTGAAGGGTTATGCTGGGAAGAGGGACTGTACTGAGGGGTCTGTACCAAGAGGTTAGGATGGGGGGAGGGGGTCTGTACTGGGGGGGGGGTCCTCACCAAGAGGTTAGGATAGGGGGGTTTGTACTGGGGTCTGTACCAACAGGTTAGGATGGGGGGGTCTGTACTGCGGGTCTGTACCAAGAGGTTAGAACGGGAGGGAGAGGAGCTGTATCAAGAGGTCAGGATGGGGGAGGGTCTGTACTTGGGGGGGGGGGGGGGTCTGTACCAAGAGGTTAGGATTGGGGGGGGTCTGTACCAAGAGGTTAAGATGAGGGGGTCTGTACTGGGGGGGGTCTGTACCAAGAGGTTAAGATGAGGGGGTCTGTACTGGGGGGGGTCTGTACCAAGAGGTTAGGATGAGGGGGGTGTACCTTAGTTCCAGTGAAGGGAACTCTTAAGGCGTCAGCATACCAAGACGTTTTAGACAATTTCACGCTCCCAACTTTGTGGGAACAGTTTGGGGATGGCCCCTTCCTGTTCCAACATGACTGCACACCAGTGCACAAAACAAGGTTCATTAAGACATGGATGAGCGAGGTTGGGGTAGAGGAACTTGACTGGCCTGCACACAGCCTGACTTCAACCCCATAGAACACCTTTGGGATGAATTAGAGCAGAGCCTGGAAGCCAGGCCTTCTCATCCAACATCAGTACCTGACGTCACAAATGCGCTTCTGGAAAAATGTTGAAACATTCCCATAGACACACTCCTAAACCTTGTGGACGGCCTTCCCAGAAGAGTTGAAGCTGGTATGGCTGCAAAGGGCGGGCAAACTTAATATTGAACCCTACAGACTAATGCCGCGTACACACGGTCGGACTTTACGGCAGACTTTGCCCGGCGGACTTTTCGACGAACTTTATGACGGACTTTCCGAATGAACGGACTTGCCTACACACAATCCACCAAAGTCCGTCGAATTCGTACGTGATGACTTACGACCGGACTAAAACAAGGAAGTTGATAGCCAGTAGCCAATAGCTGCCCTAGCGTGGCTTTTTGTCCGTCGAACTAGCATACAGACGAGCGGACTTTTCGACCGGACTCGAGTTCGACGGATAGATTTAAAACATGTTTCAAATCTAAGTCCGTCCAACTTTTGAGAAAACAAAGTCCGCTGGAGCCCACACACGATCGAATTGTCCGACCAAATCCTAGACGCCGGACCAAGTATGCCGTAAAGTCCGCTCGTGTGTACGCGGCATAAGACTGGGATGCCATTAAAGTTCACGTGTGTGTAAAGGCAGGCGTCCCAATACTTTTGGTAATATTGTGTATATGTGCTGTGTATACAGAGAGTAGGCTTGTGTTTTATTTTTACCCATAGCCCTTTAAGACCCTCCCATTGTTGCCATAATTTGTCCACACCCACAATTTGGCTTTATTTCTTTATTTCTCTGTATGTAATCCCACTGGGGATCGTTCTTCCATGATAGAACCTCTCATATCATTCCCATCGTAATATTGTACAACCAGTACAGTCCAGATCATTCTCTGTTATCAATTATTGGTCTACAGGAAACTTGTAAAGATCACATGACCAACGAGGATGAAGGAGGACCGGAGTCACATGACTGAGAGGATACTAAACCTCACCCTGGAGATCATCTACCTGCTGACCGGAGAGGTGAGGAGGATTCTGGGAGGTCACATGACATCACTCTTATCTCTATTAATAAAACACAGACCTGACCGGAGAGGTGAGGAGGATTCTGGGAGGTCACATGACATCACTCTTATCTCTAATAATAAAACACAGACCTGACCGGAGAGGTGAGGAGGATTCTGGGAGGTCACATGACATCACTCTTATCTCTATTAATAAAACACAGACCTGACCGGAGAGGTGAGGAGGATTCTGGGATTCTAACATGATATTCCTTTTGGTTCCTCAATACAGAGATTTCCTCTTGTGAAGTCAGGTGATCATATGACCATCACAGTGCCTCCATGTGACTCCCTAAAACCTGAGAGACGCAACATGGAGAAGATTCTAGAAGTCACCAAGAAGATGATGGAGCTGCTGACAGGAGAGGTGAGGAGGATTCTGGGACATTATCCAGTAACAGACAAGGGATGTGTCTGGATGGTGACTGTATCATTGTGTGTGTCAGGTTCCTATAAGGTGTCAGGATGTCACTGTCTATTTCTCCATGGAGGAGTGGGAGTATTTAGAAGGACACAAGGATCTCTACAAGGACGTCATGATGGACAATCAGCCGCCCCTCACATCACCGGGTAAGAGGAGACTTTATTGTAAAGGAGAGAGCAGTACGGAGGCTCCACCTAGATCCCCCATCATCTGATAAACACATAGAAACAATGTATTCAGTCAGTGTGTGTGTTTCCTACAGATGGATCCAGTAATGGGAACCCACCAGAGAGATGTCCCCGTCCTCTGTATTCCCGGGATTCCACACAGGAAGGTCACACCATCCCTCACCATCATCAGGTAGATGAGGAACAATTATTGGTAGTTATGATTTATACACAAGCTTGTTTCTTATAATACATATTTTATTATATATTCAGAGTGAAAACCTCAGGGATTATAATATTGTAGTTAAAGAAGAATATATAGGGGAGGATGAGGAGTATGATATGATGAAGAAGCTTTCTGAAGGACACCCGGGTCCCTATGAGGATGTTATGATGGAGCCATCTAATACCAGGAACCCACCAGAGAGATGTCCCCGTCCTCTGTATTCCCGGGATTCCACACAGGAAGGTCACACCATCCCTCACCATCATCAGGTAGGTGGAGTTGAGGGTCGGGAACATAAAGTGATTGAACACTCTGACATGTGGAGATGATGTTTGGACTCTACAAGATGATATTTTCTATGTGATCTCACATCATAAATACTTCTATGTTACAGATGTTATTTTCTGCCATTCTGTTGGTTTAGGGTGAAGATCTGATGAACATGAAAGTTGAGGATGAAGTAGAAGAGATGTATGTGAGGGATGATCAGCAATATACGGAGGAGGCTGGAATGATGAGGACATTCATAGAGGAGGACACTCCTACAGAGATCAGCACAGGTGACCCATAATATATTCTTCTCTTATCTCTGCTCTGTTACTGCTCTCTGATTGGTCCAGAGTAGGGCGGGAGCTGAGTGATATCAGCCAATAATAGGTTGATAATGGTCCCCTCCCTGTACTGATCCCATCCTGGGGTTCCTCTGGCAGTATTAGGTTGTGTGTCACTCCTAGTTACAGTAGCACAGATAAGATAACACAGATTGAGCCTTTCTTAGGTTGGTTCCTCTTCTTCCAGAACACTTATAGCTAAATATTATCAGTAACCTCTATTGACTGTCTTGGTTATCAACCCTCAAAGGATCGTCTCACTTTATCTCCAGGTTGTAAAATGGAAGATGAGGACATCACAGGAGATTGTGGAGGAGAAAAGACAATGAGCTCCACTATGGATGGTGGACTTCACAGTGTGGATAGACCATGGAATCCCTCTGACTCTGAGCCTCGTACTGTGAGGGGTGGTGCCGGGATTCAGGAGGAGAAGACATTTCCCTGTCCTCAATGTGGGGAAAGTTTCAGCTCTGAATTAGGTCTTTCAGTACATCAGAGGTCTCACACGGGGGAGGAGCCTAATTCCTGTTCTGAGTGCGGCAAATGTTTTCTTCATAAATCAGAACTGGTCTCACATTACAGATTTTACACGGAGGAGAACGTGTACTCCTGTCCTGAGGTTGGAATACGTTTTCCACTAAAGTCCAATCCTACATTACATCAGAGTTTACACACAGGTGAGAAGCCGTATTCCTGTTCTGAGTGCGGGAAATGTTTTTTACGGAAATCGGACCTCCTCGTACATCAAAGAGCTCACACGGGGGAAAAGCCTTACTCCTGCCCCGAGTGCGGGAAATGTTTTTCGCAGAAATCCAGTTTTTCCAAACATCGGCTGTTGCACACAGGCCATAAGATGTATTCCTGCCCAGAGTGCGGGAAGTGTTTTTCACAGAAGGCCCATCTTTCCAGACATCAGAGGTTGCACACGGGCGAGAAGCCGTACGGCTGCCCCGAGTGCGGGAAATGTTATCCACAGAAATCGGACCTTCTTGTACATCAGAGGTCTCACACGGGGGAAAAGCCTTACTCCTGTCCCGAGTGCGGGAAATGTTTTTCACAGAAATCCAGCTTTTCCAAACACCAGAGACTGCACACGGGCGAGAAGTTGTATTCGTGTCCTCTGTGCGGGAAATGTTTTTCACAGAAGGCCCATCTTTCCAGACATCAGAGATCTCACACGGGCGAGAAGCCCTTTACCTGCCCCGAGTGCGGGAAATGTTTCTCACAGAAGGTCTGCCTTTCCAGACATCAGAGATTGCACACGGGCGAGAAGCCGTATTCCTGCCCCGAGTGCGGGAAATGTTTTTCGCAGAAGTCCTGTCTTTCCAGACATCAGAGGTCGCACGTGGGCAGGAAGCTGTATGCCTGACCTGAGTGTGGGAGATGTTATACACAGAAATCAGGCCTTTGTTGCACATAAAAGATCTCGCTCAGGGGAAAAGTTGTGTCGCTGCACTGAGTGCGGGAAAAGTTTTTCAAGGAAACCCGGTTCTAACACATTCTCGCACAAATAAGAAGCCGTGTTCCTGCTTTGGGCACTGTAAATATTTCCCACAGAAGTCTAAACCCTACCAAACCATCGGGGAACCCAAAGAACCCTTGAGGTGTAGGCAATGAGTTCTGTAGGAACCATATCTTGCTGTACATCGGAGATCCTACATTGGGAAGAAGCACCCTACTAGGAGCGTCTCTGGTTCCTATGCTGCCCCCTTTCTGTATCCTGGCAGCCTGCTGCTCATCTCCTGTCCAATCCCTGGACTGTGTGTCAGTTGCTAGGCAACAGGCAAGGCGCAGGCAGCAGCAGCAGCCCCTCAGATCTCTCTGGCCACTGCTGGCACTCTGCTTGAGATCTTCCTTGGTGCTTGCTGACAGGTCAGCTCGGCTTTTCATTCTTTCTTTGCCCTTATTGGCCAGTGTGCCTCAGGATGAGATCTGGGCATGTGATAGGCCTAACTACACTGGCACCGCACTCTATTTTCCTGACCCTCAGTTTTTACCCTTGCTAGCCTTTCTGTGGATTACTTTATTTTTCTGCAACCCGTCCTGACCTCTACGTGTCTCTGATTTATGCTACTGCCTGCTGCTTTCCGTGGCTTCTGCCTGTCTCTGGATTATGCTGCTGCCTATCCTGACCTCTTCCTTTCTCTGGAATAAACAACTGTTTGCTACCTGCCAAGACCTCTGCCTGTCGCTAGATTATGCTACTGTTTGCTACCTAGCCTGATCTTTGCCTGTCTGTGGATTACATTACTGTCTGCTGCCCATCCTGACCTTTTTCCTTTCTCTAGTTTACACTGCTGTCTGATGCCAGCCTTGGCCTCACTGTCTGCTGCCCATCCTGACCTTTTTCCTTTCTCTAGTTTACACTGCTGTCTGATGCCAGCCTTGGCCTCACTGTCTGCTGCCCATCCTGACCTTTTCCTTTCTCTAGTTTACACTGCTGTCCCCTGGCCAGTCCTGGCCTCACTGTCTGCTGCCTATACTGACCTTTTTCTTTCTCTAGTTTACACTGCTGTCTGATGCCAGCCTTGGCCTCACTGTCTGCTGCCCATCCTGACCTTTTCAGTTCTCTAGTTTACACTGCTGTCCCCTGGCCTCACTGTCTGCTGCCTATACTGACCTTTTCCTTTCTCTAGTTTACACTGCTGTCTTTTGCCAGCCCTGGCCTCACTGTCGTCTGCTGCCTAGCCTGATCTCTGCCTGTCTGTTGATTATGTTACTATCTGCTGCCTATCCTGACCTGCCTTGGCCTCGCGGTCTGCTGCCTATCCTGACCTTTTCCTTTCTCTGGACTAAACAACTGTTTACTACCTGCCAAGACCTCTGCCTATCGCTAGATTATGCTACTGTTTGCTACCTAGCCTGATCTTTGCCTGTCTGTGGATTACGTTACTGTCTGCTGCCTATTCTGACCTTTTTCTCTAGTTTACACTGCTGTCTTCTGCCAGCCCTGGCGTCACTGTCTGCTGCCCATCCTGACCTTTTCCTTTCTCTAGTTTACACTGCTGTCTTCTGCCAGCCCTGGCGTCACTGTCTGCTGCCCATCCTGACCTTTTCCTTTCTCTAGTTTACACTGCTGTCTTCTGCCAGCCCTGGCGTCACTGTCTGCTACCCATCCTGACCTTTTCCTTTCTCTAGTTTACACTGCTGTCTCCTGGCCAATCCTGGCCTCGCTGTCTGCTGCCTATACTGACCTTTTCCTTTCTCTAGTTTACACTGCTGTCTTCTGCAAGCCCTGGCCTCACTGTCTGCTGCCTAGCCCGATCTCTGCCTGTCTGTGGATTATGTTACTATCTGCTGCTTATTCTGATCTGCCCTGGCCTCACTGTCTGCTGCCTATCCTGACCTTTTCCTTTACTTTAGACTACTGTCTTCTGCCAGCCCTGACCCCTGCCTGGCTCTGGATTATGCTACTGCCTAGCTTACAACTGTCTGCTGCCAGTCCTGGCCTTATTGCCTGCTGCCTATCCTGACCACTTCCTTTCTCTAGTTTACAATGCAGCCAGCCTTGGCCTCGCTGTCAGCTGCCTATACCGACTTTTCTTTTCTCTAGCTTATACTGCTGCCAGCCTTGGCCTCGCTGTCTGCTGCCTATCCTGACCTCTTCCTGTCCCTAGAGTAGCCTACTCTTTACTTTATGAACTGACCTCTGCCTGTCTGGATTATGCTACTGCCTATCCTGACTTCTATTCTCTAAAATATACTACTGCTCTTTGAATTACGGTCCTACCTGCTTCCTACCCTAACCTCAGTCTTTCTCTGGGTAACGCTGCTTCCTGCCACCTATCACGACCTTCCTGTCTCTAGATTAGGCTGCTCTCTCCTGCCCTAACCTTTGCTTGACCCTGATGTATGCTATTATATAACACCTTCCCTGACCTCTGCCTCCGGATTGTATTACTTGCTACACACCAGCAGGAGGAAGGAGGTCCTGATTCCTCTATATAGATCTTTATATCACTAGAGGGATCACCAACAGGAGGAAGGAGGTCCTGATTCCTCAATATAGATCTTTATATCACTAGAGGGATCACCAGCGGGTGGAAGGAGGTCCTGATTCCTCTATATAGATCTTTATATTACTAGAGGGATCACCAGCAGGAGGAAGGAGGTCCTGATTCCTCTATATAGATCTTTATATCACTAGAGGAATCACCAACAGGAGGAAGGAGGTCCTGATTCCTCTATATAGATCTTTATATTACTAGAGGGATCATCAGCAGGAGGAAGAAGGTCCTGATTCCTCTATATAGATCTTTATATCACTAGAGGAATCACCAGCAGGAGGAAGGAGGTCCTGATTCTTCTATATAGATCTTTATATCACTAGAGGGATCACCAGCAGGAGGAAGGAGGTCCTGATTCCTCTATATAGATCTTTATATCGCTAGAGGGATCACCAGCAGGAGGAAGAAGGTCCTGATTCCTCTATATAGATCTTTATATCACTAGAGGGATCACCAGCGGGTGGAAGGAGGTCCTGATTCCTCTATATAGATCTTTAGTTAGACCTCATTTAGAATATTGTGTCCAGTTCTGGAGACCTCACTTACAAAAAGATATTGATAAGGCAGAACAGGTACAGAGATGAACATAAACAATGTTGAAAGGTTTGGGGGATAAAACATATCAGGAGAGATTTCCAGGAACCTAATATGTACAGTTTGAAGGGAAAGGGGAGGCATGACTGAAACCTTTAAATACATGAAGGGGGTGAACAAGGTTCAGGAGGGCAGGATTCTCAATATGAAGCTAAGATCAAGAACACGGGGACATGACCTTAAAGTAACTGGAGGAAAGTTCAAAACTAATCTTAGAAAGTATTATTTTACTGAAAGAGTAGTTGATGCTTGGAATAGACTTCCAGCAGAGGTAGCAAAGCAGTCAACAGTAAATGGCTTCAAACATGTTTGGGACAAACATAGATCTATATAATGGAGCAGACTCGATAGGCCACTTGGTACTTTTTCTGTCGCCACTCTTCTATGTTTATATGTTTTCTGCTGGGACGAGATTAGGTCAAACCTTGATATACACCTCAGAAAATATGTGGCTGAGCGCTCCTTTGACCTTTTTATATGTTCTGAATAATGCTTTAACTTCTATAGCAAGGACTCTTTAATCTTGAAACGGGAGACATCCATCTGTCCCCGACACTAGAGACCTTAAAATTCTATCTGGCATTCTCTGCTAGGAGATCTAGGATGTCACTCCTGGCTGAGTCCCTCTAGCAGTGTTGTCTCTTCTGCCCTGCTCTTAAGCAGAAGATGCGAAGGAAGACGTCACGATGAGAGAGACTCATATTAGAGACTAAATATTGCTTATTATGGGTGAAGAAAAGGGGAGATCCGACTGCATGACAGGATTGGCCGTTTCAGTGGGTCACCGGCAGCTTAAATTTGTTTGCAGAGAGCCACCTGCTGGCTGAATGTGGAAAATATTCAACCTTTCATATTTACCTGATTAAAAATGTAAAACACATTTTATATTTAATATAAACCAAATAAAGATTACATTTTTATGTTCCTAAAACCATGATATTCTTTGTAAATTGACTGATAAAAGTTAACCTTCAGATTTGTATCATGAAATGTTCTTTCTTTTTGTTCTAGGCCTAACCGTTGTATGCCTAACTTTTATTTTATCTATGGGGATAGGAGAGTGTATTAAATGGGAGTGATATTGTGAGATATCTATGGGGAGAGGGAGCAAATTCTAAAAGAAAAAGATACCATTTAACAGAAAAAGTAGCTCAAGTATCGGGTTGAGGTCAGGCCAGTCAAGTTTCTCCACCTCAAACTCGCTCATCCATGTCTTTATGGACATTGCTTTTCTGCACTGGTCCAAATAATTTGGTGGAGGGGGGATTATGGTGTGGGGAAGTTTTTCAGCGGTTGGCCTTGGCCCCTTAGTTCTAGTGAAGGGAACTCTTAAGGTGTCAGCATACTAAGACATTTTCGACAATTTGATGCTCCCGACTTTGTGGGAACAGTTTGGGGTTGGCCCCTTCCTGTTCCAACATGACTGTGCACAAAGCAAGGTCCATAAAGATGTGGATGAGCGAGTTTGGGGTGGAGGAACTTGACTGGCCTGCACAGAGTCCTGACCTCAACCCGATAGAACACCTTTGGGATGAATTAGAGCGGTGACTACAAGGCAGACCTTCTCATCCAACATCAGCGCCTGACCTCACAAATGATCTTCTGGAAGAATGGTCAAACATTCCCATAGACACACTCCTAAACCTTGTGGACAGCCTTCCCAGAAGAGTTGAAGGTGTTATAGCTGCAAAGGGTGGGCCAACTCAATATTGAACCCTGCGGACTAAGACTTGGATGTCATTAAAGTTCATGTGTGTGTAAAGGCAGGCATCCCAATACTTTTGGTAATATTGTGTATACCTATCTTTTATTTTATCTACGAGGATATGGGAGTGATCTATGGGGAGAGGGAGAAAATTCTAAAAGTAAGAGACCCCATTTAATGGAAAAGTAGCTTAAGTATTGATTGAAGAGCTAACATTTAATCGGTGGTGTGCGAGGCTTTAGGTACACCACTATCTCAGAGAGAAATATTGGTTGGCTCTTTAACTGAGAAGTGTTGACTACAATGAAGGAGACGTGATCTAGTGGACTTTTGAAGAAACTTGTTCAAATAAAATGGAGTTGGACCGAGCCTATAGCTGCTTCTTGTGTCTGAAGCTGAACCTTAGTATCCTTGCTGTTGTGAAGGGAGATAGCGTACCGTTAAGCTATGCTAGATAGTGCATCTCATGAAGTACCCACTTGGTGAAGAGGAAACCCCATGTATGCAAACCTGGTTGGACTAGGCGATGATGGTGGATAGGGAAATTGGAAGCCTGTTCTGTAATCATGCTCAAATCATCAGATCCGGTGCAGTGAGTATCCCTAGTCAGAGTGCCACGATTACCAGCGAGGACCAGGAGCATGGTGAGAGTGTGATAATGGTGAATAACCTCTTGTCTGAGGCACACCATACGTGCAAGTGCAAATAAGAGTGTTTAGGTGGCTGTGGACTGAGTTATGCCTGAACAACGAGCCTCTGTACTTTTGGGTGGCTCCTGGCGCAAGTGGAAGGCAGGGACTGTTCTGTGCCTGGGACCCGCCTATAAGTCTATCAGAAACCCAGGGGAAAGAGTTTAAGTTTTGCTGCCTTTTCCTTTCGCTGGGGTCCAGCCTCCCTCCTGTGTTCTATAAAAAGAAAGAGGTTGAGATCCTGGGGAAGGGGGGCTCTGGGGAACATTTGGGGAAACTACACTAAAGACTCGCTGGGACCTATGGTCTGTTTTGGAACGCCAATTCTTCAGATAAAAACCTGGATATGGAATTCTTTGTTAGAGCAGTGCTAAGTTTAGACTATTGTCTGGGAGACTTAGCCCATGCAGGTAACATGGGGCAGCCACGTTTAGGTTTAGTTAGGGAAACGACATTACTGCATGTTATACATTTTCTATGAAGAGCTCAGATAAGTTGTTTTACCTTTCCATTTCTTTTTCGACCATCCCTTTCCTTACTCTGGTATGTTGGAGGTGTCAGCAGTCTCAAGGTCTGAGCATCGGGTGAAGCTTTTATGTGGGAAGTTTGTAACGCCTATATACCTGTTTTCCTTGAAAGTTGTTTTAACTGCTCAAGGCCTGGTCTGAAGTTACTCAAAGGATGCATGTGGGGTCCTGATGTCTCTTCAAACCGGGAGTGGAAATAACACATTGGGGTCTGTGAAACATCACTGCAACACAAGGTTAGCCTGAGTGTCCAAGAGGAGAAGAAGTTGCCATGGGTGACTACAAATGGGAACAACCACCAGTTGTTGGTGGGGTACCTAGATAGGTGACGGGTTCTTCAGTAGTGAGGGGGTTTGGTGTTCCGACTCCCTTCCTAGCTGTCTGTCTCGGTTGGTCACCTGGAGTGGAACAGCGTTACGGATATCTATGGCCTGGTCACCTGAGCATGAGGTCTGCTCTAAGTGCACAGCGTGACTTCATTCTTTTACTGGGAGTGAGGTAGAGGTATGTGCCACTCCAATTGTCATTGAGGCTATTGATGAGAGACCTCTACAGCCTGTCCATGTGACTCATGAGACTGCGCTCTGTTCACCATGGCCGTAGGGGGAACTATCTGCAATTCTACAGTGGCCTTGATCAATTATTATCGGAAATTAATTTGTAGCTTCTCTTCTCTGGTCAAACCCCTGACTGATATGACCAGAAAGGACGATAACCCACAGAATTGATCTCCGGATTCCACTAAAGCCTTTGAGTCTCTCAAGGCTGACTTTGTTTCAGCTCCTGTGCTGGCACATCCTGATCCTATGTTACCCTTCATTCTTGAGGTTGATGCATCTGAGACTGGAGTAGGCGCCCTTCTGTCTCAACGTCCTACCTCTGAGAGCGCTATGCATCCTTGTGGCTACTTTTCAAAAAAATTGTCTCCTGCAGAATGCAATTCCGAGATTGGGGACAGAGAATTGTTAGCTATCATTTTAGGTCTTAAAGAATGGAGGCATCTTCTCAAATGTCAGTCAGTCAAATGTGCCGGTCTTCATTTTGACTGACCACAAAAATCTCGCATTCTTGTCTAAGGCAAAACGCTTATCTCCCAGAGGGGCGCAATGGGCTCTTTTTCTGTCAAATTTCAATTACATAGTCTCATTCTTACCCGGTACTAAGAATGTAAGGGCTGACACATTGCCACAACAATTTTCCTCTGTCCCTTTACCTTTGTCAAACATATCTGGAGACTCTCTGCTCTGTTCCTGTTGAAGACTTGCCTGGCTGATGTCCCTTCTGGTTCCTGATCCCGTCTGCTGCCTCAGACTACGCTGATCTCTGGCTTCCTAAGTTTCCTGGCTTGTTCTGACTAACCGCTTTGGCTACCGCACCCTGGCTATGTTTTGACTATGTTTACTGATTTGTACCATTTTTACCATTATATTAAAAGGTGTGATTTTTTACTGCATTTTCTGTCTCTGTCTGATTTATGGTTCCTGGCACTACTTGTATCATGCTCCTGTGAGCTCCCAAACCTCTCCTTCAGTTTTTTTTTTAGAAGGAGCAGTGCGTGTTAGTTGTGGTCACGTACACTGCTCTATGCACACTACACATCCCATTGTCCATAGTCCATCTCGGAAATGGTGCAAGAGAGGGTAGCTATGTTCCTAACAAACATATTCATCTTGTAAGGTGGGGGGGGGAGTAGGTGGGTGATGATGACAGACCTTTCCTCCATGCTTCCTGTTTCTTGTTGGGCGCCAAGTTCTGGGTCACATGAAAGGACTACCCCCGAGGTGGGTTCTTTGACCTACACCAGGTGATGTCTGGGGCCACTCATATTAGCACAGGGGTAACACCTTGCCTGAAGGTGTGCTTACCCATGCACAAGACCAGGTCATGTGAAGAGTCAAACATTAAGGCAGTCCCCCAAATTAGAAATGAGCCACTGGTGTGTAGTGTTATATGCAGAGTCCCGCCAGATGATGTCCTTTGTGCTACACACTTGTTTAGGTGTATGTGTTGCATTAGGAGGAGCATGTGAAGCCTATGCTTACTCCATCAGTCAGCATACCTCTACCTCACTCCCAGTAAAAGAATGAAGTCCCGCTGTGCACTTAGAGCAGACCTCATGCTCAGGTGACCAGGCCATAGATATCAGTAACGCTGTTCCACTCCAGGTGACCAACCGAGACAGACAGCTAGGAAGGGAGTTGGAACACCAAACCCCCTCACTACTGAAGAACCCGTCACCTATCTAGGTACCCCACCAACAACTGGTGGTTGTTCCCATTTGTAGTCACCCATGGCAACTTCTTCTCCTCTTAGACACTGCACGGAATAGAGTCAAAGGCACTATCTATGAACAGGCCTGCAGGCCCAGAGTCGATTAGAGCCTGTGTATCAATGGACGACTCAGACCAAGAAAGGGTAACCAGAACTAGAGGCTTATCATTCAGGATAACTGGAACGTAACAACGCCACCTAAGGTCTGTCCCCTACAGGTGCATACGTTTCCCAGACAGGTAGGACAAGGCTTCAAAAAGTGACCTGCCTGGCCACAATAAAGGCACAATCTCCCCCTCCTCCTAAAGGCACTCTCCTCCGCAGAGAGACGTGTGAAGCCCAACTGCATGGGTTCTACTTCACTGGTGGACTCGGTACCAGGAGGCATGGGAGGTGAGGGAGGCAAGGATGGGACTGCACAGCCAAATGTACAGGAGGCTTCCGCAAGCGCTCCTTAAAGGAAGGTCTCTAGGAGTCTGGAGTCAATGAGAATGGCAAAACGTGATCAACTTCTCCAGATCTGTAGGTATGTCTCGGGCTGCTATCTCATCTTTAATGTTATCCGAGACACCATGAGACAGGCACGAGGGTTTGTTCCAAGCGACCTCTGCTGCCAGATTATGGAATTCAATGGCGTAATCGGCAACCGTTCTCATACACTGTTTGATGGACATGAGGCTCTTGGCATCAGAAGTGGAGCGCGAGGTAACGTCAAATACCCTTTTAAAGGATGCCACAAACTCAGGGTAACTCAGGACAATGGGTCTTTGCATCTCCCATAGAGGGTTTGCTCAGGCCAAGGCTCTATCAGAAAGCAAAGAAATCATGAAGCCTACTTTGCTTCTGTCTGTGGGGAACGTCTGGGGCAGCATCTCAAAGTATATCCCAACCTGGTTGAGAAACCCTCTGCATTGAACTGAATCGCCCCCAAATCGCTGGGGAAGCGCAGCGGAACCAGACATACCTCTTATAGAGGTAATATTTGAGGCGGGTGCCTGCACAGAGATCAGAGCAGTAGCAGGGACGGCCCGCAACACAGGTTGTACCGGAACAGCCACAGTGGGAGGACCCAGGTGAGCCATGCGAATCAGGAGCCTCTGTACTGCTATGGCAAACTGATCCATGCGGTGGTCCTGCTCATTCAATCTGGAAAAAATATTACCACTAGGTGGATTGCCTGCATCTTCTGAATTCATGGCCTTTGCCTACTGTCAGGAACCATGAATCAGATGAAGGCAGAAAATGCAGTAAAAATCACACCTTTTGATATAATGGTAAAAGTGGTACAAATCAGTAAATGTAGTAAAAACATTAGCCAGGGTACAGTTGTCAAAGCAGGTAGTCAGAACAAGCCAGTAAATCAGCATACCTCCCAACTTTTTGAGATGGGAATGAGGGACACCTATCAACAAAAGTATGCAGGCATAGGACACACCCCTTGCCACACCCCCTTAAAGGAGAATTGTACCAAAAAAAACAAGATTTGTTAAACTCACAAATGCTTTTTTTTACCGCTACTATCCCTTTATATTGGCTTTTGGAATTTACAAATGGAGAAATTTAGTAATCAGACGAAAGGTTTAGTGCCGGAAAACACTTTTTGATAGATAAAAAGTGCATTTTATATACAACTATATAGATCAGACCAAAATGAGGAGGAATGAGGGACATTGCTCCAAATCAGGGACAGTTGGGAGCTATGAATCAGGAAACCAGAGATATGCATAGCCGGAGGCAGCAGACAGGATCAGGAACCAGAAGGGGCGTCAGCCAGGCAAGTCTTCAACAGGAACACAGCAGAGAGTCTCCAGATATGTTTGACCAAGGCGAAGTCACGGAAGGAGTGAACCAGACAATTTTATTAGCCAGAAGGGGCTAGCAGGAAATGATCACCAGGTGAGCCTCTGTGGATGAGCCCAGCCCTGACAAGGAGGCAGAAAAAAGCAGTAAATGATTTCATGAAAAATAGATTGCAGGGCCATTACCTAATGGATGTGTATAGAATTTTTTATTTCTAGGGAATAAAGATATTGTTTAGTGTAACTCTGATGCAATACAATGTTCCATTCCCCATCTTTTCTGTTTTTGCTGACTTTCTGTGTCAGACAGTCTCCATGATTAAGGCCGCATTCAACCTACGAGACGTTTCTCGGGGGCCACAGTTCCTCTGAGCTCCACAAGATGGGGATCTCCTGTAAACAGAGACAGAGTCTCTATGCTACCCACAAACAGGAAGTGATGTCAGGTACAGACAGGAAGTTCCGGGTGAGAGGTGAGTCGGGAGGAAGTGGAGAGGAGACATTGCTGGAACTTGGCAGGAGAGGAGGTAATAAGATCTTATTTTATATTTTCACCCAGTAACCCCCCCCCCCCCCCCCCCCCCCCGGTCATGTTTCGTCCTCTTCCTCCATAGTCACTGTGACGTCTTTTATCTCCAGCAGATGATGATACTCACATATATAGTGTGGGAACCTAGATTAACCCCTTCAGGTTCAGAACATTCCCCCACTTACTGGGCCGGAACATTCTCTTCACGTTGGAGATGTGTCGCCTTTCCCACCAATCACCTTCTCCCCTCATCAGTCTATACTAACGGATTATATGACTTATATTAGTGGCGGGGGATGGGAGGTTTATTTGGATGTAAAAGGACTCTTCTTCGTTTTTCTTTGCCGGGAGATTCAAAATTAGGTAGAAATAAGCAGCTCAACTAGAGTGGCCACCTCATCCCTTTAAACCCGAACACATGAATTACACGGGTTCTGAGGCTAATTTAATGCAGATAAGGCACCGAGTGAATTTAATTACCACCTTAATCAGCCACAGAACCCGTGTAATTCATATGTGTTCAGGTTTAAAGGGATGAGGTGGCAACCCTAAGCTCAACACAAAACAGGCTTTACATAGAAAATGATCTGGCCGGCAGGGACGACGTACTGCTGGGGGGGGGGGGGGGCGCAGTTCGCACCAGGTAACAGCACTCTGGGGGTGCTGGCCAGTTGCCCATATCGCTCTTTGTGTTGTAGTAAGACGGGCAGAAGTGACAGTAGGTCTTGCGTTATAGGCAGTGCAGCACAGCATCTGTCTGGCAGGAAGTGGCAGTTGAGATCCAAGAGGAGGCTCCTACTCACTCCAGCGCAGGACATTCCTCATTCTGAACTGTCACTGATCAACACGGAGATCTGCACTAAGGGAGGTCTGTACTGAGGGGCTAGACTTGGAGGGGGGGGCGTCTGTACTGAGGAATTATGCTGGGAGGGGGTGTCTGTACTGAGGGGCTAGACTTGGAGGGGGGGGGTGTCTGTACTGGAGAGTGTCTATATTATGAGGTGTCTGTACTGACGGATTAGGTAAAAGGGCGGGTCTGTACTTGGAAATCTGTACTGAGGGGATAGGCTATGAGGGGGGGGGGGGGACAGTATTGAGGGTCTATACTGAAGGGATGGGCTGGGTGGGGAAACTGTACTGGGGGGTCTGTACTGAAGTAGGCTGGGAGGGGGTTCTGTACTGGGGGGTCTATACTGAGGTCTATAGCCTGGGGGGGGGGGTGTCTATACTGGAGGCTATCTGTATTATGAGGTGTCTGTACTGAGGGGTTTGACTTATACATAGTTACATAGTATTACATAGTAGGTGAGGTTGAAAAAAGACAAAAGTCCATCAAATCCAAGCTATGTGTGATTATATGTCAGTATTACATTGTATATCCCTGTATGTTTTGGCCATTCAGGTGCTTATCTAATAGTTTTAATAGACCTGGAGAGAGGGGGTTTCTGTACTGGAGGATTAGACCTGGAGAGAGGAGGTGTCTGTACTGGGGGGTAAGACCTGGAGAGAGGAGGTGTCTGTACTGAGGGGCTAGACCTGGAGAGAGGGGGTGTCTGTACTGAGGGGCTAGACCTGGAGAGAGGGGGTGTCTGTACTGAGGGGCTAGACCTGGAGAGAGGGGGTGTCTGTACTGGAGGGTTAGACCTGGAGAGAGGGGGTTTCTGTACTGGAGGATTAGACCTGGAGAGAGGAGGTGTCTGTACTGGGGGGTAAGACCTGGAGAGAGGAGGTGTCTGTACTGAGGGGCTAGACCTGGAGAGAGGGGGTGTCTGTACTGAGGGGCTAGACCTGGAGAGAGGGGGTGTCTGTACTGAGGGGCTAGACCTGGAGAGAAGAGGTGTCTGTACTGAGGGGCTAGACCTGGAGAGAGGAGGTGTCTGTACTGGAGGGTAAGACCTGGAGAGAGGAGGCGTCTGTACTGAGGGGCTAGACCTGGAGAGAGGGGGTGTCTGTACTGGGGGGTTAGACCTGGAGAGAGGGGGTGTCTGTACTGGAGGGTTAGACCTGGAGAGAGGGGGTGTCTGTACTGGAGTGTAAGACCTGGAGAGAGGAGGTGTCTGTACTGAGGGGCTAGACCTGGAGAGAGGGTGTGTCTGTACTGAGGGGCTAGACCTGGAGAGAGGGGGTGTCTGTACTGAGGGGCTAGACCTGGAGAGAGGAGGTGTCTGTACTGGAGGGTAAGACCTGGAGAGAGGAGGCGTCTGTACTGAGGGGCTAGACCTGGAGAGAGGGGGTGTCTGTACTGGGGGGTTAGACCTGGAGAGAGGGGGTGTCTGTACTGGAGGGTTAGACCTGGAGAGAGGGGGTGTCTGTACTGGAGTGTAAGACCTGGAGAGAGGAGGTGTCTGTACTGAGGGGCTAGACCTGGAGAGAGGGTGTGTCTGTACTGAGGGGCTAGACCTGGAGAGAGGGGGTGTCTGTACTGAGGGGCTAGACCTGGAGAGAGGAGGTGTCTGTACTGGAGGGTAAGACCTGGAGAGAGGAGGCGTCTGTACTGAGGGGCTAGACCTGGAGAGAGGGGGTGTCTGTACTGGGGGGTTAGACCTGGAGAGAGGGGGTGTCTGTACTGGGGGGGTTAGACCTGGAGAGAGGGGGTGTCTGTACTGGAGTGTAAGACCTGGAGAGAGGAGGTGTCTGTACTGAGGGGCTAGACCTGGAGAGAGGGTGTGTCTGTACTGAGGGGCTTGACCTGGAGAGAGGAGGTGTCTGTACTGGAGGGTAAGACCTGGAGGAGGTGTCTGTACTGAGGGGCTAGACCTGGAGAGAGGGGGTGTCTGTACTGGAGGGTTAGACCTGGAGAGAGGGGGTGTCTGTACTGGAGGGTTAGACCTGGAGAGAGGGGGTGTCTGTACTGGAGGGTAAGACCTGGAGAGAGGAGGTGTCTGTACTGAGGGGCTAGACCTGGAGAGAGGAGGTGTCTGTACTGGAGAGTTAGACCTGGAGAGAGGGGGTGTCTGTACTGGGGGGTTTGACCTGGAGAGAGGAGGTGTCTGTACTGGAGAGTTAGACCTGGAGAGAGGGGGTGTCTGTACTGGAGGGTTAGACCTGGAGAGAGGGGGTGTCTGTACTGGAGGGTTAGACCTGGAGAGAGGGGGTATCTGTACTGAGGAATTATGCCGGGAGGGGTCTGTCTGTACTGGAGGATATCTGTATTATGAGGTGTCTGTATTGAGGGGTTAGACTTGGAGAGAGGGGGTGTCTTTACTAGAGAGTGTCCATATTATGAGGTGTCTGTACTGAGGGGTTAAGTAAAAGGGCCGGTCTGTACTTAGAAATGAGGGGATAGGCTATGAGGGGGGACAGTATTGAGGGTCTATACCGAAGGGATAGGCTGGGTGGGGAAACTGTACTGGGGGGTCTGTACTGAAGTAGGCTGGGAGGGGGTTCTGTACTGGGGCATCTGTACTGAGAGGATAGGCTGGGAGGGGGTGTCTGTACTGGAGGGTATCTGTATTATGAGCTGTCTGTACTGAGGGGTTCGACTTATACATAGTTACATAGTAGATGAGGTTGAAAAAAACACAAGTCCATCACATCCAAGCTATGTGTGATTATATGTCAGTATTACATTGTATATCCCTGTATGTTGTGGTCGTTCAGGTGCTTATCTAATTGTAATAGGCTTGGAGAGAGGGGGTGTCTGTACTGTGGAACTATGCTGGGAGGGGGTGTCTGTACTGAGGGGTTAGACCTGGAGAGAGGGGGTGTCTTTACTGGAGAGTGCCCATGTTATGAGGTGTCTGTACTGAGGAGATAGGTAAGAGGGCGGGTCTGTACTTGGAAATCTGTACTGAGGGGAATTATGTTGGGGGGGGGTCTGTCTGTACTGGAGGCTGTCCTTATCATGAGGTTGTGTACTGAGGGGATAGGTAAGAGGGCGGGTCTGTACTTGGAATTCTGTACTGAGGTGAACTCTACTGGGGGGGTCTGTCTGTACTGGAGGCTTTCCGTATTACGAGGTGTGTGTACTGATAGGATAGGTGGAATGGCGGGTCTGTACTTGGAAACCTGTATTAAGGGGCTGGGCTGGGAGGGGGGAATGTACTGGGGGGACTGTACTGAGGGGTAGGTTGGGTGGGAAAACTGTATTGGGGGGATCTATAATGAGGGGATAGGCTGGGAGGGGGTTCTGTACTGGAGGGTCTGTACTAGAGCTGCACGATTAATCGTTAAAAAATCGCAATCTCGATTCAAACCCCCCCTCACAATATTAATCCGGCATTTCCATGATTCATGTAACAAGTGTAGAGCAGTTCTGCTCACAGCTGTCAAAAAAAAAAAAAAAGCAGCCGGAAATATTTATCAACAACATTTCTCAGAAAGAGAGAAAAAAAGAAACATTGTATCCTTCTGTTCTTTTAGAGATCAAAAGGATGAACTTCAGTCTACAAATAAGGGCAGTTTAACCACTTAAAGACCTAAACCTTTTTCTGACATTTATTGCTTACAAATTAAAATCAGTATATATATATATTTTTTTTTTGGTAGAGACCCTAGTGAATAAAATGGCGACTGTTGCAATATTTTATGTCACACTTGTCCAGTGGAACCTTGGATTACGAGCATAATCCGTTCCAGGAGAATGCTTATAATCCAAAGTACTCGCATATCAAAGCGAGTTTCCCCATAGAAGTCAATGGAAAGGAAGTTAATTAGTTCCACATTGACTTCTATGACATGGAATACCGCATGTGGCCAGAGGTGGGGGGGGCGCCAGAGAGACTCGGAAATACTCGGAGACTGCTCGGCTGCACTCGGAAAGGCTCAGAAACACTCGGGAATGGAGTGTTTCCGAGTATTTCCGAACAGCTACAAACGTCTCAGAGTGTCACCGGCGCCCCCCCGCTTCTCTGGCCCAATGCGGTACTGCATACCGCAGAGGCTTGAACCCTGCTCGTTTTGTGAGACAACGCTCGCAAACTGAGTCAGGATTTAAAAAAAATAATTGCTCGTATTGCGAAATGCTCGTTAACCGCGTTACCCGCAATCCGAGATTCCACTGTATTTGTGCAGCGGTCTTTCAAACGCAATTAAAAAAAAAAAAAACTATACAGTAGAGTTAGCCCAATTTTTTGGTATAATGTGAAAGATGATGTTACGTCCTTGGGGGTGATTTTTAATGGCAGGAGGGGGGATTTCTTGGTTGTATTCTGTATTACGCAGTCTTGAGAGTGTAGCTACAACTACTGTGGCATATACTGTGTGTGCTGTGTATACAGTATAAAAGGCCATGGTTTTTATTTAACCATGGCCTTTTAAGCCCCTCCCATTGTAAGAACAGTTTGGCCACACCCACCATTTGGCTTTATTCCTATAGTTATTTCATGTGTGTGTATTATCCCCCATACATCTCCATCCTAATATTGTACAACCAGTACAGTCCAGATCATTCTCTGTTATCAATTATTGGTTGACAGGAAACCGGTATAGATCACATGACCAATGAGGATGGAGGAGGACCGGAGTCACATGACTGAGAAGATACTAAACCTCACCCTGGAGATCATCTACCTGCTGACTGGAGAGGTGAGGAGGATTCTGGGAGGTCACATGACATCACTCTTATCTCTATTAATAAAACACAGACCTGACCAGAGAGATGAGGAGGATTCTGGGAGGTCACATGACATCACTCTTATCTCTATTAATAAAACACAGACCTGACCAGAGAGATGAGGAGGATTCTGGGAGGTCACATGACATCACTCTTATCTCTATTAATAAAACACAGACCTGACCAGAGAGATGAGGAGGATTCTGGGAGGTCACATGACATCACTCTTATCTCTATTAATAAAACACAGACCTGACCGGAGAGGTGAGGAGGATTCTGGGATTCTAACATAATATTCCTATTGGTTCCTCAATACAGAGATTTCCTCTTGTGAAGTCAGGTGATCATATGACCATCACAGTGCCTCCATGTGACTCCCTAAAACCTGAGAGACACAACATGGAGAAGATTCTAGAAGTCACCAAGAAGATGATGGAGCTGCTGACAGGAGAGGTGAGCGGTGCCGGGAATTCTGGGACATTATCCAGTAACAGACAAGGGATGTGTCTGGATGGTGACATCATCATGGAGAATGGATCCAGTAATAGGAACCCACCAGAGAGATGTCCCCGTCCTCTGTATTCCCGGGATTCCACACAGGAAGGTCACACCATCCCTCACCATCATCAGGTTGATGAGGAACTATTATTGGTAGTTATGTTTTATACACAAAAATGTTTGTTACAGTAAATGTTGTTTTATATATTTAGATTGGAAACCTCTGGGATTATAATATTGTTGTTAAAGAAGAGTATAAAGAGGAGGACGAGGAGTATGGAGTGATGAAGGAGCTCTCTGAAGGACACAAGGACATTATGATGGAGCCACCTAATAAGAGAAACCCACCAGAGAGATGTCCCCGTCCTCTGTATTCCCGGGATTCCACACAGGAAGGTCACACCATCCCCCACCATCATCAGGTAGGTGGAGTTGAGGGTCGGGAACATAAAGGGATTGAACACTCTGACATGTGGAGACGATGTTTGGACTCTACAAGATGATATTTTCTATGTGATCTCACATCATAAATACTTCTATGTTACAGATGTTATTTTCTGCCATTCTGTTGGTTTAGGTTGAAGATCTGATTAAAATAAAAGTTGAGAGTGAAGCAGAGGAGACGGATGTGGAGGAGGCTGAAATGGGAACTTTTGAAGAGGACAATCCTACAGAGATCAGCACAGGTGACCCATAATATATTCTTCTCTGATCTCTGCTCTGTTACTGCTCTCTGATTGGTCCAGAGTAGGGCGGGAGCTGGGTGATATCAGCCAATAATAGGTTGATAATGGTCCCCTCCCTGTACTGATACCCATCCTGGGGTTTAGCTGGCAGTATTAGGTTGTGGGTCACTCCTAGTCACAGTAGCACAGATATGATAACACAGATTGAGCATTTCTTAGGTTGGTTCCTCTTCTTCCAGCAGACTTATAACTAAATGTTAACATAAAACTCTAATACCAGTCTTATTGGGATGATAAGTAAGGAGTAACATAAAACTGAAACACTTAACTTTCCAGAAAGAAAATACTGCTGTTCTCTCCCTCCAGTGCTGCATATCCCCGGAAGCCTAGGCCTATGGTCACTTGTTCTATGGTAAAGGGTCTTCAAGTCAAAACTTTGACCCTCTTGTTTATCAGAGGTCACATGACCCAGTGCCTAGGCTTGTAGTTGTGTAAAGAGCATGGACCTCCCAGTCCCCATTGGTTCCTGCTCTTCTGACAAGGCTGTGTAAATGTAGAAGTGATCTGGGAGGAGGACCAAAGGCCCTTTGACTGAAGAGGGGGGAGAGTCCCAGCTGGTTGGGACCTCCACAGAGAACATCTGCTCACTCATATCTACCTGATCCAGATGGAATCTTGATGGAAGTGAACTAACCCTCTCATATCTATTGATCGTGTTTTAATATCGTTCCAGGACACGCCATGGGGAATTTCTCTAACAATCGTCTCACTTTATCTCCAGGTTGTAAAATGGAAGATGAGGACATCACAGGAGATTGTGCCGGAGAAAAGACAATGAGCTCCACTATGGATGGTGCCAGAATTCCGAGGGAGAAGACATTTCCGAGGCCTGAATGGGGGGAAAGTCCTCAGAGTTATGACACGGGGGAGGAGCTTCATTCCTGCTATGAGTGCGGGAAATGTTTCCTCCATAAATCAGAACTGGACATGCATTATGGTTTTCACATGGAGGAGAATCTGTATTCCTGTCCTGAGTTTTGGAACTCGGGACAGGAACACACAAACGCCCCCCCGCAAAAGTCCCCTCTTTCCGTACATCAGAGTGTACACACAGAAGAGAAGCCGTATTCCTGCTCTGAGTGCGGAAAATGTTTTTTACGGAAATCGGACCTTCGCGTGCATGAAAGAACTCACACGGGGGAGAAACCTTACTCCTGCCCTGAGTGCGGGAAATGTTTTACACAGAAATCCAGTTTTTCCAAACATCAGGTTTTGCATACGGGCGAGAAGCTGTATTCCTGTTCCGAGTGCGGGAAACGTTTTTCGCTGAAGGCCCATCTTTCCAGACACCAGAAATCGCACACTGGCGAGAAGCCGTATCCCTGCTCCGAGTGCGGGAAATGTTACCCGTGTAAATCGGACCTGCTTGTGCATCAGAGATCTCACACCGGCGAGAAGCCGTATTCCTGTCCCGTGTGCGGGAAATGCTTTTCCCAGAGTTCCAGCTTTTCCAATCATCAGATAATGCACTCGGATGAGAAGTTGTATTCCTGCCCTGAGTGCGGGAAATGTTTTTCTCGGAAGGCCCATCTCTCCAGGCATCAGAGATCGCACACGGGCGAGAAGCCGTATGCCTGCCTCGAGTGCGGGAGATGTTTTTCACAGAAGGTCTGTCTTACCAGACACCAGAGATCGCACACGGGGGAAAGGCCGTATTCCTGTCCTGAGTGCGGAAAAACGTTTTCACTGGAGACCTGTCTTGCCAAACATCGGAGAACGCACATGGGCAAGAACCTGCAGGCCTGACCCGAGTGCGGGAAATGTTACACGCAGAAATAAAAAATAAATAGGGGAGCGCTTATCCAAGGAATGGCAAACAGTCATTAGTGGTCAAGTGGCTGAAGACCACATGGACTCACAGTAGTCGTGCCAGTCATAGAGCCAGAGATGGTAGATGGATGGCTGTCCCACCTTAGAAGCTGTCTGGGGGAAGGGACAGGGACACCAAGAGACAAGAGTGCTGGAATCCTTCCAGAGTGTAGATGTAGAAATTGTGGCCAGATCGGAGGTTGAACCCCATCCTCAGGTTCTCCACCGAAACATGTGGTTTTACGCGGCTCAAGCTCCGGCACCGCTTCACATTCCTGATTCCCTCTCCTCTCCCTCTGTTCCTGGGTCACATGACCCTCTGTGGTCTGCTGGAACCTGCCCGTGGTTGGAGTGTCTGAAGTGGCCAGAAAGCCAGGTAGGAGCTCCCTGGCCACCTCATAGAACCAGAGATGGTAGATGGATGGCTGTGCCACCTTAGAAGCTGTCTGGGGGAAGGGACAGGCGCACCAAGAGACAAGAGAGCCAGCTGGAGTCCTTCCAGAATGTAGATGTAGAAATCGTGGCCAGATCTCAAGGCAGCCTCAGGGGAGGGAGATTTAGCAAGAGCCCAGAGTTTTCAGACCACAGGACGCCCAGGGAGAAGAAGGAAGGAGCAGGCACAGTAACCAGAGGAATCCGGAAGAGGATAGGTGCTGGAGAGGTTACCAGAGGACTGACAGAAGCAAACACAGGTTGTCTTCCGGGTGTCCGGATATCAGAGCTCCTTCCTGGAAAGCGGCATGTTTCGGGAGTTGAACCCCTTCCTCAGGTTGTACGCCGAAACGTGGTTTTACACCGCTCAAGCTCCCGGCACCACTTCACATTCCTGATTCTCTCTCCTCCCCCTCTGTTCCTGGGGGCCACATGACCATCTGTGGTCTGCTGGAACCTGCCAGTGGTTGGAGTGCCTGAAGTGGCCAGAGAGCCAGGTAGGAGCTCCCTGGCCACCTCATAGAGCCAGGATGGCTGTCCCACCCTAGAAGCTGTCTGGGGGAAGGGACAGGCACACCAAGAGAGCCAGCTGGAATCCTTCCAGAGTGTAGATGTAGAAATTGTGGCCAGATCTCAAGGCAGCGTCAGAGGAGGGAGATTTAGTGAGAGCCCCGAGGTTCTAGACCACAGGGCGCCTAGGGAAAAAAAGGAAAGAGCAGGCACAGTAACCAGATTTATCCGGGAGAGGATAAGTGCTGGAGAGGTTACCAGAGGACCGACAGGAGCAAACACAGCTCGACTTCCTGGTGTCCGGACATCGGAGCTCCTCCCTGGAAAATGACATGTTTCGTGGTTGATCCCCTTCCTCAGGTTTACGCCGAAACATGTGGTTTTACGCCCCTCGTGCTCCGGCACCGCTTCACATTCCTGATCACATGACCCTCTGTGGTCTGCTGGAACCTGCCCGTGGTTGGAGTGTCTGATTTGGCCAGGGAGAAGCTCCGGTGTCCGGACACCCGGAAGTCGAGCTGTGTTTGCTCCTGTCGGGTCCTCTGGTAACCTCTCCAGCACCTATCCTCTCCCGGATTCCTCTGGTTACTGTGCCGACTCCTTCCTTCTTCTCCCTTGGGTGCCCTGTGATCTGGAACCTTCGGGGCTCTTGCTACATCTCCCTCCTCTGACGCTGCCTGGAGATCTGGCCACGATCCCTGCATCTACACTCTGGAAGGATTCCATCTGGCACCCCAAAAAACAACAGAAAACCTTCTGACGGGACTTTAAAGAACAATGACTCCAAGAGAAACGTATGCCAAAATGGATATATAAAAAGTTACAAATTTAATAATGCAAAATCGAAAAATAGACACAACTTTTGCCATATCAACAGTTTACAAAATTACAATTGATATAACATGTTGTTCATCAAGATAAAAAAACCCACAAATTTTACATCACTCATGTATGAATGGACAGAGTGAAACTCAACTTGTTTCGAGGCTTCATCAGGAGAAAGTGGTATAAGTATTATATATAAGTATTATATGATATCTACAATTCATAAAGAAAAACAATAAGTAAAGAATATATGCATACATATAATTGGAGAAAAGTTTTCCATCTGGCACCCCGGTCTCTTGGTGTGCCTGTCCCATCCCCCAGACAGCTTCTAAGGTGGGACAGCCATCCATCTACCATCTCTGGCTCTATGTCTGGCACGACTACTGTGAGTGCATGTGGTCTTCAGGCACTTCCCATTACAGTGGAACCTTGGTTTACGAGTAACACGTTTTTATTTAATTCTGACTCAGTTTGAAGAGTGTTGTCTCGCAAAACAAGCAGAATTCAAGCTAATGGGGTGTGCAGTACCGCATTTGGCAAGAGGTGCCGGTGACACTCGGAACGGTTCGGAAATACTCGGAAATACTCAGTTCCCGAGTGTTTCCGAGCCTTTCCGAGTTCAGCCGAGCTGTCCCTGAATATTTCCGATGCTCTCTGGCGCCCCCCCACCTCTGGCCACATGTGGTATTGCATGCAATAGAAGTCAATGCGGAACAAATTATCTTCATTTACATTGACTTCTATGGGGAAACTCGCTTTGATATGCGAGTGCTTTGGATTACAAGCATTCTCCTGAAACGGATTATGCTCGTAATCCAAGGTTCCACTGTATTTTACTAATCGTTTTCATTGCCAATTGTACTTTTTGGATGTACAATATTTTTTATCCTTTCTTAGCAATAAAATGGTTATGTTTTACATGGATTATATCCTCTATAATATGTTTGCCTTTCCTTGGATCAGCGCTCCCCTATTTTTTTATTTTATTTTTTTGTTTTTTTGTTTTTGCTTTTCACTGTGGCACCATTATTAGGCTTCTTCGTTTTTCATTTTTTTTTTTTTTTGCGCCTGGCTTTCTGTTTTATATTACACACAGAAATAAGACCTTGCAAGATCTCACTCAGGGAAGAAGTCGTATTACTGCTGAAATTTATTTTTCATGGAAATCCCTTCCCAACACACATCGGAGACCTTGTAAAACAAAGAATAGAGAGCGCACCAGCCTTGGGCATTACCCAAGTTCCATCTTTAATGGATAAAAAGAAGTGTACTCGCAAACAAATAAGTTACATAGTCAGGTTGCAAAAAGACACAAGTCCATCTAGTTCAACCATTAATAAAATAAAATAAAAAATATCATACAATCCCATATACCCAATTCTATACCCACAGTTGATCCAGAGGAAGGTGAAAAAACCCACCGAAAAGCAGGATCCAATTTGCTACAGCAAGGGAAAAAAATTCCTTCCCGATCCCAGAGAGGTTCCATGGTGGACACAAAGCGACCAGGTCACTGAGACTGTTTCCAGCAAACCAGAGGACCTTTCAGAGGGCTGACGCATTTCGAGGGGAGATCCCCGTGTTCCTCAGGATCTCCCCTCGAAACGTGTCTTGACCCTACCAAACATCAGAGAACCCAAACAACCCTTTAAGGTGAAGGTAAGGTCTTCTGTAGGAGCCATATTTTTTGCTGTACATCAGGGATCTCCCACTCGTTAGAAGCACAGTGTTCCTTGGCTCCTTATGCTGTCTTTCCTCTTCAGTCAAATCCCCCATTTGTCAGCAACCTCCGTTCTCGGCTCTCTGTGGAACTCCACTCGAGATCTTCCTTAGGCTTGTAAAGGAAATTTGTAAGTTCTGTAGGTTCGGCTCTGCTGGCTGAAAGTGGAAAATGTCAATATCGACAATATCAGATGTACCATTTCATATTTAGCTGATGAAATGTTAACACTTTTTTTTTTTGGATGAAACAAATAAAGATTGCATTGTTCGCTCCCTAAAATCGTGATATTCCTTCTAAGCGAATTGATAAATGCTCTTTTCTTTTTCCAATACTTTTTTGATAAGTATTGAGCCTTACAAAAAAATGCTCTGGTCGTTGACCACTTCAGCCCCGGAAGATTTTGCCCCCTTAATGACCAGAGCTTTTTTGCACTGCGTCGCTTTAGCTGACAATTGTGCGGTCGTGCGACGTTGTACCCAAACAAAATTGACGCCCTTTTTTCCCCACAAATAGAACTTTCTTTTGGTGGTATTTGATCGCCTCTGCGTTTTTTTATTTTTTGCGCTATAAACAAAAAAAGAGCGACAATTTTGAAAAAAAAGCAATATTTTTTACTATAATAAATATCCCCAAAAAATATATATATAAAAAAAATGTCTTTCTCAGTTTAGGCCGATACGTATTCTTCTACATATTTTTGGTAAAAAAAATCGCAATAAGCGTATATTGACTGGTTGGCGCAAAAGTTATAGCGTTTACAAAATAGGGGATAGATTATGGCATTTTTATATTTTTTTTATTATTAAAGGAGGCGATCTGCGATTTTTATCGGGACTGCGACATTGCGGCGGACACATCGGACACTTTTGACACTATTTTGGGTCCATTGTCATTTATACAGCGATCAGTGCTATAAATAGCCAACGATTACTGAGTAAATGTCACTGGCATGGAAGGGGTTAAACACTAGGGTGCGATCAAGGGGTTAAATGTGTTTCCTCAGCGTGTTCTAACTGTAGGGGGGATGGGCTACCTAGGACATGACAGAGATCACTGTTCCCGATGACAGGGTGCAGTAGATCCCTGTCATGTCATTAGGCAGGACAGGGAAATGCCTTGTTTACATAGGCATCTCCCTGTTCTGCCTCTCCTCGTAGTGATCGCGGGCCACCGGCAGACATTGAGTCTGTGGGATTCGCAGGCACGCTCCCGCGGCAGGCGGGCCCGCGCACCCGCTAGCCTGGGATTGCATAGGTACGTGCGGGTACACCCATGCCATTCTGCTGACGTACATTGGCGTGTCGCGGTGGGGTAGCAGTTAAGGGGGTAAAACATTTCCTGGGCTGAAGTGGTTAAATGTTATGGCCGTGCCAAGCTGACCAAGAGCTCCCAGGATTCAATGCAAAACCGGAGATGACGTACGGCGCCGCGGCCCCCGAAAAGAGGAAGTGAAATTAGATATATACACCATACTATCCTGAACTCTTCCTGTCTACAGATCACACCACTGTGTGCTGCCTACCCTGACCTCTGCCTTTCTCTTGATTATGCTACTTCCTGACACCTTTTGAACCCTTTATCTGTGTCCAGCTTATGTTACTGTCTGCTGCCTACCCTGACCTCTGCCTTTCTCTGGATTATGCTACTGCCTGCTGCCTCCCCTCACCCCTGCTTCTCTGCAGATTATGCTGCTTCCTGCCTTCTATCCTGACCTCTTTCTGTCCATAGATTACACCATTGTCTGCTGCCTACCGTGACTTCTGCCTTTCTCTGGATTATGCTACTTCCTGCCATCTATTGACCCTTTCATGTCTCTAGATTATGTTACTGCCTGCTGCCTACCCTAACCTCTGCTTCTCTCTAGATTATGCTGCTTCCTGCCTCCTACCCTAACCGCTTCCTGTCTATAGATCACACCACTGTCTGCTGCCTACCCTGACCTTTGCCTTTCTCTGGATTATGCTGCTGCCTCCCCTAACCCCTGCTTCTCTGTAGATTATGCTGCTTCCTGCCTTATATCCTGACCTATTTCTGTCTATAGATTACACCACTGTCTGCTGCCTACCCTGACCTTTGCCTTTCTCTGGATTATGCTGCTGCCTCCCCTAACCCCTGCTCCTCTGTAGATTATGCTGCTTCCTGCCTTCTATCCTGACCTATTTCTGTCTGTAGATTACACCACTGTCTGCTGCCTACCCTGACTTCTGCCTTTCTCTGGATTATGCCACTTCCTGCCATCTATTGACCTTTTCCTGTCTCTAGATTATGTTACTGCCTGCTGCCTACCCTAAACCTCTGCTTTTCTCTAGATTATGCTGCTTCCTGCCTCCTATCCTAACCTCTTCCTGTCTATAGAGCACACCACTGTCTGCTGCCTACCCTGACTTCTGCCTTTCTCTAGATTATGCTGCTTCCTGCCTCCTATCCTAACCTCTTCCTGTCTATAGATTACACCGCTGTCTGCCGCCTACTACTATGCTACTTCCTGCCACCTATTGACCTTTTCCTGTATCCAGATTATGTTACTGTCTACTGCCTGCCCTGACCTCTGCCTTTCTCTGTATTGTGCTACCACCTGCTGCCTACCCTGACCTCTGTTTCTCTCTAGATTATGCCACTTCCTGCCACCTATTAACCTTTTCCTGTCTCCAGATCATGTTACTGCCCGCTGCCCTTTCCCTACCCTCTGCCTTTCTCTAGATTATGATGCTTTCTGACACCTATCCTGACCTCTTCCTGTTTATAGATTATGATTCTGTCTGCTGCCTGCCAGTATTAATTATGATTTTGAAATCCAATTAAGTTTTAGTCGTACTCTAGTCATCTGAATTGTTTTAGTCGTATTTTAGTTGGCTAAAATTGAATGGGTTTAGTTCAATTGTCATTATTTAAGCATTTTTCTAGAATTTCCAAACTCATTATATACTTCTAAGGTAAAAAAAAAAAAAGAAGAAGAATAAGAATAATAAGATGTTATTATTTCTAGTATTATGTCTGGTACACAGATTTAGCCGTTATGATGTATAACAAGTTCATTTTTACGTCAAATTTCGATTGCGTATTAGTCATAGTCTTTTGCCCAAAATGCCATTTTAGTCATCTGAATTGTTTTAGTTGTTCTAGTAATTTAGTCAACTAAAATAGTGTTAATTTCGTTAATGAAAATGGACAGATCGCACCACGGCCGCAAGCGATTCACGATCTGGCAGGACATCATATGAAGGATCGATGAAAGTCCCGCCCAGACGCCATTTTGCTATAGGCCAAACGGGAACTGGTTAATACTGCTGCCTGCCCTGACCTCTGCCTGTTCCTGGATTATGCTGCTGTCCGACACCTGTCCTGATCTCTGCCTGTCCCTGGATTATGCTGCTGTCAGACACCTGTCCTGACCTCTGCCTGCATCAGGATTTAATTACTCTATACCAGGGGTCTCAAACTGGCAGCCCTCCAGCTGTTGTGAAACTACAAGTTCCATGAGGCATTGCAGGGCTGACAGATACAAGCCACAGGCAGAGGCATGATGGGACTTGGAGTTTTACAACAGCTTGAGGGCCACCAGTTTGAGACCCCCTTGTATAGAGTAATGAAATTCTGAGGCGGGCATAGGTCAGAAAAGGGGTTGGACAGCAGCATAATCCAGGGACAGCTGAGGTCAGGACAGGTGTCGGACAGCAGCATAATCCAGGAACAGGCAGAGGTCAGGACAGGTGTCAGACAGCAGCATAATCTAGGGACAGGCAGAGGTCAGGGCGGGTGTCAGACAGCAGCATAATCCAGGGACAGGCAGAGGTCAGGGCGGGTGTCGGACAGCAGCATAATCCAGGGACAGGCAGAGGTCAGGGTGGGTGTCGGACAGCAGCATAATCCAGGGGCAGGCAGAGGTCAGGATGGGTGTCGGGCAGCAGCATAATCCAGGGACAGGCAGAGGTCAGGACGGGTGTCGGGCAGCAGCATAATCCAGGTACAGCTGAGGTCAGGACGGGTGTCGGACAGCAGCATAATCCAGGGACAGGCAGAGGTCAGGACGGGTGTCGGACAGCAGCATAATCCAGGGACAGGCAGAGGTCAGGACGGGTGTGGGACAGCAGCATAATCTAGGGACAGGCAGAGGTCAGGGCGGGTGTTGGACAGCAGCATAATCCAGGGACAGGCAGAGGTCAGGGCTGGTGTCGGACAGCAGCATAATCCAGGGACAGGCAGAGGTCAGGACGGGTGTCGGACAGCAGCATAATCCAGGGACCGGCAGAGGTCAGGACGGGTGTCGGACAGCAGCATAATCCAGGGACAGGCAGAGGTCAGGATGGGTGTCGGACAGCAGCATAATCCAGGTACAGGCAGAGGTCAGGACGGGTGTCAGACAGCAGCATAATTCAGGGACAGGCAGAGGTCAGGACGGGTGTCGGACAGCAGCATAATCCAGGGACAGGCAGAGGTCAGGGCAGGCAGCAGTACTAACCAGTTCCCGTTTGGCCTATAGCAAAATGACAGCCGGGGCGGGACTTTCGTTGATCCATCATATGACGTCCTCCCTGCTCTATACATACTTGCTGTACTGTCAGTCTACGCCTGACACTCCCAAGGATCCCTGGTGCTCCTTTTGCCTATCCTTGCCTAGCCTTTTGCAACACTTGGCTACAGATTATAACATTGTGGCAGCATGCTGTTCTTAAGGGATCGGGAACTGCTATAGGTGAAGCTACTCTACTATGATCTCTGACCTCTGGTACTGGGGCGACATTGCCCACACCTTGATATATATACCTCGTATATACTATATATACATCATGAGGAAGGCTGAGCTCTCCTCCGATCTTTATTTGGTCTTGCTAAACCTTTAACTTCCATAGCAGGGAGTCTTTGTTCATGAAACAGGAGATGCCCATCCATCCCAGACACCAGAGACTTCAATGTTCTGCCTGGCTTACTCTGCTAGAAGACCCTCCAGCAGTGTTGTCTATTCTGCCCTACTCTTAAGCCTCGTACACACGGTCGGACTTTCCAACGGGAAATGTGTCATGACAGGCTGCTGGTGGAAAATCCGTCCGTTTGTAGGCTCCATCGGACAATTGTTGTCGTATTTTCCGCAGACAAATGTTGGATGGCAGGGTTTAAAATTTTCCGCGGACAAATGTCTGTTGTTGGATTTTCCGAGTGTGTGTACACAAGTCCGTCGGACAAAAAGTCCAAAGTACAAACACACAAGGAGGAGCCAAAAGCGGTTGGTCTTGTAAACTAGAGTTCGTAATGGAGAATTAACATTCGTGACGTGGCAAATTATGAAAATCTCGAAAAGCAGCGCACAATTCTCTTCTTCTTTAATGGGATAATAATGAAGCTGCTTTGCTGGTGATACTGATGGAGTTATTGAAAAAAAAAATTTCAAAGGCTTTCTTTTCTAGTGATATCAAGAATAATATTATTATGCTTGTTATTTTTGTATTTTTTTATTTTTTTTGGTGCAAGTTACCACAACACCATTATCCCGTAGTTTTTAAGATCAAAGATACAACTATGTTGGTGTCCCTTGTTAATTTTACATTGTATTTTTTTAAATGTAACTGCCGACTCCCAAACTGTCATTTGAAGTAAAACACAAAGCCAAGTATTATTCTCCACAATTTTTTTATTGTGCATTAAAAAAGAAAACAAGTAAAATTAAACATGCTATCTGCCAATAGAACTTAACCAGAAAGTGCATTCTATGCATCCAAAAATATAGAAAATATACCAAATCAAATTATTATTCAACCAAAAAATAAAATAAAAGCCTCATGCATGTGTCCTGCTTCTTAATATAGTGGGTCAACAATGGCAAGAGTTGGTGAAAGCAGGGGTCCGTCATCCGGACATAATTACAAAAATCATCCAGATTATTCTCCTGGAGCTCCCGCAGCAAAGGCATATGACGGAATTGGTCACGATTAATAAAGCAACCTATTTTTGGTCCAAGAAATCCTCCTCCTCCTGTTCCCGGACTGGACTTGGGTCAAAGCAATAACTCCAAGGCCAATAATAACACGTTATCTCCTCCGATTCCGCAACATGTCTGGTTGACGAACGGCAGTTCAGAAATAAACGGAAAAGTGCGAACTGAAAAGCGCGAAATGAAAAGTGCGAAATGAAAAGCGCGAATCAACACTCACCAAACTTCTACTAACACGAAATTAGCAGAAGGAGCATACAGGGTGGCGCCTGACAATTGAACTTCCTCTTTTTCGGCTTGTAGTACGTCTAGAACAGTGATGGTGAACCTTGGTACCCTAGATGTTTTGGAACTACATTTCCCATGATGCTCAACTACACTGCAGCGAGCATGAGCACCATGGGAAATGTAGTTCCAAAACATCTGGGGTGCCAAGGTTCGCCATCACTGGTCTAGTACGTCACTACGTTCGTGTTTGTTGGCCGACAATTGTGTACCGTTTGTATGCAAGACAAAATCCAGGCACACACCCTTTGGTCAAAAGTCATAGGTTTTGTCTGCGGAAAATCCGATCGTGTGTACAAGGCTTTTTACGGCAGAAGATTTGAAGGAAGACGTCATGGTGAAAGAGAAGCTAGATATTGCGTGTGGATGAAGAAAAGGGCTACATGACAGAACCGACAATTTCAGACTGTCGCTAGCAGCTTCATTTGTTTGGAGAGAGCCACCTGCTGGTTGAAAGTGGAAAGTATGACAATTTAAGATGTAACATTTCATATTTATCTGAAAAAACATGGAGATCTATGAATACTTTTTTTTTTTTTTGTATGAAGCAAATAAAGATTACATTTTTATACTCCTAAAATCATGATGTTCTTTGATTGATAAATCTGCCTTTAGATTTGAGTTATCAAAAGTTCTTTTCTTTTCAATTAAAATACTGCAGAGGATAGAGTAGTGTAAACTTTGCTTAAAGCAGGGTATTATTAATCAGGGATAACAAGCCTAACCGCTGTATACCTGACTTATATTTTATCTATGCAGATAGGGAGTGAGTTCTAAAAAAATAAAAAGAGAGACCCCATTTGTTGAAATATTAAAGAGCTAGCTATCAATCAGTTGTTGTCATGCCTCCAGCATAAGGCTTTAAAATAGTTATTGTTGACTTTATTGTGAGCTTTACTTATTTGCAAAAATGCCATATCTTATGCTAATGCATAGATCTGTTTATTTGTGTTTGACCTTACCATGCATCTGTACCTCCCATGATTCTTCGGAGGAAGAAGCATCTAAAGCAGCCATTCACAATCAGAGATTTGTGGAACCCTAAGGTTCCTCAAGAGTTTGCTAGGGGTTCTTTGAGCTGTGGCTGATTGACCTCTCATTTGATCATTGATGGTGCCTGGATAGTTCTGGGCAGAGCCAGTGGCATGACACCAATTATATTCTTGGCTTTGTGGAAGGGTGGTGTTCTGACCACCATTTGTAAGAGGGGCACTCTTTCCTTACCACCAATGCAAGGGGAATTTTTTACCACTGACTTTGTTTATTCAGGGTTTCTCTGAGTCCTGAAGGGTTCCTCTGGTTTAGAAAGGTTAAGAAAGACTGATCTAGAGGTTCAGCCACCATGTTTCAGCATGTATGAAGAAAAATCACCTGTCATCCGTGTTTGACCCCACTATGCTTCTGTACCTCCAATGATTCTTCACTCGGAGGTATAAGCATCTAGAGCAGCCTTTCTCACCCAGGGTTCAGTGGAACCCTGGCGTTCCTCAAAAGTTTGCTAGGGGTTCCTTCAGCTGTCGCTGATTGATCTCCCATCTGAAGGTGCCCGAGTCCAGTGCCACTTGGCAAAGCCAGCAGTATGACACCAATGATCTTGGCTTTCTGGAAGGGTGGCATTATGACCGCCAATGTAAGTTGGGCAGTCTCCCCTGACCACCAATATAAAGGGAATTTTTCCCACTGACCCTCAATTACTTCATTTTTATCAGGGGTTCTCTGAGACCTGAATATTATTTCAAGGGTTCTTCTGGGGTAAAAAGGTTGAGAAAGGCTGATCTTGAGGTCCAGCTACCATGTTTCAGCATACGTGGAGGGAAATCACCTGTCTTTCTTCTTAATGGCAGCATTGCTGGTAAGATTTGGACTTCAGGGTAATGTGCAGCAGAAACAGAACGGTGAAACAGCAGCTATCAAACAAGGGGGATTCAGGATACTGACTATACAGAGAACTGCTATTCTATCAGAGAAGCCATTTGCCTATGGCAATGCAACAATCTTTATACAGTCAAATAGCTCCACAAGCCACATGTCACAGAGTCAGACATTTTCATACAAGACAAGGTCCCAAGTCTTCATTCCGTTGAAATCCTCATCGGCAAGTAATGTCCTCGTCTTAACAGAAAAAAGACTTGTCAAAGTGTGTGTGTTTGTTTCCTAATTACTTTTCACCTTTTTTTGTGAATTAGTAGGGGTCCCTTCTTCTTGGAGGTTGATGCTTCATCTTTGAGTGTTGGGGCTGTTCTTCTCCAAATGCATAACATCAAGCTCCGCCTGTGTGCCTTTTTCTCTAAGAAGTTCTCGGATTTCGAAAGAAATTACACCATAGGGGATCTGGATCTTCTGGCTATTACGCTGGAGCTGCAGGAATGGGGGCATCTATTGGGGGGATCTCCACACTGTATCCTGGTTTATACTGATCTAGTACTTGCAATCCACTCAACGTTTGAATCCCAGACAAGCTCAATGGATTTTTTGCCAGGTTTAATTTTGACATTACCATTCGACCTGGTTCCAAAATGGCCGTACTGATGCCTTGTTCAGATCATTTGATGTTGCTCACTCTGAATGTCATGTTGATAGTTGGTATGGAACCCGTTATTCCTGCCAATCGTATCCTGGCCACCACCCACCTTCAGTTTTCACGTATCCCTCCCAGAAAGACCTTGATGGTGCCCCCCCTTCGCTTTAAGCTTCTCAAATCGGCACATGACTTCACAGTCTCGGGACATCCTGGTGTACAATGTACCTGTGCCTTCTTGCAGCCTTACTACTGGTGGCCCTCACTTTGAAAGGATGTTAAAGATTATGTTCGGTCTAATGCCGCGTACACATGATCAGACATTCCGACAACAAAATCCAAGATTTATTTCAGACGGATGTTGGCTCAAACTTGTCTTGCATACACACGGTCGCACAAATGTTGTCGGAAATTCCGAACGTCAAGAACGCGGTGACGTACGACGAGCCGAGAAAAATGAAGTTCAATAGCCAGTGCGGCTCTTCTGCTTGCTGCGTGGAATTTTGTGCGTTGGAATTGTGTACACACGATCGGAAATTTTGTTGTCGGAAAATTTGAGAACCAGCTCTGAAATTTTTGTTGTCGGAAATTCCGACAACAAATGTCCGATGGAGCCTACACACGGTCAGAATTTCCGACAACAAGCTCACATCGAACATTTGTTGTCGGAAATTCCGACCGGGTGTACGTGGCATAAGTCTTTCATGTCTGCTCCTACAGGTCTCCTTTTACATCTACCTGTTCCAATTGAACCTTGGCATTGCATCTCCATGGACTTTATCTCTGAACTACCCCCCTCAGCGGGCTCCATCATTATCTAGGTAGTTGTGGACAGGTTTTCTAAAATGTGTCACTTAACTCCACTTCCAGGACTACCTTCTGCTGTCACTTTGGCTTCCATCTTCATCAAGGAATGGGCAAACTGAAAGGGTCAACCAGAATGTTGAACAGTATCTTTTTTGCCTTAATTTTTGCCCATCAGGATAATTGGGTAGACCTTTTAGCCTGGGTTGAGTTTGCCCTCAATAACCATGCTAACAGGAGCAGTGGTGAGTCTCCGTTTTTCACAATGTATGGTCGTCATCCTTCTGTACCATTTCCTGTTCCCGTCTCTTCTGTGGTGCCTTCGGCTGCAAAGACGCAACAATCCTTAAATTCTATCTGAGTGGATGTTTTCAAGAATCTACATCTGGCAGCTTCCAGGTACATAAGCTTCCAATGCTGCTTGAGTCCCATATTCTTACCTGGCGACAAAATTTGGTATATCCATCTTTACACACCCTCTATGAAATTTGATCCTCATTTCATTGGTCCCTTTAAAATTCTCTGCCAGGTAAAACCTGTCGCTTTCAAGCTCCGTCTCCCTTTACACTCGAGGAGTCCTAAAGTCTTCAAAGTTTCTCTCTTGAGACATCAAGAGACATCTCTTGTGCAAAATGAATAGGTTTTTCCCGTCCTCTTCTTCATCCTTCTCCAACAGTAAATAACCACGGATCAGTATGAAATCAAGCAAATCCTGGATTCCAAATACTCCAGGGGGGAAGCTTTTATATCTAATTGACTGGAATGGATATGGTCCTGGGGGGAAAGGTGTTGTATTCCTTCTACAGATGTTTGTGCCTCCTCTTTGGTGACATTTTTATCTGAATTTCATACCTCCCAACGTTTTGACATGGGAACGAGGGACACCTACTAACAAATGTATGTAGGCATAGGACACGCCACCTGCCACACCCCCTTAAAGGAGAATTAACCAAAAAAAAGGTTAATTAAATCCACAAGGACTTTTTTTTACCACTACTATTCCTTTATATTGGCTTTTAAAATGTACAAATGCAGCAATTTAGAATTTGGATGAAAGGTTTAGCACTGGGAAGCACTTTTTGAAAGATAAAAAGTGAATTTTATATACAACTATATAGATCAGACCAAAATGAGGGACAAATGAGGTGGAATGAGGGACAGAAGGGCATTGCTCCAAATCAGGGACAGTCCCTCGAAATCAGGGACAGTTGGGAGCTATGGAATTTTCCTGTCGAGCCTGGCCCTACACGAGTGGGGAGACCTGGTTAGAGGGAGGTACTGTCAAAAAGCTTGCATTTTCCTGCCTGTGTAATTCTTACCTCATTACTTCAGTGCTTATCCTAGACCTGTATCTCCTTCACATGTTGTTTTGCTTCTGCGCTCACCTATGGGCGTAGCCTGCTATTCTGTGAGTTTATATTTCCTTCCCTTCCATCACTTCCTGGCCTGCTTCCTAGTTTGCTTGCCAATATAAGACATGCTCAGTGTCGGCAATGTTGCCTGGGCAACTTCCCAGTTCTTTGAGCTCCCATTTGGTTACGATTATGTTTATCCTGTGTCTAACTACCCGTGTACCGATCCCGGCTTCATCTTTTTATTTTTTAAACAAATTTTTATTGGGCATATTGAAATGTTACATCACATACATCAACTATTAGGTTGGCATCTATGACATTATGTACATATGACTTTCTCTTCACTATAACAAATTCAATATTTGCTAACATTAGCTCTCCTGGACTCTCCTTTAAGTCCTCCAACCTCATCTTTGCTCTCTTTTTTTTTTTAAATAACACAGTGTCAAAACAGTCGACATCAACAATAAGGACACAATTCCAAACATAAAAATAGGTGCATCCCCCCCCCCTCCTCCAGTTTTAGTCTTTCCAGTTTATTGTATGCATTCTCTCGTCCACCACAGTACTCTTCTTCGTCTTTTCTTACATTTAGCTATCCCCACTGCCCTGTTCCCCATCCTCCCCTAGGGTATTTTTTGGAATCGATCCACCTAAACCAAAACTCATACGTCATCTGTGAAAGAGATACATCTGCATTTATTATCTTCACCCACATTCCCAGAATGAGTTGGTCATCATGAATCCATCTTCAGGCGATCAATTTCCTCACTCTGAAGTACAGAAGTCTGAGGAGCAATTTAGTATGCACATTAACCTCCTCTTGCTCAAAAACTCCCAGGAGACACCGCAGGGGGGGAGCATATATTCGGGAGAGCAAAATACTCAGATATGAACTCGGTCACCTTGGACCACAGAGGTAGGGTGCCCACGTGTCCCAGATTGCCCGGGACAACCCCGCAATTAGCAGGTCTGTCCCGGGTCCCGGGCACCCTCATTCCGGGACAATACAGTGTCCCGGAATAGCCCCCTGGCCCTGGACCGTTCTGATGCCCTCTAAAATATCCCTCACATCACTGCTGTCACTCACTGACAGCCTGTGGTGGACCCTGGTAGTCCTTCACATTTGGGGGGGTCACAGCATGAACCCCACAGAGCTGAAGATGTGACAACCCCCGGCCCCCGCATGGGAGAAGTAACATCAGCAGCCAGCGGCGAGAGGGGCGTTCACTTTCCCGGGGTTCCGTTGTATCAGACTGGTGGCAGGCTATTGGTGGAAAGTGGCACACTGCATCTGGCGTCAGGCAACGGTGGCAAGTGGAACGCTGCATCTGGTGGCAGGCAATGGGTTACAATTGGCACACTGCATCTGGTGGCAAGTGACACGTGGCATCTGGCAGCAGGCAATGGTGGCAAGTAACAAGCTGCATCTAGTGGCAGGCAACTGTGGCAAGTGGCACACTGCATCAGGTGGCAAGTGACAAGCTCAGGGTCCCCACTGATTCTGCATTATGGCGAGCGAACAATTTCATTATATATTACAATGTAGTACAACACCAGCCATTCACCCGACAAATCACCCCTGCCGCCGAATTCCCCGTCAACCCCGAGACTACATTCCCCCAACCGTCCCATCTTTTTTTGGGAAGGGGGGCAGGGGGGTGTACCTGAGCGGCAGTTTGGAAATGTGGTCACCCTACACAGAGGCCGTATCCTAGGGCAATCCCATACCATGTGTATAAACGTTCCTTCTGCTCCCTTACACTTATGGCACTCTGCAGTATCTCTCCTGTGCATTCTGAATAGTCTGGTCGGTGTATAATATACCTGATGTAGATATCGAAAGCTGTATCATTCTATCTGTGAAGGAAATAACAGAGACAAGGTATGTATCCAGCACCTCCTGCCACAGTTCCTCAGTCAATTCTGGTATAACCACTATCCATTGGGATCTAGTCCTAGCAGTCGGGTCAGGGCCTCCCGGGCCGATTTCCCTGTAGTATCTGGATATGTGTTTAGTTGTTTCAGGGTCAATCAGGACCCTTTCTAAAGCAGTGTTTTGCACCCGAACTTCCCCTCCCGGCTTCATTTTTTTACGTCTGTGCTTGTCTGCCGCCCACCCTGACCTCAGATTGTTTCCTGGTTTTCCTTCAGTCTCCTGCCGTTTGTACTCTGTACATGCGAGTGTTCTCTGCATCCTCAGCTGGGCGTATCTGGGGGGCTGCGACCTGGTTCCAGCTTGCTGCAAGTTCATCCCCATCATCAGGGTCCCTGGTAAAAAAAAAAGGAGGCTGGGGCTTAGGCACCCTGGGGAACTCCGAGTTGGTGATCTACAAGGGCTCTGGTGAAGAAAAGCAGGCAGGGGTTTAGGCGCCCTGGGTTACTCCCGAGTTGGTGATCTACAAGAGGGCTCACTATCACAGACTCCTGACAGTGGGTGGCCCTTTTTTTAAGTTCTAGGCTGCTACTTCTCTGATTGCTCATCAGATGATAGATTCTTGGATGTGTACTGAGGAGCTCCTAGTGCAAAGTTAATTTTACTTTAACCACTTCCCGCCCGCCGGCCGTCATATGACGTCCTTGAATTTGAGCGGGGATATCTGAATGAGGCCTGCAGCTACAGGCCTCATTCAGATATCGTCTTTTGGCGCCAGTGATTCTCTACACCATAAGAATGATCATAGGGGCTGTTCAGCCGCTTGATCGTTCTTACAGGCGGCGAGAGGGGACGTCCCCCCCCTCCCACCGCCCTCCGGTGCTTCTACCGACTCACCGCTGCCATTGGTGAGTCGGAGAACGGGTCCACCAGCGCCTGGATGCTGAGGATAGAGCTTTCCGGTGGACCATATGGTCTCCGGAGTCTCTATGATCGTTCGGAGGCCGGGCGCAATGTTATGACATCACGCCCGGCCTCTGCATTCGAAAAAATGGCGCTGCCTCGGCCAGGAAGCCGAGATCGTTTTTTTTTTTATTTATTTCAGGCTTCCCAGCCTAGAGGTGAGATGTGGGGACTTATTGACCCCCAAATCTCACTGTAAAGAGGTCCTGTCATGCTTATTCCTATGACAAGGGATGTTTACAGGCAGACCCGATCGGACCAATCATGTGAAAGGGGCTTAAGGCTGCTTTCACACTGATGCACAGCGGTTTACTTGCTCCTCAACTGACCTCAATCTTCACTTCTTCCTCAGGATTCCTGCAGCTGGCTGGTACTGCTGGCTGGTACTGCCAGTGGGTACTGCTGACAGGTGCTGGTACTGCTGGCTAGTACTGCTGGTGGGTACTGGTACTGCTGGCTGGTACTGCTGACTGGTACTGCTGGCTAGTACTGATAACTGGTACTGCTAGCGGGTACTGGTACTGTATTCTGGCTCGTATTGATACTGGTGGCTGGTACTGGTGGTTTATACTGCTGGCTGGTACTGATGACTGGTACGGATGGTGGGTATTGGTACTGCTAGCAGGTACTTCTGACTGGTACTGTTGGTTTATACTGCTGGCTGGTACTGATGACTGGTACGGATGGTGGGTATTGGTACTGCTGGTGGGTACTTATGACTGGTACTGCTGGTTTATACTGCTGGCTGGTACTGATGACTGGTACAGATGGTGGGTACTGGTACTGCTGTCGGGGTACTTCTGGCTAGTACTGGTACTGCTGGTTTATACTGCTGGCTGGTACTGATGACTGGTATGGATGGTGGGTACTGGTACTGCTGGCAGGTACTTCTGGCTAGTACTGGTACTGCTGGTTTATACTGCTGGCTGGTACTGATGACTGGTACGGATGGTGGGTACTGGTACTGCTGGCGGGTACTTCTGGCAGGTACTGATGACTAGTACTACTGGCTGGTACTGGTGGTTGGTACTGGTACTGTTGGTACTGGTACTGCTGGCTGGTACTGTTGGTTGGCACTGGTACTGCTGGCTGGTACTGCTGGCTGGTACTGCTGGTTGGTACTGGTACTGTTGGTTGGTACTGGTACTGCTGGCTGGTACTGATACTGGTGGCTGCTGTCCCAGATCGCGGGTTCCTGTGTCCCGACCCGCCATCCCTGAGCATAATTTTGACAGAAGCATGCAGCTGTAGTAGAGAGCAGAACCGATGCTTCCGGTCGCAGGCGGAGTACATTTGGTATCACTCCACCTGTGAAGGATCCGGCGCTATACAGGAAGCATCGGCTCTGCTTCCTCTAGCGGCGGCTCCGTTCTTCGCACTAATGCTCTGAGATGGCGGGTTGGGAAATCCACAATCTGGGCTTGCCGACTCGCCATCTCAGAGCAAGACATGGCGGGCAACATCGGAGGGTTGGGCACCCCTGCTCTAGGGTGTCTGCTAAAAAAAACATAATTAATGTTTGGGGGGGGGGGGGTTCTATGTCATTTTCTAGCAAAAAAATGATTTTTACATGTAGGAGAGAGAAGTCAGAATGTGCCTGGGTGGCAAGTGGTTAAGGTCTTTGTGAAACGCTTATTGGTATACAGCAGTGGTCCCCACCCTTCTCGGCACCAGGGGCTGGCTTCAGCGACGGCAACCTCTTCACTGTTTGGTGCTGCCTGGGGATGGGGGTTGGTGCTGCCTGTTACCTTGGCGAGGGGGTGGGGGCTGCCTGTTACCGACATGGGGGGGGGTGCTGCCTTTTACCTCCAGGGTAAGGGGTGGTGTGTGCAGCCTGTCACCTCCCTTGTGTGAGCACTGCCTGTCACCTCCTGGGGGAAGATGTATGTGCAGTCTGTCACCTGGAGGGGGGCTTGTGCTGGCACAACCTGTCACCTCTGGAGGGTGTGGGCATGGGCAGCCTGTCACCTCTGGGCCAGACTGGTTCTCCTCCCACCACATTTTATGCTCCCCCTTCCTCTCCGTAGTAAAGGTGACCACAGAGAATGAATGGAGTAGTGGTGCTGGGAGAAAGGAAGCGGGTGCCCTCTTGAGGCTGGCAGTGCAGGTTATGCTGGCTAGCTCACCTGCCATCCAGCCGCATGGCCCAGCTCCCAACAGGCCATGGACCGGCAGGGATTTAGGATCCCTGGTATAGAGCATCAAATACAGCCAACACATTTTAGGGCAAAATGCATTCCCCTTTCAGAGTTTGAGCAGTTGATTTTAATAAAATCAAGATGGAATGCACTAGGGGACCTGTATTAAGGATGGATGAAGACTAGCTTCTCTTAAAGGCACTAAGAGTTGCCAGGACTCCTAAAAGTCAGTATGGAAGAGTCATACTAAACAGCAATTTTTAGCATTCCTGCATTGAATGTGTAGGTGTGACTGTTAATTGTGTACAATATGCAGATCAAACAGCATCAACAAAGCCCCAAGACATTAAAGCAGGGTTTCTCAACTAGGGTTCCTCCAGAGGTTGCTAGGGGTTCCTTGAGCAATGAGCAGTTTCTGCCTCTCAGATAAGTTCCCACTGACACCACTGATCTCTTTAGCTGTCTATAAGGGGGTAATTCTTCCCAATGACCACAAGTGTAAGGAGCATTCTACCTCAACCAGGGTTCCATGAAACCCTTGGGTTACTCCAGAGGTTCCTTGAGGAATGAGCAATTTCAACCTCTCAGATAAGTTCCCACTGACACCGTTGATCTTTTGAGCTATCTGTAAAGGGGTAATTCTTCCCAACGACCACAAGTGTAAGGAGCATTCTTTCCACTCACCATCACACTAATGCAGTGGTCTCCAAACTGCAACCCTTTGCTTCCTTTTATCCGGCCCTTGGGGCACTATTTCATCCACCAACACCATACCAAGAATGGGACATAACAATGCAACATAACCCCCCCCCTACACACACACACTAACAGCCACGAAGGGGCACAATTCCAGTGACATCATCAATGGAGCACAATTCCTCCCAATGACACCAACAATTGGACCCGATGACATCAATGATAGGGCAAAATTCCTCCCAAGGACACCAGTGATGAGGCAAAATTCCTCCCAATGACACCAACAGTTGGGCACAATTCTACCCAATGACATGAATGAAGGGGCACAATTCCTCCGAATGACCTCAATAATTGGGCCCAATGACACCAAAGATGGGGCACAATTCCTACCACTGACACTATCGATGGGGCATTGTTTTTTTCCCACTGACGTCAGGACCTTTTCTACTCCCAATGGCCCCAGTCCAGCCCCCCAAAGTCTAATGGACAGTAAACTGGCCCCCTTGTTTAGAAAGTTTGGAGACCCCTGCATTAATGTATCATGGGTTGTAGATATAGTACTGTAGCAAGCTCTACCTTTAGGTAGGTGCTAGAGTGAGGTTTTTCTGGGTTTAAAGCTTTCAGTGTAGGTCAATTTAGCCAGGCCTGTGCTTTAGGCTGGGCCTGGTTGTTTTAATTTGGGACTGGGAGTTTTTGGTATAGTGGTGGGTGTGACCCCCTGTGCTCTGACTCAGAGGCGCCTCCCCTGCTTTCAGAAAGATTGTTCTGGAAGAGAGGTTGGACCTGAGGCTTGAGTGGCAGGCAGCTCATGTGAGGAGCTCTGACCAATTACCCTTTGGTTTTGGCAGGGGGCAGGCCTCCCATATAAGCTGAGGTCACATGCTGCCAGGGAGGAGTTCTGATGATGCAGGAAGAAAGCATGGAGTATTAGGAAGTTACTGCAGGGCGGCCCCACATGGGGGCGCGCCGAGTGCGGAGGAGGGATGGAGGAGCTGCCAGGAAGTAATCTTGAGTAAAGATCTTCATCATAGAATTGGTGTCAAGCTGCTGTGACCGGGGAACACAGGACTTGTACACAGGAGAAGATCGATAAAGAAGAAGTAGCAGTAAAACGGAGGAGAGTAGATCAGCGTTCTGTGGACGGGGAACACAGAACTTGCCCTTTGGAGAAGGTCAGTGTGAAGGAAATGAAGGAGAAGAAGTTATTGAGAGTAGTGCAGAATGCTGTGGCCGGGGAACGCAGCATTTACAGCAATGGACTGGCTGGGAACAGTAGTCCGCCTATTACCATGTGTCAGGCTGTCGGGGGGGAGGTACCAAGTATCTCTGGCCTGGTAAAGCACACTGTTAATACCTTCCAAAAGACTGTGTGGCCACCAAATTCACTGAGCCATCGGGGAGAGGCTGTGTACGTCTCTGGTTTAGTGATTTGCTGATGCAACACCTTTATGGTCTGCAAGCTGGAAATATTCAGAGTGATCCTTTCTTGTTTCAATGGAAGTAAAGCAACAGTAATTTAACAGTTTTGCGGTAGATTTGTACAAGGCGAAAGGAACTCAGAAGAGGGATATTCTGCAAGAGTCAGTGTAGGGAAGGAGGACTAATAACCTGCAGATGAGATAGGCTGAAGAAGTAGGCTGCAAATGTTGGCAGAAGTTACTAATTAATGCTCTACAAATGTGATGATCAGTCAACAAGTGCTATGGGCATCCCATATCTTTCCTTATCCTACCCAAGTTATATCCTGCAATAAATGCAACAAAACTATGCAAATGACTGCTCATTGTCTCAGAAGTGATAGATGGGGGTCTGGCAGCAGGGTGATTTGGTGGATGTTAGTAACCAGTGGTAACCACACGGCTACAGTACTTTTTCACAGGGGTTCCCTTAGACCGGAAAGTTATTTCAAGGGTTCCTCCGTGTTAAAAGGTTGACAAAGGCTCCATTAAAGGCTAAGTTCGCCTAGTTTTCTAAATTCCAGCTTCCCTGTGTACCAATATACCACTAATGTACCTCTGTTGCAGAAAAGAAAAAACTTTCTCTATATTCTGGGACAGGTTTAACCTCAGCCCCCAGTGTCTCCTATAGAAAACTCCTCCATTACTTCCTTCTCCATCCTGGAATTTGGGACGGGACAACTGGTAATGAACCAAGAAAGTAGTTCAGCAGCTGACCTCATTAACACACACCTTGCACCTGCCCTCCCCATCCAGAAGATCGCTCCCGCCCACCTCTGTAGTTCCATGCTTTTTCAATGCAGGCAATGTTAGTGAGCACTGTTTTCCTCAATCCACAGCCATCAATCATTTTGGATCTTCATCGTGCATGAATCATTTCTTTGGCAGTGTAAGGTAAAAAAGATTCCCAACAAAAGAAAATCAGTGCAAGCTTATGCTAATATTCGTGCATGTGCTAATACTTCTAGGCAAAGATGTACTATTCCTGTTTAACGTGCTCGCATTCATGCACTCACTCGCATGCGCACGTGCACATACGAATTAGTGTGCATACTTGGCGCCCAGCTGCCTATTTAAACTGGCCTGAATGGTCTTCAGCTTGTACCTGCATTCCTGTGACCTGATCCATTAAACCTGCTTACCTGTGTATGACCCGGCTTTCTCCTGGACTCTGCCTTTGCTCCTGCATTAACCTTGTTCACCTGATCTCTTGGACCTCCGCCTGTTTACTGTACTTATATTTGCCTGCTGATTCTGTACATTACGGCCTGGCTGTTACCTACCTTGGCCTGCTTCCTGGACTTGCTTTGTCTGCTGACTCGGTGCCTTGGTACCCGGCGGCCGCTGATCGTTGTCTGCATATCGGCTCTGCTACCATCTCCTGCTCTGGGGCCAGGCTGCTTCAGTATCCTGTTCCTAGGACTACAACTCCCAGCTCCTTCCACCTAAGTGCAGACTGACACAGCGCTCCACCGATCGCAGCGATACGACGCCGTCAGGATAACTGAACCACCGCCCGGCCGTCATCTACTATGGGCCGGGCGGGAAGTGGTTAAGGGTAAATGTTTGTCAGCCATTCCACGAGCGGGCGCAAATTTTGAAGCGTGACATGCTGGGTATCAATTTACTCGGCGTAACATTATCTTTCACAATATAGAAAAAAAATTGGGCTAACTTTACTGTTGTCTTATTTTTTAATTAAAAAAAAGTGTATTTTTCTAACAAAAGTGCGCTTGTAAGACCGCTGAGCAAATACGGTGCGAAAGAAAGTATTGCAACAACCGCCATTTTATTCTCTAGGGTGTTAGAAAAAAATATATATAATGTTTGGGGGTTCTAAGTAATTTTCTAGCAACAAAAAAATGTTTTTAACTTGTAAACAACAAATCTCAGAAAGAGGCTCGGTCCTTAAGTGGTTAATCGACCCATCGAGGAGGCACAGAGACCAAAAAAGGCCGATCTTCATCTTTTTAGCAGCCAGCATAGCCAAGATCGTGGAAATCACCCTCCATCCGCTTTAGATCTGGTCATATAAAAATGGTCATAGATCAGGGTAAATGAGAAATGAACAGCAGTTCCTAATTATAAAACGTATTTATTTTTGGTAAAACATGGGATCCATGGATACATCATCTCTAATGGAAACTAGAATACGGTCTGGCGTAGTGGATTGTGGTTCTCCTACAACCTCTGACTCTTCTCTTTTTCCTTAACTATTCCTTTACTCGATTTTTTTCCTGTTCTTATTCTCCTCTCAGGTATTTCCTGGTTTGGATCGTTAAAATTGTTATTTCGAGTGTTGAGGAACATCGGTTAATGTATGTGGAAGATGTGCTTTCACCTACTGACGCTATGAATAGTACTACATCGCACTACATCGCATTACATTGCATTATCTACAGTGGTTTTTCGAACTGCTAAAATTTACAAAGTACACTACGTTGAGTCTTGTCTTCCAAGTGATACATAGAATGGTGTTCACAGCTATATGTACTACTACACTTTTTGGGTACTCTGCTCAAAATAGTTAATAAAAACTATTGGAAAACAAAATGAAAAGGAAAAGTTCACATAAAGTGGCCCACACAGGGGTTTTCAGCTTCACAAAGCAAACAGCCAACCCCAAAAAAATGCAGAGGAAATCCCCTAGCCAAGACAGCCACCTGGTCAGCAGCACCTCTACTCTCTTTGGTCTCTTAGACCTGTCCAACCCAACCCCTCTTGGCTCAATCAGCTGGAACAGATGCAGCACCCCTGCTACACGGGACCACTCCTTGACCTTCTCAATAAAGGGTCTCCAAGTACCCAGGTTTCTCGCGCTCCTTCTGAGACTTACGGACTTTCCTCCAGTCCCCTGGACGCACTAGCCTGTCTCGGCTTTCTCAGTCTCCACAGACTTACGCAGCTGTCCCAATTCTCACAATCCTGTGGGGCAAGGAATCCCTCCAACATGGGGTGCAGGATCTTAGTGGGAACAAGCAGCCCTCCAGTGGCGTTGGGATAGGGGGGCTGATGGGGGCTGGAGCCCCGAGTGTGCCCCCCAAAAAGCCCCGGGTGTCAAAATCACTAAATGAATTATTAGCCCAGAGCCACGGCAACGGGGAAGATCTCCCGCCACCGCGGCCGAGTGATGTACAAAAGTCCCGCCTCCAGGACCCAGCACCTATGACGGACATCCCACTCATCCAATGCCAAGACTGCGGGACGTGTGACGTCCAATTCATAGGTGCTGCCGGGTCCAGGAGGAGGCGGGAATGACTGCGGCTGCGCTGGGAGATCCACGTTGGAGGCCTAAGCTATGCTCAGGCTTGGCTTATAATGAGAATGGACATCTTGCATACCCACACAACCTGCAGGTCTCCAGTAGGACCTGGACACAGGATTGGAGACTTCTTCCCACCCAAACCTCTTTTGCACATCTCTCCTCCAGGCTGGAAGATCAGATTAAAAAAAAAAAAAAAATTACAGATCTGATGCATTCCAGCCAAGATTGCCCTTTTTGTTGACATCTGCGACCTGGACGTGACGTCATAACGTCGCGCCCGGGCCTCCGACAGTCATAGAGATGACTGGTGACCATCTTGTCACTGGAAATCTCTATGCTCTTCATCCGGCGGCGATGGATTCTTTCTCCGGGTCCCCGATGGCACGGGAGAGCCCAGAGAAGCACCGGAGGGTGGCGAGAGGGGGGGTTGTCCCCTCCCGTTGCCTGTAAGAACGATCAAGCAGCTGAACTGCCGCTACGATCTTCTTTATGGTGCAGAGAATCACTGACAGAAAAGAATGATATCTGAATGATGTCTGCAGCTGCAGTCATCATTCAGATATCCCCACTGATAGTCAAGGACATCATGTGACGTCCTTGAGCTGGAAGTTGGTAAAGTCTCCATGCTTCAGACCCCGATCAGGGATTACAAAACCCGGTTAAAACTGGCTTATAACGAGCATGCACACTTGCATACTCACACAACCTGCCCCAGTAAGACCTGGATACAGGATTGGAGACTTCTTCCCACCCAAATCCCTTCAAAGTCTGCAAGCTCCAGACCCGTATCCAGGATTACAACCTGCAGGTCTCCAGTAGAACCTGAACACAGGATTGGAGGCTTCTTCCCACCGAAACATCTTTACAGCCTCCAAGCTCCAGACTCTGATCCGGGATCACAAAACGTGGTTAACAATGACTAATGAGTCCTCTCCACTTAGAAATAATTGTCTGTAGACATGGCTCTCTCTCTCTAAAATGGGATCTCTGAGCTCAGGCTTGGCTTATAACGAGCCTGGACACCTTCATACCCACACAACGTGCAGGTCTCCAGTAAGACCTGGACACAAGTATAGAGACTTCTTCCCATCCAAATCTTTTTAAAGTCTCCATGCTCCAGACCCCCGATCGGGGATTACAAAACCTGGTTAATACTGACTAGCCAGTGTTCTCTACTCAGAAATAATGACCTGGAGACAGGGCTTTGTCTTCAAAATAGGAGCTGTGAGCTACGCTCAGGCTTGGCTTATGCTTCAGGCCTGGACACCTTCATACCCACACAACTTGCAGGTCTCCAATAGGACCTGGACACAGAAATTAAGACTTCTTCCCATCTAAATCTCTTAACAGTCTCCAAGCTTTAGACCCCAATCCAGGATTGCAAAACCCAGAGAACACTGACTAGCTATTCTTCTCCACTCAGAAATAATCATCTGGAGACAGGGCCCTGGCTCCAAAATGGGAGCTTTGAGCTATGCTCAGACTTGGCTTATAACGAGCATGGGTATATGTATACCCACACAACCTGCAGGTCTCCAATAGGACCTGGGCAGAGGAATAGAGACTTTTTCCCACCCAAATCTCTTTAAAGTCTCCATGCTCCAGACCCTGATCTGGGATTACATAACCCAGTTAACACTGACTAACCAGTCTTCTCCACTCAGAAATAATCTTCTGGAGACAGGGCCCTGTCTCCAAAATGGGAGTCCTGAGCTCAGGCTTGCCTTATAACGAGCCTGGACACCTTCATAACACACAACTTGCAGATCTCCAATAGGACCTGGACACAGGATTGGAGACTTATTCCAATCCAAATCTCTTTACAGTCTCCAAGCTTCAAACCCCAATCCAGGATTACAAAACCCACAGAACACTGACTAGCCATTCTTCTCTACTCAGAAATAATCATCTGGAGACAGGGCCCTGGCTTCAAAATGGGAGCTCTGAGCTATGCTCAGACTTGGCTTATAACAAGCATGGGTATATGAATATCCACACAACCTGCAGGTCTCCAGTAAGACCTGGACACAGAATTGGAGACTTCTTCCCACCCAAATCTCTTTAAAGTCTCTATGCTCCAGACCCCGATCTGGGATTACATAACCCGGTTAACACTGACTAGCCAGTTTTTTCCACTCAGAAAAAATCTTCTGGAGACAGGGATCTGTCTTTACAATGGCAGCCCTGAGCTATGCTCAGGCTTGTCTTATAATGAGCATGCACGCCTGCATACCCGCACAACCTGCAGATCTCCAGTAAGACCTGGACACAGGTATGGAGACTTCTTCCCACCCAAATCTCTTTAAAGCCTCCACGCTTCAGACCCCGATCCGGGATTACAAAACCCGGTTAGCAACTGACTAGGCAAAACATAACACAGTTAACAATGACTAATAAGTCTTCTCCACCCAGAAATGGAGAATCTGTCTCCCAAATGGGAGCCCTGAGCTATGCTCAGGCCTGGCTTATAACGAGCCTGGACATCTTCATAACCACACAACTTGCAGGTCTCCAATAGGACCTGGACACAGGAATGAAGACTTCTTTCCACCCAAACCTCTCGAAAAGTCTCCAACCTCCAGACCCCAATTAGGGATTACTGTACAAAACCTGGTTAACACTGACTAGCCAGTCTTCCCCACTCAGAAATATTTCTCTGGAGCTTCATACTCCACCTTAATAACACTTTGCGTTTTTTTCCCCTAAACTAACACTGTGGTAGGTTCCAGCACTGTAACAATGTATATACAACTATACAACAAACTTTACTTAATACAATTCTAAAACATACTAATAAAAGTGACATATACAAGACATGGATCAACCCCCAAAAATAACATTAAAAGTTATAGCTGGGCCATGCCAAAAAAGAATGACATTTTTGCCAATTATTTATATGGAATATAGAGGCCGGAAAATAGAAAAACAGCCATAAATTGTAAATACTAGTATCGGAAAGGAGTATAGATGATATTTTCTGCCGGTTCCTAGTTGACTGTAGCAATGGCCTCAAATATTATTAAATTCACTGATGCCTGCAAAAACAAAATGTCCCCCTAGGGCAGTAGTGCCCAGTCCCCCAATCATCTTTTTTTTTTGCCAATTCCTTGGCTATTAGCCTAAAAAAATTGAGAAAACTTGATTTGGCTACTGTTGACTTCAAAGGAAATTTGGATTCGGCAGCACAACATTTGATATGATTGGCCCGAACCAATCCAAACCGAAACCAGGTGCGTTCGGCTTATCCATAATTAACAAGGACGTCTTCCATCAAAGCTTCTGCCGAAGATCTTCTGCTAAGGATCTTCAGCAGAAGCTTCACCTTGCTGATATTGCTTTGTGCACTGGTGAGCAGTCATGTTGGAACAGGAAGGGGCCATCCCCAAACTCTTCCCACAAAGTTGGGAGCATGAAATGGTCCAAAATGTCTTGGTATGCTGACGCCTTAAGGAGTTTCCTTAAGGGGTCAACCCTTGAAAAACAACCCCACACCATAATCCCCCCTCCACCAAATGATTTGGACCAGTGCACTAAGCAAGGTCCATAAAGGCATGGATGAGCGAGTTTGGGGTGGAGGAACTTGACCGGCCTTCACAGGATCCTGACCTCAACCCGATAGAACAGCTTTGGGATGAATTAGAGCTGAGACTGTGATCCAGGCCTTCTTGTCCAACATCAGTGCCTGACCTCACAAATCTGCTTCTGGAAGAATGGTCAAACATTCTCATAGACACACTCCTAAACCTTGTGGACAGCCTTCCCAGAAGAGTTGAAGCTGTTATAGCTGCAAAGGGCGGAGCCAACTCAATATTGAACCCTACGGACTAAGATTGGGATGCCATTAAAGTTCATGTGTGTGTAAAGGCAGGCGCCCCAATACTTTTGTCAAGTCAAGTTCCTCCACCCCAAACTTGCTCCTCCATGTCTTTATGGACCTTGCTTTGTGCACTGGTGGGCAGTCATGCTGGAACAGGAAGGGGCCATCCCCAAACTGTTCCCACAAAGTTGGGAGCATGAAATTGTCCAAAATGTCTTGGTATGCCGACGCCTTAAAAGTTCCTTTCACTGGAACTAAGGGGCCAAACCCAATCCCTGAAAAACAACCCCCACACCATAATCCCCCCCCTCCACCACATGATTTGGACCAGTGCACAAAGCAAGGTCCATAAAGACATGGATGAGCTAATTTGGGGTGGAGGAGCAAAGGTGTTCTTCCCAAAGGTGCTCTATCGGGTTGGGGTCAGGACTCATTTGTTGGAAGGGGGATTATGGTGTGGGGGTTGTTTTTCAGGGGTTGGGCTTGGCCCCTTAGTTCCAGTGAAGGGAACTCTTAAGGTGTCAGCACACCAAGACATTTTGGACAATTTCATGCTCCCAACTTTGTGGGAACAGTTTGGGGACGGCCCCTTCCTGTTCCCACATGACTGATCATCAGTGTACAAAGCAAGGTCCATAGAGACATGGATGAGTGAGTTTGAGGTGGAAGAACTTGACTGGCCTGACAACCTGATATAACACCTTCGGGATGAATTGGAGTGGAGACTGCGAGCCAGGCCTTCACGTCCAACATCAGTGCCTGACCTCACAAATGTTCTTCTGGAAGAATGGTCAAACATTCCCATAGACACACTCCTAAACCTTGTGGATGGCCTTCCCAGAAGAGTTGAAGCTGTTATAGCTGCAAAGGGCGGGGCCAACTCAATATTGAACCCCTACGGACTAAGACACCATTAAAGTTCATGTGCGTGTAAAGGCAGGTGTCCCAATACTTTTAGTAATATAGTGTAGAAGACATTTCCCGCACTCAGGACAATAATACACCTTGAGGGTTGTGTGAGTTCTCTGATGTCTGGTAAGATCAGACGTCTGTAAAAAAACAACAGTTCCCGCACTTAGGGCAGGAATACAGTTTCTCCCTTGTGTGAGATCTTTGACGTGCTGATTTCTTGTCCAAAACTTTTCCCACACAGGAAAAGGGCTTCTCACCTGTCTGAGTTCTCTGATGCATAACAAGGTCTAATTTCCATGGAAAACATTTCCCGCACTCAGGGCAGGTTTTACGGTTTCTCCAGTGTGTGTGAGATCTTTGATGCCTGACAAGTACCGATTTCTTTTCCAAAACTTTTCCCGAACTCTGGACAGGAAAACGGCTTCTCACCTGTGCGAGTTCTTTTAAGCATTATGAGGTCTAATTGCCACGCAAAACATTTCTCGCACTCTGGGCAAGAACGCGGTTTCTCCCCCGTGTGCGATCTTTGAAGTCTGACAAGTGTATGATTTCTGTCCAAAACATTTCCCGCACTCCAGAGCAGGAATACGGCTTCTCACCCATGCGAGTTCTTTTGATGCATAATGAGGTCCGATTTCCATGGAAAGCATTTCCCGCACTCAGGGCAGGTTTTGCGGTTTCTCACCTGTGTGAGATCTTTGGTGCCTGACAAGGACCGATTTCTGTCCAAAACATTTCCCGCACTCAGAGCAGGAATACGGCCTCTCCCCCGTGTGGGACTTCTGGTGCCTGACAAGTACTGATTTCTGTCCAAAACATTTCCCGCACTCGGGACAGGAAAAGGGCTTCTCACCGGTGTGAGTTCTCTGATGCATATCGAGGTCTAATTGCCTCGCAAAACATTTTCCGCACTCGGGGCAGGTATACGGCCTCTCCCGCGTGTGACATCTCTGATGCATGACAAGGTCCACTTGCCGCGCAAAACATTTATCGCACATGGGACAGGAAAATGGCTTCTCGCTCGCGTGGATCAACTGATGTCTGTAGAAGCTGGTCCTATGTGAGAAGCATTTGCCGCACTCGGGGCAGGTATGCGGCTTCTCCCCCGTGTGGGATCTTTGATGTGTGATGAGGTTCGATTTCTGTGAAAAACTTCTCTCGCACTCGGGGCAGGAATACGGCTTCTCCCCTGTGTGAGACCTCTGATGGATGACCAGTGTCGATTTACGGGGAAAACATTTTCCGCACTCGGGACAGGAATGAAGCTTCTCCCCCGTGTGAGACCTCTGATGTAGAGAAAATCTCAACTCGGAGAAAAAACTCTCCCCAAATTCAGGACAGGAAAAGGTCTCCTCCCCCTGAATTCCGGCACCGTCCCACACAGCGCATGGATGCTCAAAGTCAGAGGGATTCCATGGTCTATCCACACCGTGAAGTCCACCATCCATGGTTGAGCTGTTTTCTCCGGCACCATCTCCTGTGATGTCTTGATCCCGTATTCTCCACAAAATGGGACGGTCCTTTGAGGGTTTCTCCATGGCGTGTCCTGGAAAAATATAAAAACATCATCAATAGATATGAGAGGGTTAGTTCACTTCCATCAAGATTCCATCTGGATCAGGTAGATATGAGTGAGCAGATGTTCTCTGTGGAGGTCCCAACCAGCTGGGACTCTCCCCCCTCTTCAGTCAAAGGGCCTTTGGTCCTCCTCCCAGATCACTCCTACATTTACACAGCCTTGTCAGAAGAGCAGGAACCAATGGGGGCTGGGAGGTCCATGCTCTTTACACAACCACAAGCCTAGGCACTGGGTCATGTGATCTCTGATAGACAAGAGGTTCAAAGTTTAGACCTGCAGACCCTTTACCATAGAACAAGTGACCATAGGCCTAGGCTTCTGGTGATAACCAGCACTGGTGGGAGCTTGCTGCAGTATTTTCTCCTGGTAAGTTAAGTCTTTCAGTTTCATGTTACTCCTGTTATCCCAAGACTGGTAATGGAGTTTTATGGTAACATTTAGCTATAGGTCTTCTGGAAGAAGAGGAACCAACCTAAGAAAGGCTCAATCTGTGTTATCATATCTGTGCTACTGTAACTAGGAGTGACCCACAACCTAATACTGCCAGCTGAACCCCAGGATGGGTATCAGTACAGGGAGGGGACCATTATCAACTAATTATTGGCTGATATCACTCAGCTCTCTCCCTACTCTGGACCAATCAGTGTGCAGTAACAGAGCAGAGATAAGAGAAGAATATATGATGGGTCACCTGTGCTGATCTCTGTAGGAGTGTCCTCCTCTATGGATGTCCTCGTCATTCCAGCCTCTTCCATATATTGCTGATCATCCCTCACATCCGTCTCTTCTGCTTCACACTCAACTTTCATAATCAGACCTTCAACCTAAACCAACAGAATGGCAGAAAATAACATCTGTAACATAGAAGTATTTATGATGTGAGATCACATAGAAAATATCATCTTGTAGAGTCCAAACATCATCACCACATGTCAGAGTGTTCAATCACTTTATGTTCCCGACCCTCAACTCCACCTACCTGATCATGATGAGGGCTGGTGTGACCTTCCTGTGTGGAATCCCGGGAGTACAGAGGACGGGGACGTCTTTCTGGTGGGTTTCTGTTACTGGGTGGTTCCATCACATCCTTGTGTCCTCCAGAAAGCTCCTTCATCACACCATACTCCTCATCCTCCTCTATATACTCGTCTTTAACAACAATTTTAGGACCTCCAAGGTTTCCACTCTAAATATATATTAAAACATTCATTGTAACAAACATGCTTGTATATAAATCATAACTACCAATAATCCTTGATCACCTACCTGATGATGGTGAGGGATGGTGTGATCTTTCTGTGTAGAACCTTGGGAAAACAGAGGACGGGGACATCTCTTTGGTGGGTTTCTGTTACTAGAAGACTCCATCACATTCTTGTGTCCATCTAAAAGCACCTTCACCACTCCATACTCCTCATCCTCCTCCTTATTCTCTTCTTTAACATCAATATCGCTATCACTAAGGTTCCCACTCTGAATATACAAAAAAACATTCATTGTAACAAACATGTTTTTATATAACTTATAACCACCAGTGATTGTTCCTCACTTACCTGATGATGGTGAGGGCTGGTGTGACCTTCCTGTGTGGAATCCCGGGAATACAGAGGACGGGGACATCTCTCTGGTGGGTTCCCATTACTGGATCCATCTGTAGGAAACACACACACTGACTGAATACATTGTTTCTATGTGTTTATCAGATGATGGGGGATCTAGGTGGAGCCTCCGTACTGCTCTCTCCTTTACAATAAAGTCTCCTCTTACCCGGTGATGTGAGGGGCGGCTGATTGTCCATGATGATGTCACCATCCAGATACTTCCATTTTCTTTTACTGGATAATGTCCCAGAATTCCCGGCACCGCTCACCTCTCCTGTCAGCAGCTCCATCATCTTCTTGGTGACTTCTAGAATCTTCTCCATGTTGTGTCTCTCAGGTTTTAGGGAGTCACATGGAGGCACTGTGATGGTCATATGATCACCTGACTTCAGAAGAGGAAATCTCTGTATTGGAGAACCAATAGGAATATCATGTTAGAATCCCAGAATCCTCCTCACCTCTCCGGTCAGGTCTGTGTTTTATTAATAGAGATAAGAGTGATGTCATGTGACCTCCCAGAATCCTCCTCACCTCTCCGGTCAGGTCTGTGTTTTATTAATAGAGATAAGAATGATGTCATGTGACCTCCCAGAATCCTCCTCACCTCTCCGGTCAGGTCTGTGTTTTATTAATAGAGATAAGAGTGATGTCATGTGACCTCCCAGAATCCTCCTCACCTCTCCGGTCAGCAGATAGATGATCTCCAGGGTGAGGTTTAGTATCTTCTCAGTCGTGTGACTCCGGACCTCCTCCATCCTCATTGGTCACGTGATCTATGCGTGCTTCCTGTAGACCAATAATTGATAACAGAGAATGATCTGGACTGTACTGGTTGTACAGTATTAGGATGGGGGTGTATGGGGGATAATATGAGGGTTTCTATAATGGAAGAACGGTCCTCAGTGGGATTACACACAGAGGAACATTCAGTTTAGGGTTTGTATTGTTTTTGGGGTCTGGTAGCCTCTTTCCCTTTGCCCTTCATATCTCAATAAGACTCCTATCCTCTGGCCCCATAAATAAGGAAAGGTTCTGCCCCTGAAGGGGTTAATCTACATTTCCACACTATATATGTGTGTATCATCATCTGCTGGAGATAAAAGACGTCACAGTGACTATGGAGGAAGAGGACGGACATGACGGGGGGTTACTGGGTGTAAATAAAAAAAATAAGATCTTATTACCTTCCAGCAATGTATCCTCTCCAATTTGTACAAGGAGCCTATTGTCTACAGCTGACATCACTTCCTGTCTGTACCCGACATCACTTCCTGTCTGTCTTCCATAGAGACTTCCTATCTGGGAAGAAGTGAGAAGATCACCATCTTGTGGAGCTCAGAGGAACTGCAGCCCCCGAGAAACGTCTCGTAGTGTAAATTGAGCATGCCGAAAATTTTCAATTTTTTTTTTTCGTTTCAGATGCATTAGTTCATCGAAGAATATTGTTATGTCATTCGTTATGCTAAAATGATTTGCTTTCAGGATCAGTTTAACTATCTTTGGCGTTCGTTTCGTATATATATATTCGTCGGTCTGGGTGGATTTGAAAAATGTTGCATTTTTTTTCGGAAGATTGCGATATTATGGAAAATTGTTATCAAATGCTTACCGTAATTTTCCTTTCCTGGCGTACCCTCACGTCAGCACACCATGGGATTTAACTAGCAATAAAGAAAAAGGGCGGGAAAAAACAAAAGGACACTTAGCCAAGATATGCTGCATAATAAGGAAAAACAAATTTTATTTCTCTTGTAAGGCTGCCGAGACCACCGCTGTCCCGAACTTTGCGGATGCTGTGGCCTAAATATCCAGGTTATAGTGGCGTGCAAAGGTTGTGCAGGAACTCCAACTGGCAGTCCTACAGATGTCTTCTAGCGGAACTTTAGCATATGCTGCCCAGGAGGCTGCCATCCCTCGCGCTGAATGAGCATGTGTCACTTCCGGAGGAGCCAGACCTTGGTTCTTGTAGGCTAGGGTGATGACCCTTGATACCCAGGAAGAGATCATTCTTGACGTTGCCACCTCACCTCTTTTGGCACCCACTGGGAGGATTAACAGGTTATCCACCCTCCTAATAGGAGTAGATCTTTTTAGATATATGGCCAGCAGGCTCACCAGATCCAGTGAGCTGAAATCCTCTGTTAGTGCAGATGAAGGTATTTGGTCAAAACTTGGGAGGATTGCCTCCCAATTCTCATGGAAGCTAGATGCGACCTTAGACCTCAGACTTGAAGCAGGTCGGAGAATGGCTTTTTGTGGAAGGATCACACAGTAAGGTTCTTTGCAGGACAGAGCCGCCAATTCTGAAACTCTCCTTGCCGAGACTATGGCGACCAAAAACACAATCTTTAAGGTCAGGGACCATAAGGAGCACGAGTCCGGAGGTGTAAATGGAGGTTGTTTGAGTGACCTGAGGACCAAGCTGAGATCCCAGGAAAGTATAAGGCATTTCTTTGGTGGTTTAATGCGAATTGCAGCCTGCAGAAAACGCCTGATTAGGGGATCTTTAGCCCACCTATGCCCAGTGAGAGATGATAGGGCAGAGACCTGCACCCTAATCGAGTTATATGCTAACCCCTTATCTAGGGCTGACTGCAGGAAATCCAGTATGTTTGGCTGAGAAGGAGATTCAGGAGAAAAGTGCTCGCGTTTAGCGAACTCTACAAATTTTGTCCAAACCCTTTCAAATCTGTACCACCTGTGAGAAAAGTCCCTGAGCCCTTAATCGGGCTGATTCAGCAGCCATGCCGCTACTTTTAGTTTTGGGGGGTTGGAGTGTCGCCACTGGTTCTGGGTCAAAAGGTCCTTCTTGGCTGGAAACGGGATTGGCGGGGCTGACAACATCTGTACGATCAAAGGAAACCAAGGCCTCCTCGGCCATCGGGGAGGCCCCAACACCATGTGGACCTTCTCTGCTCTGATCTTCAACAGGACATTCAATAATAATGGGATTGGTGGAAAATATACACCATCGGAAAGGCCCAGCGGATCGAAAATGCATCCTGTGTTAGTGCTCCTGCGTAACTGTATCTCGTCACAAACGGGGGAAGCTGAGCATTTTGTGGAGTCGCCATAAAATCGACCGTGGGCCTGCCCCACTTTCTGAAAACTGTCCGGAGGTACCTCGGTTGGAGTGACCACTGGCTGTGTTCGGGGAATAAATCCTTTTAATACCTGCATCCACCCGGCGATCCATTGGATCCCTGAAAGTAACCAAGTTCTCCAAAGGTAAGGACACATGCCGTGCCAAACGCTGCAAGGCTGCATCCACATTTGGTGAGGGTTCCCAAAGGCTAGCCTGTGAAGAAGACATGGGATACAGTTTTGAGAGTTTGTTTTGCACATTCAGTTATTTATCCAGTTTCTCCCATTCTTCCTCGATTGATTCCTTAATCTCCGGATATACTGGGAAGGTAGGTCCCTCCTTTTTCAGGTTAGGAAAGAACCTATGGATATTTTGTGGCGGGAGTGACTCTGGCTCCCAATCCAGGGCTTACTTAATTGCTTGCAGAAAGGGGCCTACCAGATTATAATCAAAGGTCCCAGGCCCAGCATCGTCTGAATCCGAGCATAACTCTGATACGCTCTCTTCAGGTGAGGCGCGAGATGTCTTGGGCTATGTAAGCCTATGGGAAGAGTGTCTCGTTGGAATCGCCATGTCCTGGAGGCTCTCCTGTACCGCTTCGCAGATATAATCTTTAAACCTCCTTGCATCATCCTCTTTATCTTCTGCCACTTCTCCAAGACAACCCTTGCAGATAAGCTTTCCAGGAAAGGCTGGGAGTTTGCAGGCCCAGCACAGACCCTGTGGAGGATGTTGCGCTTGGGTCTGGGCAGGGGTAGATGTCTGGACACCCAGTTCATGCAGGTCAGGAGAGAGCGAGAGCCTCCAAACAGATGGACGGGATTCATGGCGTCGCAGTGACACAGAACGTTGGCGGGACTTATGCTTTGATGAGCATCTGCGCTTTGGGCTTCGGCTCCTGCAAAACAGCCAAGACAGACAACCGTGAGCGAACGGTTAGCACGCTTTTCCCCATCGCCCCACGCCGCCCCCTTGTACCTATCTTTAGATCGTTATGCCTCTGACCTGTGCGGTGTGCTCCTCTAAAAAAAGATCAAGAATCACTGCATGAGACAGGGAGTACAGAGAGAAACTCTCTTCCCACCCCCTATTTTTCTCCTTAAAATTTTTTTTGTGTCATGTCCCCTTTAAGCAGCTTACAGTGGGGAAAGGCAGCAGGGTGCAATGGGCGGCTTGCTAAGTCCACAGGCAGGTCACTAATCAGTGAAAGACTAAAAGAAGAAAAGAAAGATTACTTACACTACAGCCTCTCTGAGAGAGGAAGAGAGAGACTGTCTTACCTGCAACTGACATGCAGAGAAAACAGGAAGCACGGCCGCTCAGGCCATCTGACTCTCTGCCTTTGTTTAATAAGTTGCCAGGTGATTGGAGGGGAACCGCCCTCCAAACAGGATAAGGAAGAGAGAGAGCCCGGCACGCTGCTAAGGAGACACAGTATGGGAGATAAACAAGGAGTGCAGCCACAGCGTCCCTGAGAATCACCACATAGGTCAGTAAATATTGTGCTATCTAAGCAACAATGCCCGCGACCCAGGCACAAGGGTACCCTGGCTTAAGAGGGATTTACCACCCACACACACAGGGTCCTCCAACCCAGGAGAGTCAGAGAACCTGGGGGGAGGTGCGGTAGGGGGGATACTGCTCACCAACATCCATCAGATCTGGAAACCTTTGGCAGGTGGCCTGGAGCGACCAAAAATGAAGAACGCTGGGGATTAGGAGGGTGGGTCTTTTATTCTATCTATTGGAGGTGGTCCTTGGGGTTACCTACGGAGGATTAACCCATGGTGTGCTGATGTGAGGTAGCCAGGAAATTCCTTTTTGGTTTCAATATTTAGTGTGGATTCGTTATTCATATAGCAAAACTATTCAGAAGGATTTGAAATGTGATATTTGAAATTCGAATCTATTCGATATCCGAATTTTAAATGAATTTAAAAATGTAATTCATTTCCCCATGGGCTCGAAATGAATGAAACAAATGCATTAGGTAATTTCCTTATAACTTTTTTCGGGTTTGTTGACGTTCGATATTAAATGTCTATTAAGAGATTCCTATACATCCGAATCCCCGAAAATTTAATTTTTATCCGAAAATCGATTCATAACTAAACAAAATATACTGGTCTAGCCGGTAGCCCCCAGTAATTAGGCTCCCCCTGATGCTGGCTCCTGGGAAGGTATATAAATCCTCCTTGAATGAAGCTTACCTTCATTCGTATATACCAGTGGTCTCCAAACTGCGGTTTGGGGGCCTTTGCTTGCTTTTTTTATCTATGTTTTTATCAATGATACCAACAATGGGGCATAATTCCCCCCACTGACACCAATGAAGGGGCATAGTTCCTCTTAATGACATCAACAATGGGGCACAATTCTTCACACTGACACCAACGATGGGGCACTATTCCTTCCACAATCACCGATAGGGCCCAATGACACCAATAATGGGCACAATTCCTCCCAATGATACCAACATTGGGGCACAATTCCTCCCAATGATACCAACAATGGGGCACAATTCCTCCAACTGACACCAACGATGGGGCGCTATTCCTCCCACTGATACCAACGATGGGGCTCTTTTCCTTTCAGAGACACCAACGATGGGGCCCAATGACACCAACAATGGGGAACAATTCCTTCCAATAACACCAACAATGGGGCACAATTCCTCCCAATGACACCAACAATGGGGCACAATTCCTCCCACAGACACCAATGATGGGGCGCTATTCCTCCCACTGACACCAACGATGGGGCGCTTTTCCTCCCACAGACACCAACGATGGAGCCCAATGACACCAATGATGGGGCACAATTCCTCCCAATGACACCAACAATGGGGCACAGCTCCTCCCACTGACACCAACGATGGGGCGCTATTATTCCCACTGACACCAATGGTGGGGGCCAATGACACCAATGATGGGGCACAATTCCTCCCAATGACACCAACAATGGGGCACAATTCCTCCCACTGACACCAATGATGGGGCGCTATTCCTCCCATGGACACCAAAAATAGGGCCCAATGACACCAACAATGGGCCACAATTCCTTCCAATGACACCAACAATGGGGCACAATTCCTCCCAATGACATGAACAATGGAGCACAATTCGTCCCACTGACACCAACGATGGGGCCCAATGACACCAATGATGGGGCACAATTCCTCCCAATGACACCAACAATGGGGCACAGCTCCTCCCACTGACACAAACGATGGGGCGCTATTATTTCCACTGACACCAACGATGGGGTACAATTCCTCCCAATGACACCAACAGTGGGGCACGATGCCTCCCACTGACACCAACAATGGGGCATTATTCTCCACGCTGACGCCAACAATGGAGCATTGTTTATTCCGACTGATGGCCACAGTCCAGCCCCTTTTAAGTCTGAATGACCGTAAACTGGCCCTGGTATATACTGTATTATAGGTTAGGTTGTTTGTTTGGTCTCTGCTCCAGTCTTTATTTTCATTTTTGCCTTGTTTATGGTGTGTTGGTGTTGTGTGTATTAATAAACTTTATATTACTTATACTCAGTCTGATTTCAGCTTCTTTAAGTGTAGCCCACCGATCTGGTCATCCCTTCTGCTGCTGGATACCCGCTATTAGCAGCCCTAATGCCGCGTACACACGGTCGGACTTTTCAGCTACAAAAGTCCAACAGCCTGTCCGACAGCCTTTCGATGGACTTTTGGCGGACTTTCGACAGGCTTTTTAACGACCGGACTTGCCTACACACGATCACACCAAAGTCCGACGGATTTGTACGTGATGGCGTACGACCGGACTAAAATAAGGAAGTTGATAGCCAGTAGCCAATAGCTGCCCTAGCATTGGTTTTCGTCCCTCGGACTAGCATACAGACGAGCGGATTTTTCGACCGGACTTGAGTCCGTCGGAAAGATTTGAAGCATGTTCCAAATCTAAAGTCCGTCAGATTTTCGACCGAAAAAGTCCGCTGCAGGTCTGATGAAGCCCACACACGGTCGAATTGTCCTCCGGATTTGGTCCGTCGGCGTCCGTCAGACCAGTCCGGTCAAAAAGTCTGAACGTGTGTACGCGGCATTACTCTCTCCGATGGATGGAATCCGGTGGCTGTATTGCCTTTTGATTGCTTCCATGGACCCCAGAAGGTGAGCCCCCACCCACATGACTGGTGTCACTATGTACGTATACAGAATATAGAATACTTTATTAATCCCAAAGGGAAATTGGGAAATTGTTGCGACACAGCCACACTCAACAAAGACAACAACAATGAACAGAACAAGATACAAAAACACAACACAATTACCAATAACAGCCATTAGCACCAAGTAAAACAAATTAGAAACTACACAACAAATAAAACATCCATACAATTAAAATACAACATAGCATAAATAACACAGATTAAAATAACAGAAAGTCAAACTACCAAATGCAAATAATACACATAACAATTAACAAAATACCAACATACTATAAAAACAACATAAAATCCTGATTATATACCAGAATTGAATCTTCAACTTCAGGGCCTCACAGAGTAGAATTATAATACTTGATGGCCACAGACAAAAATGATTTCCCATGTCGCTCTGTGGTGCATCGTGGTTGTAACAATGTGGTACTTCGCAGACTGACCAGCGTATTGTGGAGTGGGTGGGAGGAGTTGTCCAAGATTCAATGTACCAATGAACATTGAACATTCTCCTATCCAAAACTGTTGTTAAAGACTCCAATTCCAAGCCAACAACATCACTGGCCTTGCGAATCAGTTTGTTGAGTCCGTTGGTGTCGGACACCCTAAGCCTGCTTCCCCCAGAATGCCACTGCATACAGGAGAGCGCTGGCCACCACAGACTCATAAAACATCTTCAGCATCGTCCGGCAGATGTTAAAAGACCTCAGTCTCCTCAAAAAAGTAGAGGCGGCTCTGGCCCTTGTTATAGAGCACCTCAGTGTTCTTGCTCCAGTCCAGCTTATTATCTGCGTGCACCCCCAGATACTTGTAACTCTCTTCTACCTCCACATCCACTCCTCGTATGGAGATTGGGGGTCACTGGTGACTTCCTCTTTCTGAAATTCACAAACACCTTCTTTTGTCTTTGTCACATTTAGATGTAATGGAACGTCCCACACTCTGCTTGAGTTCTTCCTCCAGTCTGAATATAGATATTAGATATTATAGCTGCATATGACAACCAAGAACTAGGCAGGACTCGTTTGGCTGCAAAGCTGGAACTGAACTGTTTATTTTTGAACAGAGGCACACAGAGATATACACTCAGAGGACAATCCCCCCCCTTGCATAATGATATGGGGGGGGGGGGTAGACGTTACCTCCACCAGTAGCATGACACAGGTGTATTCAAACTTCTCACCAACAGACTGTCCTATCAGCAGGGAGAACTGTTGGAGGAATTCCCCCCTCCCTTCTCACAGCTAATCCACATATACATCCCATAATAGGTTGCTCCCAAGGCAGACACAAACAATAGAACAATGGGATACAGCCACACCTCAAACAATCTAGTAAAGAGTCTACAACAGTCTATGAGACAATATATATATATATATATATATATATATATATATATATATATATATATATATATCATGTACAAATCATGTACCTGTACGTCATTGGCTTCAAGTGGTTGTACCGGGGTGATATACATCTGCAGGCAACGCCCCGGTACCGTTTTTTTTAGAGCTGATGGTCGGCTCTCTTGTAATAACAACCGACGTGGCTAAGCTAGTTCAAACAGGCGCTGTGTTAAAACAGATGCGGCTTCTGCCTACCCCCAAAGCTTCACTAGGTGGAATTGGTAAGAAAAATATAAGGGAAGGGGAGGTAAATTGGCGCTGCCTAGATCTAGTAGGTGATTGTGTTGAGAAAGTAAAAAAAAAAATGAATTAAAGTAAGTGATTATGTTGAGAACATTTTTAAAAAATATATAAACCGTCTAGTGGCATGTACTGTCTCTTTAAATTATAAACTATGCAATCAATATTGGTGTTGAATCTTGTAAGTGCTCAATATAAATAGTGTACCATATGCAATCTTGAAAAACTAGAAATTCCATAAACTAGATTGCACATATAAAAACTTGTAATAAATGGTAGATACCAGGTTTTGGGCAATGAGAGGCCGAAAAAGGCACCACATACCAATTACAAGCAAATAGGGGGACACAAAAGGGGGAGGGACTTTAAAGGGGCCAAAATGAGTTTACAACTATGCCATATATAATAAAAAAATATTCATATTTATTAAGTATCAGGTTTAAAAATCTTAAAAAATGATCTGATTGACATGCAATTCATACAACAATGCATCCACTTCTGCTCTACATGTTTCGCCCCGAAGAAGAGCTTCCTCAGGAGACTTAATGGTGCTGCATAAGAATGATGCTATAAGTGAAAAAGACAAACACTTACGTATTTACAATGGTTGTATTGTATAAATTTCATTATAATGATCTTTTTATCAATTACACATGACCTTACAAAAATAATAACCATACATTAACCATTTTAAATCAAGAAGAGGGGCCCACCAGATGCGTAAAAATCACAACTTGAGTCAATTAAGTACATAAATTCATATCCAGCCAAGACCAATGGGACGTAGTGCAATCATTGTAATAAATGGTGTACCGTTACTTCCGGTTTGGAGATTCCGGTTTGTGGAACGCAAGGCGTCCCAGATCTACCACTGTTGATACTTGTACTGATCCTGCAGCACTATTGCAAGTGCGATTTTTAGAAGGTTTCAACTTTAACAAAAACTAATTTTATGGATTCATGCTATGAGAAATATGTCTTCCATCCACCTATATGTGAGTGTACCCAATGACCAGACCCACCTCAGAGGAGGAGATCCCACCAGACAGGAGACGAGAGCCGACCTTGTTTGAATGCGAATGAGGGACATCTTACTGGGGTGAGTGTGGAACCGAGAGGAGAGCACGTGTGGAATTCACCCAACTCTTCACCAAATAATACTGTTCATCCAGGCACAAGTCACTTTGGAAATCACTATATATTTCTTGAACTGTGATTTTTTTTTATATATATACTATTTTATGGACAATTTTTGCACAATAAGCACATAGAGCACTTTATTACACGTTTTTATATGTGCAATTTATAGTTTATGGAATTTCTAGTTTTTCAAGATTGCATATGGTACACTATTAATATTTGTTATAAAGGAATAAACTTGCGTAAGAAGTAAGAATAAAAATCGCAGTAATAAACAATGGGAGTAGTGACACACTCGCCTCCTCACCGCACTTCCGTAAAACGCCACCGGAAATTACGTCACAAGGCTCAAACCGACGCGTTGCGTCACTGGTCCAGTGACTTCCTCAGGGATGTACTTACTTGATGTAAGCAGCTTCTTTTACTTATTAAATTTACTTTTTATGTGGCAATATTGCACTATGGCTGTTCTTTGTTTTCTTTGAGCACCATTTATACAAGAAGTGCCATTTCTTGGAGCGAGCTGTTTTCTCTACATATGGAGTTTCCCAAGATGTTTTGCTATCAAGATCTGGACGTAGTTCTTGGTCTCCGCTTGGGACCTGGATGTCTCTACAGATCCATCAGCAGGATATCTTATCCGACTATCTGATTAGCCTTGTTTGACCTTTGGGTCATTTCTGGAGGTGAGCGGCCGATTCATACACATAAGTCGATGTTTGGATTGATGTGTTGTCTGTTTTTTCTTCTATCAAGTTACTCCTATGAGATTCATATCTTTATATGAACTGACTCCTACCATTGGGCTTTAGTTGGACATTTATTTACATTTAATTATTTGTATGTTTTTGGATACTTATCATGTTCATTCTTTAAGTATATTAATTCATGGCACCTTATTGAATAAGCGCACCACTCTTATTTCTTCCTTTTAAACTATATATATTGAGCACAGTGACAGTGTAAAATAAATAAATAAATAAATATCTATGGGCCCCCTTGGTAAAATGAGCTCACAGATTCCAATTAGATCGCCCACCCACAGACGCCCAATACCACCTAGTCAGGATTCAAAAACAGGACGGATGATCGCACACTGGTTCATAAGAAACTCCAAAAATATTGCCCATCACAGCACCTCAAGGCAGTTGGCAATGCATTTCATACAAAGGTTGCTTGCTCATAGCAACAGCTTCTTCTGCTTTGAGGTGCTGTGAAGTGGGATATTTTTGGATCATTTCATTAAAGATTTTTGGAGTTTCTTGTGCATCAGTGTGAGGCCATCCATCATGGCGATGCATTGCCATCCATCATGGCGATGCATTGTGCTCTTTGGACTCACAGGGATCAGGCTTGTGGTGAAAAGACCCTTATCCACATCAAAATGGGTAAAAGGTGCTTTGCCAGGGGGGTTCTGAGCTTTTGTACTGGCATGCCATGAAAGGCAGCCCCCCTTTTTAAAACCATACCAGGGCACATGCACTCAAAATGGGGAGGCTATCTTGCCAAGGTTGACAATCCTAGCAAAGAACCTTTCCCCCATTTTTGATGAGGATAAGGGCCACTTCTCCAAAACCCTGGCCAGTGGTTGGGGGGGGAGGCTGCAGGCAGTGACTCCCAAACTCTGGAGACCCCCTTGGCAAAGCACCCTGTCTCTATGTTGATGAGGATAAGGGCCTCTTTTCCACAACTCTGGCCAGTGGTTGGGGGAGGGGGCCCGCAGCCAGGACTTATCAAAATCTGGAGGCCTCTCCTGAAAAAGCACCTTCTCTCCATGTTGATGAGGATAAGGGACTCTACCCCACAATCCTGGCCAGTGGTTGGGGGGGAGCTCTGCAGGCAGGGACAAAATCTGGAGAACCCCCACTGGCAAAGCACCTTGTCCCCAAGTTAATGGGGGACCCAACCAAGGTTGTGGGGGTCTATGGGCAAGGGGCTTATCGGAATTCCAGATCCCACCCTCCATGTGAATGAGTATGGGGTACATTGTACCCCTACTCATTCCCCAAAAAAAGTGTCAATAAGAAAAAAAACACAAACAGTTTTTGACCCACGGACCCCCATCACAGCCCAGGGTTGTTGGGAAGAAACCCTTGTCCCCATTAATATGGGTACAAGGTGCTTTGGGGTGGGGGGAGGGGCAGAGCCAAGTTTAGGGCATGTAACCTGGTATGATTCGAGGGGGGCGCTTGCTCATCCCTCCCCCTTTCCTGACCTGCTGCATGCCCGGATAAGGGTCTGGTATGGATTTTGGGGGGACCCCACGCCATTTTTTTAAATTTTGATGTGAGGTTCCCCTTAAATTCCATGCCAGACCCAAAGGGCCTGGTATGGATTGGGGGGGACTCCACACCATTTTTTTTTTCACATTCTTCAATACAATACCATTGCCGGCAATTTAAATGTCATTTTTTTTCTTTATAACTGTCAGTTTTGCTGCAGCAGGTTCTATACACGATACAGATGGGCCACTTTACAGACAGACTAAGGGGACCCCCAGGCACTATATTTAAAGGAATTTTTAATTTTTAATGTTTCAATTTAAGCATCATTAAAATCACTTCCCCTTTAAAAACGATTGAAAAAACCCCCAAAAATTTGCATTGATACATGTCCCCCAGGGCATTGCCCGGATCCCCATGTCCTTTTTTTGGCAAAAAACTTGCATATAAGCCTTCTAAATGGGGACTTTTGATTTTTCAAGTTGGGGTCTCATAGATATCAATGGGGTTTGGAGTTCGGGTCCAAACCTTTGTTATGTTTGGGAGTTCTGGTTCGAACTGAACCGGGGGTGTGTTCGGTTCTCTCTACTAGTGCACATTGGAGGGTCCATTTATTGTAGAGGGACTTCTGTGTATGTTCTGGGTGGGTCTTTCACATTTTGCTATAATTAATAAAGGTACGTGTAGCACCATCCTAGATGGGTGCTTGGATGAGGTAAATTTAGTTCCGCCTCATTGTAACTAGTCTGGCTGTTTGTGATTGGGCAGACTTTGATTTTGACCAATGATAACATACATGGTGTGACACAATTCCTTTTCCTGCTGCAGTGATGGCTAGGGGTAGGGTTACAGTTAGGGTTATGGCTCATTTCTTTTGCGGAAGGAACACCAGGAACAGAGATGGATGGACAATTTGCTCTGGAGGGGCTTCTCTGCAGAAGGAATGGGCTCGGACAGGGGTAAGAAAAGCAGACAATGTGATTGTGCTTTACAAAGTCCCACAGAAGTCAACATTTGAGGGTTTACATTGCAGTCTATGGCCCTCAAGTAGCAAGAAAGTCAGACTAAAGTAGTGCGGAAATTACTTTAAGTCACAATGACACTCATTGGGAAACATTGGGGTGCAACTTAAAGGGTCCAAAGTCGCACATCTGTGACTGGGGCCTTAGTTCTGTTTTGTGTTTGACAGGCTGCAGGTTTGATTGCTCTCCCTGAAAAGCAGAATGTTTTGGGTGGTTCTGGAACATAGGTGAGGAGCAAGGCAAATGGGCACCAGGAATATTTATACTGTCTCAACCAATCCCTGTAAGAGACTGCACAGATGGGTGCTGGAAAGGTGTATAAATAGTCTGAGACCTGGAACAGAAGGGACTGGTCACTAAAGAGCAGATCACGGCCTGGGGGGGATGTCCCCCCCCCCCCGCCAAGTCTGCCATGTGTCTGTTGCTCATCACAGTACCAGCTGGGCTGACTGCAAGGCCAATTCTACTGGAAGCTACTGAAGCTGACTGAGGGGCTCGTCATCTAAGGATCTAATCTGGTGTCACTTGGAGAAAGTCTCTGGAAGACATTGGAAGGAGGCAACCAATCATCTAAGGACATTAGGGAGTACAGACTGGTATAAGAGATCCTTGAGACTGTATGCTGTTACCATCCCTCTAGTGATAAAGAGTCAGCTGTGTCCAAAGGGGACATTGTGTCAGGTGTCCTGAAGACTTCAATCTATTTAATTTTCAGTGAAAAGATATTGTTCTGATTTTTAAAGTTACCGCTACAAGGCTCAGTCCATCATCTACCTGTGCAAGGACTTGGCTCATAGTTCTGAAGAAGAAAGAGTGCCCTCTTGTTTGTACATAGTTCTGGAGTTTCCCATACAGCTCCCTATCCCCCATCCACGTTATCCAAAAAATAAAAAGACCAAAAAGAGAATACCTCTGGACTGTTTATTGAGCCAGTGTCTGTGACTGTGTGCCTGGCTGGGGGGCAACTATGGGTAAATACCCAAGGGACCTTAAATACCGCAGGTTTCTATGGGGGTACTGCAACATTTGGGGGCTTATCTGGGATTCCCCTGAAAGAATTCACAGAGGTTGCTATTGGTCACTCACAATAAAAAAAATGGAGGAGACTTTGGGCTTCTCGGGGGGGGGGGGGGGGGGTACTGCTTTACAAGTAATTGTGAGTTGGTGCAGGAATATATGACTTGAACCCATGAATATCTGTAAAGTTGAGGGATATTGTCAATATTATGAATGTACTGAAATAGAACCAATAAGAGAAGGGGTGGAGGTTTTGGAGTAGTGGAGTCTGCTCTAGCAGCTCCACTTTAAAGGACCAAACTGGGTGAAGCGTTGTACAATTTTTCGGATTGTAGAGGGTGAAATTCGTGTAGATGAGGGATGCTTAAATCAGATCTTTACATTCGCCTGATTTTTTTGGTGGTGTGCTCTGCCCATTTCAGATGTCCACCCACCCCGCAAATCCAGCGTTGTCCAGCTGAGATTCTCTTCCCTTCTGGCAGCATTTGGTCCTGCTCCGCCATGTTTTGTCGTGACGTCTTTGCACGTCTGATGCTAGGCCTGCCCCCCTCCTCCTTTACTGAATGAAAGGCTATGCCTCCTGGGATACATGACGTGCATATCCCAGGAGGAAAAGGGGGCATAGTGCACGTCTTATGGGCTGTAAAAATTACTTACTTATGAAAAAAAAAAGTAATCTGTGAAGAAGACCTAAGGAGGGATGATGTTTTTGAGGCTGAAGATCTTCTTTAAGGCAATAAATAATGAGATACCACAATATCATAATATGCAGTGCCTTGCAAAAGTATTCACCCCCCTTGGCATTATTTGTGTTTTGTTGCCTCACAACCTGGAATTAACATGGATTGTTTGAGGATTTGCATCATTTACACTCCCACAACTCTGAAGATGTTTTTTTTTTTATTGTGAAGCAAACAACAAATAGGACAAAACAACAGAAAAAGTAAATGTGCATAACTATTCACCCCCCTAAAGTCAATACTTTGTAGAGCCAACTTTTGCGGCTATCACAGCTCCAAGTGGCTTTGGATAAGTCTCTATGAGCTTGCCACATCTTACCACTGGGATTTTTGCCCATTCCTCCTTGCAAAACTGCTCTAGCTCCTTCAAGTTGGATTGTTTGCGCTTGTGAACAGCAATCTTTAAGTCTGACCACAGATTTTCTATTGGATTGAGGTCTGGGCTTTGACTAGGCCATTCCAACACATTTACATGTTTCCCCTTAAACCACTCAAGTGTTGCTTTAGCAGTGTGTTTGGGGTCATTGTCCTGCTGGAAGGTGAACCTCTGTCCCAGCCTCAAATCACACACAGAGTGGTACAAGTTTTGCTCAAGAATATCCCTGTATTTATCACCATCCATCTTTCCCTCAACTCTGACCAGTTTCCCAGTCCTGACTGCTGAAATCCATCCCCACAGCATGATGCTGCCACCACCATGTTTCACAGTGGGGATGGTGTTCTTTGGGTCATGTGATGTGTTGGGTTTGCACCAGACATAGCGTTTTCTTTGATGGCCAAAAAGTTAAATTTTAGTCTCATCAGACCAGAGCACCTTCCTCCATACATTTTGGGAGTCTCCCACATGCCTTTTCCCAAACTCAGAACGTGCCATTTTGTTTTTTGCTGAAAATAATGGCTTTCTTCTGGCCACTCTGCCATAAAGCCCAACTCTATGGAGTGTACGGCTTATTGTCGTCCTATGTACAGATATTCCAGTCTCTGCTGTGGAACTCTGCAGCTCTTCCAGGGTTACCTTAGGTCTCTGTGCTGCCTCTCTGATTAATGCCCTCCTTGCCCGCTCCGTGAGTTTTGGTGTGCGGCCGTCTCTTGGCAGGTTTGCTGTTGTGCCATGTTCTTTCCATTTGGTTATGATAGATTTGATGATGCTCCTAGGGATCATCAAAGATTTGGATATTTTTTTTATAACCTAACCCTGACTTGTACTTCTCAACAACATTGTCCCTTACTTGTCTGGAGAGTTCCTTGGTCTTCATGGCAGTGTTTGGTTAGTGGTGCCTCTTGCTTAGGTGTTGCCGCCTCTGGGGCCTTTAAAAAAGGTGTGTATATGTAATGACAGATCATGTGACACTTAGATTGCACACGGGTGGACATCATTTCACTAATTATGTGACTTCTGAAGGTAATTGGTTGCACCAGAGCTTTTTATGGGCTTCATAACAAAGGGGGTGAATACATACGCACATGCCAATTATCAGTTTTTATTTCTGAAAAATTGTTTTATGTATATATTTTTCCAATTTTACTTCACCAACTTAGACTATTGTGTTCTGATCCATCACATATAATTCAGATAAAAAAAAACATTGAACTAAAGGCTGTAATGTAACAAAATAGGTAAAAAGCCAAGGGAGGTGAATACTTTTGCAAGGCACTGTATTATTACAGCAAAAATTACGGTACATTATAATGACGTAACTCAAAAATCCAGCAACCTGCCGAGCAGAATGGGAGATGTTGATGTTTTCAGAGATGAGAATGTAGTTGGTGTTCCAGAAACGCAGCCTGACCCCCTCACAAGACCGGGCTGTTGGTTTGCAACGTAAACAACTTAATTGGAACCCAAAACAATACATAAACCTGGTACAAAATAAGAAGGGCCCAAAACAGTATTAAAAGACATAAACATGTATATAGACTATTATGGAAGAACCTTTATTAATGCAATTCCAAAATATACCAATACAAGCGAGCCGTACAAGATATGGATCAATCCCCAAAATAACGTTAGAGGTTAAACCTTGGCCACGCCAAAAAAGACATTTTTGCAAACTATTTATACATATTTTAGTAGCCCGAATTCAAAAACAAAAGAAAAACATCCATACATTATAAATATAAGTACCAGAAAGGAATATAGGCAATATTTTTTGTGAGCTAGGGATCACGCTGGACCAGTCCAGAAGGTTACCGATAGTTGTTAGGTGGTTCCATGGGTAAGTGGTGGTGCTGATCTTCATTAGGTTTGGGCTGCTTACCTTACTGATATGATGGAGCTAGCCACCTCAGTAGACCCAATGCTTGAATGAGAAAGAAGGAAGGAGCACCCGCTGTCCAAGATAATTAAACTCTTGTAGAGGGGTTTAAATCGTTTATTGAAAAGCGTGAGAACGTACAGACAACGCGTTTCAGGGGCACTACCGTCACCATGACGTCTTCCATTGAAGCTCATGTTGAAAATCAAGGGAAAAACATACAAAATGGCTACAGGAACTTTAGCGATTTCCATTTAAAGTGCTTCTTCCATTATAAAGATCAGAGGAGCGCTCAACCACGTGTTTTCTGAGATGTATAGCAAGGTGTGTTGATCTCCCCAGTGTGAGATCTCGGATGTACGGCAAAATATGATCCATATAGAAGATATTTCCCTTATTCAGGACACTAATACACCTAGGAGTTGGCGTGGGTTTTTCGATGTTGGGTAAGATAAGACTTTTGTGAAAAACATTTCCCACACTCAGGGCAGGAAAATGGCTTCTCCCCCGTATGAGCTCTTTGATGTGTAGCAAGGTCGGATTTCCGACCAAAACCTTTCCCGCACTCAAGGCAGGAATACGGTTTCTCCCCCGTGTGGGATCTTTGATGCTTAACAAGGTCTGATTTCTGCTTATAACATTTCCCGCACTCGGGGCAGGCATACGGCTTTTCCCCCGTGTGAGTTCTTTCATGTATAACAAGGTCCAATTTCCGTGGAAAGCATTTCTCGCACATAGGGCAGGCAAATGGCTTCTCACCTGTGTGCAATATCTGATGTCTGGCAAAGTTGGCCTTCTGCGAAAAAGATTTGCCACAGTCAGGGCAGGAAAATGGTTTCTCCCCCGTGTGAGATCTTTGATGAACAACCAGGTTTGATTTTCGTGGGAAGCATTTCCCGCAGTCAGGACAGGAATACGGCTTCTCGCCCCGGTGCAATCTCTGATGGCTAGAAAGATGGGCCCTCTGTGTGAAACATTTTCCACACTCAGGGCAGGAATACGGCTTCTCCCCAGTGTGAGTTCTGTGGTGTATAAGAAGTTCTGATTTCCATACAAAACATTTCCCGCACTGAGGGCAGGAATATGGCTTCTCACCCATGTGCAATTTCTGGTGTGCTGAAAGATAGGACTTCTGAGAAAAACGTTTCCCGCAGTCAGTGCACGCAAATGGCTTCTCCCCCGTGTGAGATTTGGAATGTTCAACAAGTTCTGATTTACAAACAAAACCTTTCCCACACTCAGAACAGAAGTGAAGCTTATCACCCTCGTGAAAGCTCCGATATATAGAAAGAATTAGATCAGAGCTAAAAAGTTCCCCACATTCAGGACAGGAAAATTTCTTCTGTTCCTGAATTTTGTCCGCATCCCCCACAGTACGAGCTAGGTCAGAGAGATTCGATGGTCTATCCACACTGTGAGCTCCACCATCCATAATTGAGCTTATTTTCTTTTCCACTGCACAATCTTGAGTGATGTCCTCATCTTCCATTTTCCATAAAGTGGGGTGTTCCTTTGAGGGTTTCTTGATGGCGGATCCTGAAAAAATATAAAAACACGATCAATAGATATGAGAGGGTTAGTTCACTTACATCAAGATTCCATCTGTATTAGGTAGATATGAGTGAGCAGATGTTCTCTGTGGATGTCCCAACCAGCTGGGACTCTTCCCCTCTTCAGTCAAAGGGCCTTTGGTCCTCCTCCCAGATCACTTCTACATTTACACAGCCTTGTCAAAAAGAGCAGGCACCAATGGGAACTGGGAAAGGAACATGCTCTTTACACAACCACAAGCCTAGGGCCTGGGGCATGTGATCTCTGATAAAAAAAAAAATTACAAGTTAGACTTACCGGTAACTTGTTTTCCAATAGGCTTTCAGGACAGCACCCGAGAGATCATGGCTCCTCCTCCCACAGGAAACACCTCATCAATTAAGTCTTTAAATTGGAATCCTCCACGTTGCCTCATCAGTTGTTTGTAGAGAACTCCAGCCCCAGCTGCAACACATAAGCGACAGTTATATCATAGTATTACAGCATTAGCATAAACAAAGGGCGGGTTACTGCTGTCCTGAAAGCCTATTGGAAAACAAGTTACCGGTAAGTCTAACTTGTAATTTTCCAAAACGTCTTTCAGGACAGCACCCGAGAGGATAATCGAGACTTACTCCATTTAGGGTGGGACAACAGCCTGTAAGACTTTCCTTCCAAAAGCCTGGTCCCCAGCCGTCATGAGGTCTAACCGATAATGACGGGCAAAGGTTGTCAGACTTGTCCAAGTAGCTGCCTTACAGATTTGTTCGGGGGTGGCGCCAGCTTTTTCTGCCCAACTCACCGCCAAAGCTCTTGTAGAATGAGCCCGGACATTTAATGGACTCTCTTGACCTGTAAGGGAATAGGCTTCTGAGATAGCCATTCTTAACCATCTGGCAATGGTTCCTCTAGAAGCTTGTCTTCCTTTTTTATTACCGGAAAATAAAACAAATAAAGCATCTGAACATCTAAAGTCTTTAGTGTTTTCCAAGTAACTCAAGACTGCTCTTTTAACATCCAGGGTATGGAATTCTTCTTCCTTCTTACCCGATGGATTAGAACAAAAGGTAGGAAGTATTATCTCCTGAGTTCGATTCTGGATCGAAGCGACCTTCGGCAAAAAATTAGGATCCGTTTTCAGAACAATTCGGTCTGAAAAAATGGAAAAGAAAGGTTCCCTGATTGATAGGGCTTGCAGCTCACTGACTCTTCGAGCTGTTGTAACAGCCACTAAAAACACTGTTTTCAAAGTAATTAATTTCAGGGAGGCTGAATTAATGGGTTCAAAAGGTTCCTTGGTCAGGGCCTGTAGAACAACCGATAAGTCCCATGCTGGACAGCTTTTGATTACCACTGGTCTGGACCGGGTAAGAGCTTTAAAGAATCTTATTACTAGGGGTTCTGATGAAATGGATTTTTCCAGGAATACCCCCAGCGCAGCCACTTGAACTTTGAGGGTGCTGACTGCTAAGCCCTTGTCCGCTCCTTCTTGCAGGAACTCAAGAACAGAAGAAATTTGTTTTGGAGATCTGTCAGATGCTGTGCACCAGGAGTTGAAGATTTTCCAGACTTTGGAATAGATTGCTCTTGTAACCTTCTTTCTACTGGATAGCAGGGTAGCTACCAACCTATCTGAGAAACCTTTCCTCTTCAAGAGCTGCTCCTCAGTAGCCAGGCTGTGAGCTTTAGTTTTTCTACTTCCTGGTGAAACAGAGGACCTTGTAACAGAAGGTCCTTTCTTAACGGAAGGTGCCAGTAAGGTTCTTGTTGCATCTGAAGAAGGGATGAAAACCAAGGCCTTTTTGGCCAGAAAGGAGTGACTAGGATCACTGTTGTCTCCTCCTTCCTGATTTTTGCTATTACCCGAGGGATAAGCTGAAACGGGGGGAATGCGTAACAGAGGCGAAAACTCCAATCTTGTGCCAGAGCATCCACTCCCAGTGATGCCTCGTTCCTGTTCAGGGAGAAGAAACGAGACATTTGTGAGTTTTCCTGGGTGGCAAAGAGATCCACTCTTGGGCGCCCCCATTTCTGCACTATTAACTGGAAGACTTCTGGATTCAATTGCCACTCTGCCTCTAAAATCTTGTTCCTGCTTAGGAAGTCCGCTACTCTGTTTAGGGTCCCTTTTAGATGGACCGCGGATAAGGATAGAGTATGGAGCTCTGCCCAACTCAGAATGCCTTTTGCCAGGCTCTGCAGAACTTTGCTTCTGGTTCCCCCCTGTCTGTTTATGTAAGCCACCGCCGTGGCGTTGTCTGACAGGATCTGAGTATGTTGCCCATGGACTTCTTTCGCAAAGGTCAGTAAGGCCATTTCTATAGCTTTTAGTTCCCTCCAATTTGAGGACCTCAGCGCATCTCTTGTGTCCCACGAGCCCTGGGCCCACCGACCGCTCATATGAGCCCCCCAACCCCAGGCACTGGCATCTGTTGTCAACCTCACCTGAGTTGGGAAGGACCATAACAGCCCCTCTGAGTACCTTGTCTGGTTCTTCCACCACCACAGACTTCTTTTTACTGAAGTAGGTATCTTCACTAGTGAATCTAGTGAATCCTGCTGGTGATTCCAGGTTTTTAACAGGAAACTTTGCAGAGGTCTGAAATGGAGCTTTGCCCACTGGATGGCTGGAATGGAAGAGGTCAGGGTTCCCAATGCTGACATAACCTTCCTGATGGATAGAACTTGATTGGACTGTAGCAGTGACACCACTTGTACCAACTTTTTCTGTTTTTCCTCTGGAAGAAAAATTTTTTGTTCTAAAGAGTTGATACGGAAACCCAGGAATAACACTTCCTGTGAGGGAATCAGATTTGATTTTTGCAGGTTTAAAATCCATCCCATGGATTCTAGATGGACACGGGCTCTGAGCAAGTTTTCCCGAAGACCTTCTCTGGTCTGGGCAAAAAACAGCAGGTCGTCCAGATAAGGAATAACTGAGATCCCCTTTAGACGCAGAGGCGCCAGAGCTTCGGCCATTATTTTCGTGAAGACCCTTGGGGATGATGACAGACCAAACGGGAGTGCTCTGAATTGCAGATGTACCACCTTCTTCCCTTCTTTCAGTGCTAACCTCAGATATTTCTGCGATCTGGCGGCAATAGGAATGTGGAGGTAGGCATCTTGTAAATCTATTGATGCCATATAGCACCCTTGATACAGGAGGTTTCTTACTGAAAATATTGAATCCATCCGAAACCTTCTGTATTCTACTGATTTGTTCAGCATTTTGAGATTCAGGATAAGACGGAACTTTCCTGAAGGCTTCTGAACCAGAAAGACATGTGAGTAGAACCCCTGGAAGAACTCCCCCGCTGGGACCGGAACAATGACTCTCTGATTTTTCAGTTCCTGAATTAGGGACTTCATGGCGAGAGCCTTGACTGCGTCCCTTGGGACGTTTGTCACCAAGAATCTTCTTGGAGGTTCTTCCGTGAATTCTATCACATACCCCTGGGAGAGCATATTCACAACGAATTGATTTGAGGAAATGGCTCTCCACTGAGGAAGAAACTCCTGGAGTCTTCCCCCGACCTTGACGGAGTCATTGTGGTTTTGCGGAGGCCGCAGGAGGATTGAAGAGCACTCCACCCCTACCTTTGGGCTTCTGAGAAGACCATGACTTCCTCTTGCCCTGCGTTTTTCCTTCCTGCTGACCTTTTTGGGGCCGAAAGAAACGCTTACGGGTTTGCACCTGTTTCTTCTTAACCGGAAACGACTTTTTCTTGTCTGCCGTGCGGTCAAGAATGGATTCTAGCTCTGAGCCGAATAGCAGATCACCTGCAAATGGAATACCACACAGTCTATTTTTAGATGCAGCATCCCCTGGCCACGTCTTCAGCCATAAGGCCCTTCTGGCAGAATTTGTTAAAGCTGCTGACCTTGCCGATATGCGGATAGATTCCGCAGACGCATCCGCAATATATGATATTGCTGCAGACAGGGTTGAAAAAGAGTCTAGAATCTCCTGTTTTGAGGAATCTGCTATGACATGGGCTTTCAACTGGTTAACCCAGTGATCTAAGTTCCTTGCAACACAGGTTGTTGCCATTGCTGGTTTCAGATTGTGCATTACTGATTGCCAGGTTCTTTTAAGAAGCAGGTCCATCCTTTTGTCCATGGGCTCCTTCAGAGTGCCCATATCCTCAAAGGCGAGGTCCGTAGACTTAGAGACCTGAGAAAAGGCAGAGTCCAATTTTGGAATCTTATTCCATATAGAATCTGGATTTTCTTCAAATGGAAATCTTTTCTTGTGAGCCCGGGAAAAGAAAGGCTTTTTCTCAGGTTCCAGCCACTCTTTTTTAATCATATCAGTGATAATTGAATGAACTGGAAAAGAACGGCCTTTTGAATCTCCTAAACCAGCATACATGCGGTCATGCAGGGAGAGTTCCTTCTTTTCCTCTTCTATCCCCAAAGTGGCATGGATTACCTTCAGGAGTCCTCCCACCTCTTCTAGTGACAATTTGTATTTAGAAGCGGCATCTGATTCATTTTCCTCCTCCTCAGAATCTGTATCATCTGGAGCGAGGGAAACGGACCCTTGAGAAGCGTCCTGGGATATCGGACCCCCAAAAATTATTTGAGAACCACTCTGGGGTTCTGAAGATGGCTGCGGAACCAGAGTATCCCTAGAGGGACCTGGCTCCTCTCTTAGGTTTGACCTAAAAGCTTGAAAGGTGGCCCGGAGCTCATCCTTTATTGTTGACACCAAGTCGCCACAAACGGATGGAGTCTCCTCTCTGACCAAATTTGTAATGCACTCTGCACATAGCGTTTTGGTCCAAGCATCGCTTAGTTTTTCTTTGCAGACAGGGCACCTTTTCTTGACTGGTTGGGCAGAACCTTTGGCCTGGACAAACAGAAAAGAGATATGGAACCACGCTTAAAAAGCTGTAATACAGCGCAAGTAAAAAACACCCAGGTGCACTAAGGAAGAAACATCTCATTTCCATGTGCCCAGCAAGCCACCACCACCTAATCCCCTGTTGTAGGGTAGATATACTAAATCCAGCCACTACAACCTACCTTCTGAAGAGGGGGTGGGGGGGGTGGGTGGTGGGGGAAGGGGGGGGGGAAAGGGTGAGTTACCCCCCCACAGGAGAAAACGGCCCAGTGTAATAGAGGACACAGTCCCTTACCTTAGCCTTGCTGGCGCCTTGGCTTGCCCCCTTATCCGCTGCATCGCTATCCATAGCTGTCTGCGGTGCGTGGTGAAACGACCGGTTCCAGATTCGAAAACGCCGCTGCGCTGACCTGGAACCGGAAATAAAGGCGCCAGGTGACCCTGCCCTCTCCCACTGCGCTTTGCGCCCGGAAATGACGCACGCGCCGACCCGGAAGTGCTGCCTCCTCCCTTACAGGACGTGGCTGAAGCGCTCCTCTGCCACTAGCAACATGGCGGCCGCCACCGCTCATCCCTCATGTAGAAGGGAACATAGGACGGCCGCCCGTTAGGCTAAAAAAAATTGGAGGCAGCCCCCCCGGACGTACAGGCTCTCCCCGAGCACGGAAGAGGGAGAGGGAGCCCACGGGACCATCCATCAAGAGGCAAGTGGGAGGCTCACTCTCCTAGCCTAAAAAAGACTTAACAGGTGAGAACCTGTGTCTCCCAGGATAAACCTGAGAGATCATGGCTCCCACCAGAGGTGTTCCTCCAGCTGGAGGAAACACAAAAAACTGATGAGGCAACGTGGAGGATTCCAATTTAAAGACTTAATTGATGAGGTGTTTCCTGTGGGAGGAGGAGCCATGATCTCTCGGGTGCTGTCCTGAAAGACGTTTTGGAAAAAAAGGGAAGCGTGTCATGGATGGGTTTTGAGGGTACACAAAAGGAAGGGAATGAGGAGTAGCCCCTTTCTTCCATAGTCTGATTGAAAAAAAAGACCATCTAGTTCAACCAATATTTTGAGCAAGTAAAACCAGCTATGGTACACTTGTCACAGCCGTGAATACCTGGAGCCACCACTGATGGGAGTCTACATCCAAGCCTAACTGGCTGGCCTCATACAGGCAAATACAAAGCTTACATGCAATCTGGTAAACTTCAAGGGTTGGTGGGGGGGGGGGGGGATGGTCTAGCAATCCGTAAACACTTCTGTGTTTCCTCAAGCTATCCTACAAGCTAGAATCCTGGCGTTATCCAACGTGTTCAGAACTGGCTCCATGCAAATGAAGCCATCCATCTCATGCCCCTCAATTTATTGAGATATCGATGTAGGGTGGACTCTAACCCTTGGCCAATCAACCCTGGGGGTGTTCCCTCCTCAGCCCTGAGGATGGTTCTGCCTTCTGAATTGGCCAGGGTTAAATGGGCCATGAATGGTTCTAATGGCTGGGTCGAGATAGAATTTTTCGACACCAGAGCATCATTCCAATCACAAGTCACCTAATGGCTGCCGCAGTTTGGGGATCTCTCAAGGGTTCTGTACACCTGTTGGAAGGCAACATGGTTTAAAATCATATTTCTGGAGTTTCTTTCTAGTTGATTCAACCAGGTCTGGAATGTAACAAGTTGCACATCAAAGCTTTGTAGCAAGAAGAAGTCATGCCCTCCAGCAAGGCTGAACAAAAGCTTGGCTCCTGACCAACTGGTGTGATGAGATTGAAATCCTTGTTCAACACTCTGCAAAGCAAGCTTCAAAGAGGGCCACGGCTGCCAGGATGATTGATGAAGGTGGGTTACAAAGATCAAAAGATCAACAACAGGCATTGAAGATGACCAGGGTCACACAGCGATGATCCATGGGCGAATACTGCCCCTAGAGGCCAATACAGCAGGACGGACAGAACTATATGTTGAATGGACTGCCTCTTGGCAATATTTTATTGGACAGGAGGCTCGTGGGGTGTGGTTACGAGGGGGTCTGAATGCAGGGTAAAAGTGCATACAGAAAGGAAATCGATCTCTTTTGGCTCTTGCCTGATGGTTCTCTGAGCCTCATGGCCCTCTGTCACCATCTTGAGCCCAGCTGGAGAGATAATATCTAGAGGACAGCCTTTGCGATAAGTAACTTTGATGTTCTTTTGTAATATGCTCTATAATATTTTCTTTTAGTGTTTTCATGTTAACATTTTCCTATTTTCTTGGGAAATAAATAAGACATTGTTTTACTGAGCAGTATGTTTGTTCTCATAGCTAACCTTATATCATTGTGCTTATCAACAGTAACATTACCAGAGTTTTAATAGACTAGCTAACTATAGGAATAGACAAGTTAATACATATATGCAATAGAGGGAATCCGTAACCACCCTTGGATAATAATTTCTCTAGCATTTATTTCAATACCCAACTCAGATTATTTTAAATCTGTGCGTAGCCAAAGATGTGTATTATGAAAAGGAATTCTTGTCATCTCTCTGCAAAAAATATTTTAGATTTATTGAAATCTTGATCTAAAGTCAATTGTTGGTAGATGATTTGGAGTCTTCTATGTGTATAGGCCTTGTTCCATGTGGGGCCTGTAGACAAATTGGTAGACATGTGCAATTCGTTTAGTTCCGAATTAGTTCAACGGATTTTGACAAATTCGTTAATTCTGAATTTCCCGATTTTGGAAATTCGGGAAATCCGAAATTTGGGACATCTGAAAATCCGAATTTTCGGAAAAAGCAAAAAAAAAAACGAATGAAACAAATTTTTTGTCAGTGCACATGTCTACAAATTGGCTAGAGACTACCTTTGAGGCCTCACCGAGTTGACAATCCACTTATCCTTATCTATACCTACAAGGATATAAGAATGTCATGGGCATCTGGGTGTCAATTCTAATCTACGGGCCTTGAAGACCCTTTTACCGTAAAACAAGTGACCACGGGCCTTGGTTTCTGGTGATAAGCAGCACCGGAGGGAGCTTGGATCTGTATTATCTTCTGGGATGAGCTTTGGGTTCAGGTCAACCATGAGTAGTTTGCAGTTGACCAAATGGGCAAACTAAATAGCCAGTTGGCACATCTGCCGACCTTTTTACTGCTAAATGACATATTCACACTTGTTAGCTGCTAGTAGACTGACGGCCACGTGTCTCCTAGAAACCAATGATGCTGTGCAGCCGCCTACATCCTAGCAACCAGTGACGCTTTGTGGCTGCATGCACCCTAGAAACCAATAATGCTGTGCATCACTGGTTTGCTAGAGAACAGGTGGTCAACACAGTACCACTGGTTGCTAGGATGCAGGCGCTTGCCTGCACCCTAGCAACAACTGATGTAGTAAAGCCAGCTGCTTGGCTTTGAAAAAGCTTCCATAGACTTCAATAGAGTTTGCAGATTTTAAGCTTCTGTTGTGCATTTTCCTGCGAATTGAACACAGGCCGGGTCACTCATGACTACTCCATACATTTAATCCCAACAAGGGAATTTTTTTGGTTACAAATAAGTCTGTTCGAAGAAGAGGGACCAACCTAAGAAAGGCTCAATCCGCACTATCATATGTGTGCTACTGTAACTAGGAGTGACACACAACCCAATACTGCCAGCTGCACCCCAGGACGGGTATCAGTCCAGGGAGGTGACCATTATCAACCTATTATTGGCTGATATCACTCAGCTCCCGCCCTACTCTGGACCAATCAGTGAGCAGTAACAGAGCAGAGATAAGAGAAGAATATATTATGGCTCACCTGTGCTGATCTCTGTAGGAGGTGACTTCATCATAATGTTCTTGTAGTGACCCTTGCGTCCTTCAGAAAGCTCCCCGAACATACCATACTCATCATCCTCGTCTGTATACTCTTCTTTAACAACAATGTTATAATCCCTGAGGCTTCCACTCTAAATATATAAAAAAAATTCATTGTAACAAACATGCTTGTGTATAAATTATATCAACCAGTGATTGTTCCTCATCTACCTGATGATGGTGGGGTTTGGTGGGACTTTCCTGTGTGGAATCCCCGGAATACAGAGAACATCTCTCTGGTGGGCTTCTGTAGCTGGATGACTCCACCATGGTGTCCTGGTGCAGATCCTTGTGTTCTTTCGGGGACTCTGACTCCTCCGTCATCCCATCCTCTTCATCCTCCTCCTCGGTTATCTCTTCTTTAACCTCAACTTTAGAATCTCTCAGGTTTCCACTCTGAATATAGAATGAAAATGAATTGTAACAATGCAGATCCCGACACACACAATGATACAGTCACCATCCAGACACATCCCTTGTCTGTTACTGGATAATGTCCCAGAATTCCCGGCACCGCTCACCTCTCCTGTCAGCAGCTCCATCATCTTCTTGGTGACTTCTAGAATCTTCTCCATGTTGTGTCTCTCAGGTTTTAGTGAGTCACATGGAGGCACTGTGATGGTCATATGATCACCTGACTTCACCATAGGAAATCTCTGTATCGAGAAACCAATATAAATATCATGTTAAAATCCCAGAATCCTCCTCACCTCTCCGGTCAGGTCTGTGTTTTATTAATAGAGATAAGAGTGATGTCATGTGACCTCCCAGAATCCTCCTCACCTCTCCGGTCAGGTCTGTGTTTTATAAATAGAGATAAGAGTGATGTCATGTGACCTCCCAGAATCCCCCTCACCTCTCCGGTCAGCAGGTAGATGATCTCCAGGGTGAAGTTTAGTATCTTCTCAGTCATGTGACTTTTGTCCTCCTCCATCCTCATTGGTCATGTGATCTATACAGGTTTCCTGTAGACCAATAATTGATAAGAGGGTATTATCTGGACTGTGCTAGTTGTATAATATTAGGATGGTGCTGTATGGGGGATATGAGGAATGTTCAGTTTAGTGTTTCCTATGTTTTTGGGGTCCAGGAGCCTCTTACTCTTTGGACTTTATGTCTAAATAAAACCTCAATCCTCCATGACAGGATGGACACGACGGGGGGGGTTACTGGGTGTAAACCTAAAACATTCCACCAAATTGAGACATAAAAAAAAAGACACTTATCAAATATTTTCAGAGGCCACACCCATTATACACCACCATTATATAAACCATGACGACTTAAAGCCAAATCCCAAATAACAATATTTTCTAAAAAAGAAAGTACATTCTTACCTGTGCCACCAAACACAGCTCTGATGCAGACCAAACTCCATAAGGGGTCTTCTTCAGAAATTGACTCCTCCCAGATTGTCCATCTCCTGGTCCCCCATGGTGGTTTTCCAGCCAAACATCATGTCAATGCTGTGTCCTCAAGACCAGGTCCATGTACCACATCCTGTGGCGATGGGGGGGGGGGGGATCACACAAGCTACCACAGAGCTCTGTGGAGGACCAGGAGATCGGCACTCCTCGGTTGAGTCAGTTTCTAAAGAAGACTTCAGCCGGCATCGGACCTCCATTCAGACAGGTGTAGTCCTCTTTTGGGGGTTATGAGAAATGGTCCTCCCCAAACTAGATTTTGCATTAAACCTGGAGGTAAATAAGAGAACTAGAACCTTCACAAAGTTAAAGAGTGGTTTGATAATAAAGTTGGCAGTGCCTCCACCCAGGATGGGGCATCTGTGAACAAAGAGGATCCCCTTCTTGGGAAAATAACCAGTAAACTAATCAAAGTAATTGGGAGCAGATGAACTACTGCAACCAGCATATAACATTAACCATAAGTACATAAATGTACACCAGTATAGAGATAATACAAAGCTTTGAATAAGAAGAAGAGATTAATAACAGTCAATAAATCTCATGTACAAACAGGTATTGTTAGCAAAGACCCCGAAAGAGGTCCTGGTGGAATTGTGCACATATACCCAGGTTTACATAGTTATTAATAAATGAATGAATGTTACAGTTGCAGGGGGCCCTGAGGATTAGCACGATGTGGGACCGCCTTGTAGTTGAAGACCTGAAGACAAGATCAGTGATGATGTGGAGATCCTACAGCCATTGCCCAACCAGCCTGGAATGCAGCTTCTCACCAGCAAAACTGGAACTCAGATTCAGCCTATCTACTCTGCATTTAGTTCCTAGTAGCATCTAATCTGTCATGCAACTGGACCTCTAACTACCTAAGGGGCCATCGGATGCCTAACCTGGCTCTAGCCTATGCTGGTCATTGAGCCTTGAGCTAAAACTAGCTATATAGAACCCCAGACCAGAAGGGGCAGGGTAACCCAGAATAACAGGATCTGCATATACATACGGTTGCAATAAACAGGTTCACCTACTGACATACAGCAAGGAGACCACTACACATACACACACACTGGTTCACAGACTCAACTATCTTGTATAGTGCATGTGAGACAACAAGTGGACAGATACACCTGAATTCTGTACACAGCGCACCCCCGAACCCTGCACTCTTCCCAACCCCTGAACCCTGCACTCTGCGCACCCCCGAACCCTGCATTCTGTGCACTCCCAAACCCTGCACGCGTAAACTTTGCACTTGTCATGTGGCCCTCTCACCCAGTTTTGCACCTCTTGCTCTGCCTTGTAAACACAGAAGACACTTAAAATCTAACAAATCCCAGCATGCACTAAAGGTGGGGAGAGAGAGAAAGAGAGAAAATGACCTCCTTGCAAAGCGCACCACCAACATAGGGAGGTACTAGAGCTGGGTGAGGTAGGAGAGGAAGATGTGTGGAAGCTTTGGGGGGGGGGGGGGGGTTGGGGTTGCACTCCCTGCACTCTGTACACAGCGCACCCCTGAACTCTGTATGTATAACACAATCCTGAACCCTGCACTTTGTACGTAGTAAACCCCCCCTGAACCGTGCACTCTGTACACAGACCCCCGAACTCTGTATGTATAACGCACGTCAAAAACAGGTACCCGCTCCCCCCTGAAAGGTGTCAAATGTGACGGGGGGGGAAGCAAACAAGCAGCGCTTCCCCTTTTGGGTGGAACTCCACTTTAATCCCCCTTTGATCTCAACAGTGCCTTCAAATGAAGCCCCCTTTTGGGGAGTTGTGAGAAATGAGCTAAACCTGGAGGTAAATAAAAGAGCCGGAACCTTCGTTAAGTGTAATGCCCTGTACACACGGTCGGATTTTCCGACGGAAAATGTGTGATAGGACCTTGTTGTCGGAAATTCCGACCGTATGTATGCTCCATCACACATTTTCCATCGGAATTTCCGACACACAAAGTTTGAGAGCATGCTATAAAATTTTCCGACAACAAAATCCGTTGTCGGAAATTCCGATCGTGTGTACACAAATCCGACGGACAAAGTGCCACACATGCTCAGAATAAATTAAGAGACAAAAGCTATTGGCTACTGCCCCGTTTATAGTCCCGACGTACGTGTTTTACATCACCGCGTTCAGAACGATCGGATTTTCCGATAACTTTGTGTGACCGTGTGTATGCAAAACAAGTTTGAGGCAACATCCGTCGGAAAAAATCCATGGACTTTGTTGTCGGAATGTCCGATCAATGTCCGACCGTGTGTACGGGGCATAAGAGTGGGATTGATAATAAAGTTGGCAGAGCCTCCACACAGGACAGGGCCCCCACACAGGACAGGGCCCCCACCCACGACAGTGTCTCCACCCAGGACAGGACCTCTGTGAACAGAGCGGATTCCCTTCCTGGGAAATTAACCAGTAATCTAATCAAAGTAATTGGGAGCAGAAGAACTTCTACAACCAGCATATAACATTAACCATAAATACATATTTATACACCAGTCTAGAAATAATACAAGCTTTGTATAAGAAGAGATAACAGTCCATACATCCAATGTACAAACAGGGATTATCAGCAAAGGGCCAATAGGAGAACTGGTGGAATTGCGTACATATACCCAGGTATATATAGTTATTAATAGAGATACATAGTTACATAGTTAGTCAGGTTGAATAAAGACACAAGTCCATCAAGTTCAACCGAAAAATAAATTAAAAAAATACAATCCCATACACACAATCCTTCACCCACAGTTGATCCAGAGGAAGGCAAACCCCCCCCAGGAAAGCATGATCCAATTTGCTACAGCAGGGGAAAGAAATTGCTTCCTGATCCCCCGAGAATCAATCAGATTTTCCCTGGATCAAACTTTACCTATAAATGTCCAAACCCAGTTATATTATGTACATTTGGGAAAGAATCCAGGCCTTTCTTAAAGCAATCTACTGAGCTGGCCAGAACCACCTCTGGAGGGAGTCTATTCCACATTTTCACAGCTCTTATGCCCCGTACACACCATCGGACTTTCCGACAACAAAACCGTGGAATTTCGTTCGAAGGTTGTCGGCTCCAACTTGTCTTGCATACACACGGTCACACAAATGTTGGCCAACAATTACGAATGTGGTTACGTACAAGACGTACGTGTTATCTCCATTACCAACGCTAGTTTTACAAGACCGAGCGCTTCCGGCTTGTACTCGATTCCGAGCATGCGTGGACTTTTGCTCGATGGACTTGTGTACACACGGTCGGACTTTCCGACAACAAACATTTGTTGGCAGAAAATTTGAGAACCTGCTAGCCAACATTTGTTGGCGGAAAGTCCGACAACAAATGTTCGATGGAGCATACACAGGATCGGACTTTCCGCCAACAAGCTCCCCTCCAACATTTGTTGTTGGAAAATCAGATCGTGTGTTCGGGGCATACCTGTGAAGAAACCTTTCCATATTTGGAGATGAATTTTTTTTTTCCTCTAGATGTAAAGAGTTCCCCCTTGTCCTTTGTGATGACCTTAAAGTGAATAACTCAACACCAAGTTCACCATATGGACCCCTTATATATTTATACATGGTGATCATATCCCCCCCTTATGTATTTATACATGGTGATCATGTCCCCCCTTATGTATTTGTACATAGTGATCATATCCACCCCCCTTATGTATTTATACATGGTGATCATATCCCCCCTTATGTATTTGTACATGGTGATCATATCCCCCCCTTATGTATTATACATGGTGATCATATCCCCCCCCCCCTTCTGTATTTGTACATGGTGATCACATTCCCCCTTATGTATTTATACATGGTGATCATATCCCCCCTTATGTATTTATACATGGTGATCATATCCCCCCTTATGTATTTGTACATGGTGATCATATCCCCCCTTATGTATTATACATGGTGATCATATCCCCCCCTAATCTCTTCTCAAGAGAGTAAAAATTCAGTTCCTCTAATCTCTCCTCATAGCTGAGCTCCTTCATGCCTCTTATCAGTTTGGTTGCCCTTCTCTGCACTTTCTCCAGTTCCCCGATATCCTTTTTGAGAACTGGTGCCCAAAACTGAACTGCATATTCCGGATGAGGTCTTACTAATGATTCGTACAGGGCAAAATGATATCTCTCTCTCGGGAGTCCATACCTCTCCTAATACAAGAAAGGACTTTGCTCGCTTTGGAAACCGCAGCTTGGCATTGCATGTTATTACTGAGATACTTCTCCAATATTGAGATACCTCCAGAGGAATGTTATGCCTCGTTTCCACCGAGTGGATCGGTTCGGGTCGGATCGGTTTGGAAGGCCTAGAATGGTCCGGCCTATTCAGGCGAGCGTTTCCACTGCAAGTCGGACCGACAGGGGCCATACGTGGGTTTAGAAAAAAGGCCGTCATGACGTCACATGTCCACCAATCAGTGTAATGTATCGTTGCTTCGCCCTAACCAAACCGTTCCATTTTCTATGGCCCCACATCTGAAGCAGGACCCTGAATGGAACGGTTCGGTTCGGTTGTATGGGCCGCTTTCATAATGGAAACACCCAAAATAGCGTACCGTACCGAACCGAACCGATCCGCTCAGTGGAAACGAGGCATTATATACCCGGGTATATATAGGTATTAATCAAGATACCTCCAGATAAATGTTGTAGCAAAGATAACTTGCAGGGACCCCTGAGGATTATTGCGATGCAGGATCTGATCAGTGTTGATGGTAAGATTCTCCAACAATCCTGGAAAGCAGCTTCTCACCAGCAGAAACCGTGGTTGCGATTCTGGAAATCAGAGTCAGCTCATACACTCTGCATCTTAAACTGCCTATAGATGGATCGAAATTCTGGACCAATGGAATTTAAATCCATGTATGGGCACTGTGGTTATACAGAAGCCCATCTGCCGATAGAGTTGTACAGAGGTCGATCTACCAATAGACTTCTGTACAGCTGCCCTGCTGAAAAATGTCCTCCCGATCAGTACTGCAGGCTATAGCCTGTAGTGCTGATCTGTGCATTCTGACAACACGGAAGCCTCCCCGTTGTCAGAACAGAATGACACAGCGAGGAATGTGTGGATGAGGGAATTGGGTCAGTTTTTTTCATTCAACAAGCAGGTTGAACAAAAAAAAAAAAAAACCTCATCTATGGCCTGCTTTAGTCTCTTCTAATCTACTATGCAACTGGACCTCTAGCTACCTAATTGGCTGTTGGGTGCCTAACCTGGCTCTAGCTTATGCTGGATATTGAGCCCTAAAACTAGATACAGAATCCCAGACCAGAAGAAAAAGGGTAAGCTAGAATAACAGGAGCTGCATATAAATTATACAGCAATAAACAGGTTCACCTATTATGATGCAGCAAGATAATGGAGGTGGTGGAGGAAGTCTCATTGATGGAGGTGGGGAGGGAAGGCCCATTATTGGAAGTGGGGAGGGAAGGCTGATTAATGGAGGTGGGGAGGGGAGGCTCATTATTGGAGGTGGAGAGGGAAGGTTCATTGATGGAGGTGGGGTGGAGAAGGCTCATTGATGGAAGGGGGAGGGGAAGGCTCATTGATGGAGGTGGGGGAGGGAAGGCTCATTATTGGAGGTGGGAGGGAAGGCTCATTGATGGAAGGGGGAGGGAAAGGCTCATTGATGGAAGGGGGAGGGAAAGGCTCATTGATGGAGGTGAGGAAGGAAGGCTCATTGATGGAGGTGGGGTGGAGAAGGCTCATTGATGGAAGGGGGAGGGGAAGGCTCATTGATGGAGGTGGGGGAAGGAAGGCTCATTGATGGAGGTGGGGTGGAGAAGGCTCATTGATGGAAGGGGGAGGGGAAGGCTCATTGATGGAGGTGAGGAAGGAAGGCTCATTGATGGAGGTGGGGTGGAGAAGGCTCATTGATGGAGGTGGGGTGGAGAGGCTCATTAATGGAGGTGGGGTGGAGAGGCTCATTGATGGAGGTGGGGTGGGAAAGGCCCATTGATGGAGGTGGGGGAGGGCAGGCTCATTAATGGAGGTGGGGTGGAGAGGCTCATTGATGGAGGTGGGGTGGGAAAGGCCCATTGATGGAGGTAGGGGAGGGCAGGCTCATTGATGGAGGTGGGGAGGGAAGGCTCATTGATGGAGGTGGGGTGGAGAAGGTTCATTGATGGAGGTGGGGTGGGGAAGGCTCATTGATGGAGGTGGGGGAGGGAAGGCTCATTGATGGAGGTGGGGGAGGGAAGGCTCATTGATGGAGGTGGGGAGGGAAGGCTCATTGATGGAGGTGGGAGGAGAAGGCTCATTGATGGAGGTGGGGAGGAGAAGGCTCATTGATGGAGGTGGGGTGGAGAAGGCTCATTGATGGAGGTGGGGTGGAGAAGGCTCATTGATGGAGGTAGGGTGGAGAAGGCTCATTGACGGAGGTGGGGGGAGGGAAGGCTCATTGACGGAGGTGGGGGGGAGGGAAGGCTCATTGACGGAGGTGGGGGGAGGGAAGGCTCATTGATGGAGGTGGGGGAGGGAAGGCTCATTGACGGAGGTGGGGGAGGGAAGGCTCATTGACGGAGGTGGGGGGAGGGAAGGCTCATTGATGGAGGTGGGGTGGAGAAGGCTCATTGATGGAGGTGGGGTGGAGAAGGCTCATTAATGGAGGTGGGGTGGAGAGGCTCATTGATGGAGGTGGGGTGGGAAAGGCCCATTGATGGAGGTAGGGGAGGGCAGGCTCATTGATGGAGGTGGGGAGGGAAGGCTCATTGATGGAGGTGGGGGAGGAGAAGGCTCATTGATGGAGGTGGGGTGGAGAAGGTTCATTGATGGAGGTGGGGTGGGGAAGGCTCATTGATGGAGGTGGGGGAGGGAAGGCTCATTGATGGAGGTGGGGGAGGGAAGGCTCATTGATGGAGGTGGGGAGGGAAGGCTCATTGATGGAGGTGGGGAGGAGAAGGCTCATTGATGGAGGTGGGGAGGAGAAGGCTCATTGATGGAGGTGGGGAGGGAAGGCTCATTGATGGAGGTGGGGAGGGAAGGCTCATTGATGGAGGTGGGGTGGAGAAGGCTCATTGATGGAGGTGGGGTGGAGAAGGCTCATTGATGGAGGTGGGGTGGAGAAGGCTCATTGATGGAGGTAGGGTGGAGAAGGCTCATTGACGGAGGTGGGGGGAGGGAAGGCTCATTGACGGAGGTGGGGGGAGGGAAGGCCCATTGACGGAGGTGGGGGGAGGGAAGGCTCATTGATGGAGGTGGGGGAGGGAAGGCTCATTGACGGAGGTGGGGGAGGGAAGGCTCATTGATGGAGGTGGGGGAGGGAAGGCTCATTGATGGAGGTGGGGTGGAGAAGGCTCATTGATGGAGGTGGGGTGGGAAGGCCCATTGATGGAGGTGGGGTGGAGAAGGCTCATTGATGGAGGTGGGGTGGGGAAGGCTCATTGATGGAGGTGGGGTGGAGAAGGCTCATTGATGGAGGTGGGGTGGAGAAGGCTCATTGATGGAGGTGGGGTGGAGAAGGCTCATTGATGGAGGTGGGGTGGAGAAGGCTCATTGATGGAGGTGGGGTGGAGAAGGCTCATTGATGGAGGTGGGGTGGAGAAGGCTCATTGATGGAGGTGGGGTGGAGAAGGCTCATTGATGGAGGTGGGGTGGGGAAGGCTCATTGATGGAGGTGGGGGAGGGAAGGCTCATTGATGGAGGTGGGGAGGAGAAGGCTCATTGATGGAGGTGGGGAGGGAAGGCTCATTGATGGAGGTGGGGAGGAGAAGGCTCATTGATGGAGGTGGGGAGGAGAAGGCTCATTGATGGAGGTGGGGTGGAGAAGGCTCATTGATGGAGGTGGGGAGGAGAAGGCTCATTGATGGAGGTGGGGTGGAGAAGGCTCATTGATGGAGGTGGGGTGGAGAAGGCTCATTGATGGAGGTGGGGTGGAGAAGGCCCATTGATGGAGGTGGGGTGGGGAAGGCCCACTGATGGAGGTGGGGTGGGGAAGGCCCATTGATGGAGGTGGGGGGAGGAAAAGCCCATTGAAGGAGGGAGGGAGAGAAGGTTCATTGATGGGGGGGGGGGGGAGAGAAGGTTCATTGACAGAGGGGGGGGGGATTCATTGATGGAGGTGGAGTGGGGAAGGCCCATTGATGGAGGTGGGGAAGGCTCATTGATGGAGGTGGGGTGGGGAAGGCCCATTGGTGGGGAGGGGAGGCTCATTGATGGAGGTGGGGTGGGGAAGGCTCATTGATGGAGGTGGGGTGGGGAAGGCCCATTGATGGAGGTGGGGTGGGGAAGGCCCATTGATGGAGGTGGGGTGGGGAAGGCCCATTGATGGAGGTGGGGTGGGGAAGGCCCATTGATGGAGGTGGGGTGGGGAAGGCCCATTGATGGAGGTGGGGTGGGGAAGGCCCATTGATGGAGGTGGGGTGGGGAAGGCCCATTGATGGAGGTGGGGTGGGGAAGGCCCATTGATGGAGGTGGGGTGGGGGAAGGCCCATTGGTGGGGAGGTGAGGCTCATTGATGGAGGTGGGGTGGGCAAGCCTCATTGATGGAGGTGAGTGGGGAAGGCCCATTGATGGAGGTGGGATGGGGACGGCCCAGTGGGGGGGAGGCTCATTGATGGAGGTGGGGAGGGTAAGGCCCATTGGTGGGGGGGGGGGGGCTCATTGATGGAGGTGGGGAGGGTAAGGCCCATTGGTGGGGGGGGGGGGCTCATTGATGGAGGTGGGGTAGTCCGATCCAATAGAAGAGCTACTGGAGCACCAATTGGCTGGTTCTGATACAAAGGTGTCAGAACACAAAGAGCATTGCAGGTTGTTGTGAATGGGGCTTTGTAGCTGCAGACTGGTTCCAGGTGGCCATTGTGACCTGTGTCCACAGTCAAAAGAGTCTACAATGAGCGCATGAGCATCAGAACTGGACCACGAAGCAATGGAAAAATGTGGTCTGATGAATTCAAGGATGGCTTGAGGAACATAACAAAAGAGTTTGAGGTGTTGAATTGGCCTTCAAATTCTCCAGATCTCAATCCAATCAAGCATGATCTGTGGGATGTGCTGGAAAAATAAGTCCGATCCATGGAGGCCCCACCTCGCGGCTTACAGGACTTAAAGGATCAGCTACTGATGGCTTAGTGCCAGATACCACTCCGAGGTCTGGTGGGGTCCATGCCTGAACAGGTAAGAGCTATTTTGGCGGCAAAAGGGGGACCTACTCAATATTAGGTAGGTGGTCATAATTTTAAGGCTGATCAATATAAACAGTTTGGGGCAGTTAATTAGTATATTTATTTGTGTGTCCATCAGACTGGAAATAGGGCCATATAAGAAAGTTACCGAGCATATTAATTCACAATAATGGACAGTGACAGGAGCTATGACAAATAATATCATATTACCTCCTCTGCTGCCAGTCCCAACAATGTCTTCCCTCCTATTCCTCCCACATGGAACTTCCTTTGTGCTCTATATATCACTTCCTGTCTCTCCCTGACATCACTTCCTGTCAATTTTCCATAGAGACTTTCTGTCTCGATATAATACAGATCACCACCTTGTGGATCTCAGAGGAACTGCAGCCCGAGAAACCTAGAACACGGCCTTGTGCTGTGTGTGTATGAGATATATATCAATATATTACACAAACAATAAAGTTTGCAGTGCAACAATGACATATAAAATGTCCACTTCTGTGTATCACGCCAATTCAAAAATATAACTTCAATGTGTCACATTAACCTCTTCCAGACCTCCCACATTACATGTACGGGTGGCATGAGCAGGCCAAGTGACATAACCTGTACTTCGCTTAGTACAGCCACGCTGGCGAGCCACTCCCTCCACCATAGCTCCTGGTAGCCGGTTGCTTTGATCAGCTGGGGGATCATGTGATCAACATGTGAGATTGGCCCACTGGCTGGTCTGAAAGTTTTAACTTCATGTTTAATTTTCTGCCCCCCCCCCCCTTCAGAGGTTCCTCCAAGAGCAGAGTATCTCCACCAGTGATCGCTACATGCCTGCTTTATTGGCAGTGTGTTCTTTTCTTTGTATTTCATTCTGAGGTTATTTCATTACCGATCGCGTGCGGTGATGCCTCATCTGCATAGTGCTAACGGTCCCGATTTGGCGAGGACATTCACGGAATTTAGAACCCTGTCCCGGTCTGAGCCTGGCCCGGGCAGCATCAAAAGAAAATAGGCTTTGTCCCGGGCAGGGGCGGACTGTGCCAGGGTGGTCTGATCCCCCATAAAAAAAGCCACACTGCTCTGCCGTCACCCAGTGCGGCGTGATCCTGGTCAGATGGTTGGCAAAGGTTTCATCCAGGCTGCCCACATAGTAAGTGCTTTCTCTCTCTCTCTCAGTCCTCTCTCCCTTACTCCCTTTCTCTCTCTCTTCTCACTCCCTTCCTCTCTCTCCCTTACTCCCCACTCTCTTTCTTTCTTTCTCTCTCTCCCTCTCCCTCCCCCTCTCTCTCTGCCTCCCCCCCCCCCCTCTCTCTCTCTCTCTCTCTCTCTCTCTCTCTCTCTCTCTCTCTCTCTCTCTCTCTCTCTCCCCCTCCTCCTCTCTCTCTCTATCTCTCTGCCTCCCCACTCTCTTTCTCTCTCTCTCTCTCTCTCCCCCCTCCCTCCCTTCTCTCTCTCTCTCTCTCTCCCTCTCCACTTTCTCTTTCCCCCTCTCTCTCTTCCTCCCCCTTCTCTCTCTCTCTCTCCTCTCTCCTCTCCCTCTCTCTCCTCCCCCTCTCTCACATCTCTCTCTTCCCCCACTCTCCTTCCCCCTCTCGCTCTCTCTCCCCCCTCTCTCTCGTATCCCTCTCTCCCTTTCCTTCTCTCTCCCCCCTTTCTGCCCCTCTCAATCCCCCTCTCTCTCCCCCCTCCCCTCTCTGCCCCTCTCAATCCCCCTCTCTCTTCCCCTTTCTCTCTCTCTCTCTCCCCCCCTCTCTCTCTCCTACCCCTCTCACTCTCCCTTTCCTTCTCTCTCCCTCCCTCTTCCCCCCTCCTCTCTCCCCCTCCCTCTTTCTCCCTCTCTCAATCCCCTCTCCCCCCCCTCTCTGCCCCCTCTCTCTCTCCCCTCCTCTCTCTCTCTCTCTCTCTCCCCCTCCCCCCCTCTCTCTCTATTTCTCTCTCCCTCTCCATCTCTCCCCCTCTCTCTGCCTCCCTCTCTCTTTCTCTCCCCCTCTCTCTCCTCTCCACTTTCTCTCTCCCCCTCACTCTCTCTTCCTCTCCCCCTCTCCCCCCCCCTCTCTCTCTCTCTCTCTCTCTCTCTCTCTCTCTCTCTCCCCCTCTCTCTCTTCCCCTCTGCTCTCTCTCCCTCCCCCCTCTCTCACATCTCTCCCTCCCCCTCTCTCCCTCCCCCCCCTCTCTTTTGTACCCCCTCTCTCTCCCCCTTTCTCCCTCTCTCAATCCCCCTCTCTCTCTCCCCCTCCCCTCTCTGCCCCCCTCTCTCTCCCCCTTTCTCTCTCTCTCTCTCTTCCCCTCTCTCTCTCCCCTTTCCCTCTCTCTCTCTCTTCCCCTCTCTCTCCCCCTCCCCTCTCTGCCCCTTCTCTCTCCCCCTTTCTCTCTCTCTCTCTCTGCATCATAAATCCTCCACACTCAACTTTTCTATCACTGCATAACCAACTTTTTCTCTTTACTACTACACAGCCAACTCCTCCCTTGTTCCATGTTGCAAGTTGTACTACAAGCACGATGACAAGTGTGGGCTCCTCCCGAGCTTCTGCTCTCAAAGAACTTTGACTCCTTTCCTATGTTTTATCTGTACTGAAACTCAAGGTGCCAAATTACAGTGGTTGTAAAGGCAGAAGGTTTTTTTATCTTAAAGCGGGGTTCCACTCAAATTTTAACTTAATCTTACCCCCTTCAGTTAATTGCATAGATGTTCAAATGCCGCACAAAAAAATTTTTTATCGCTGTAATTACCTTTATATTGTACTTTATTGTGGCACTTCCTGTCTCTCCTCCCATGGGCATGTTTATTGCCTTTCCCGGCCGCCGCACTGTCTCCTGGGAGCTTAGTGTCAGGCTTCCCAAGATTCAGTGTGGAAACAATGATCATGCGTGTGAACAAGCTGTGAATGAACAGCATTCACCGCATCCAGGAAATCAATGCTTGTAGGCTTTACATGCCCACAAGCAAGATGGAAACAGGCAGCATCACATTTTGTAAGTTATTCTTCAGTACGAAAACAGACAGAGGCGGAAACATTACACCCAAACTGTTAGTATTATTTTGGGGTTAGCAAAGTGTCTCAATGACCTAAAAAAAAAAGATTGGTCGCCGGACTCCCGCTTTAATGCACAGGAGGACAACAGGAGCAGCAGCATGTGAAACCCTGAGCAGCCCCGATTAGTCAACGAATTGGTCAACTAGGGCAAATGTGCCCTGGCAGCCAACTCTGTCTAGGAGGATTCTAAAATCAGAAGTGATAAGAGTTGACTTTCTCCCAACTCTGGTGTGCACCCTCCAAAGCTCCTTTAAAGAGGAGCTCCAGGTGCCCAAGCCCCCCACCCCCCCCCCCCACCCCCCGTGGCAAACAGAGCCTGAAGTGGGAGCGAGTACCTGTCAAAATCAGGTACCCACTCCCCCCCTCAAAAGGTGCCAAATGTGGCAGTGAAGAGGGGGGAGGAGGCAGACAGGTGGAGCCTCCCCTTGGTCGTCCGAGTCTATCAAGTATCTAGGTGCTGAAGACATATACCCTTCTCCAGATATGGGACAAAGACTGGTTCTCTTGGTTTCTGCCATTGCAATATTTTCAAGGTGTCTATACTTCCCAAATTTTTATAGCTATTGTCAACCCTACCCATTCACATTCCGACTGCTTTTCTTGAATCAGTCATTTCTTTGTTTTCCTAATTCCTTCCTACAAATAAGCATCCTAGACTCTAGTATCAACTGCTAACTAACTACCATGATTTCCTGAAGCCCCACAGAGCCTTTCACCTGTTGAGACTATTTGACTGGAGTGGAAACGGAGACAGGAAGAGATGGTTTGTTCTGGAACAAGCCTTCTCACTTTTCCACCTCCCTTGGTGTTCATCCTCTCTGCCACATAACCTCTAAACGCACCTGTTGATTGGTCCTACTATTCAGAGATGCTCACGGCCCCTTTTGAAATACAAGTTATCCTCGGTAAACTCTTCTCTCTTTCCTATACCGGGCAATCCAACATTCTTGCCTGGTTCCTCTGTTGGACCACTCCACATCTTATTTGATGAAAACATCTACCATCCTCCCATTTCCTCATTTGACATTGGTAATCCTCTCTGCCACCTCACCTCCGATCGCACCCGTTGATCAGTCCTACCATTTGGAGTTGCTCCTTTGACATACATATTCTCCTTGGTAAACTCTCCTCTCTTTCCTATACTGAGCAATCCAGAATTCTCACCTGGGTCCGCTGGTGGACTTGAGGAGAACATCTACTAGGCCTCCCATTTCCACATTGGACAATGGACAATGTTCATCCTCTGTGCCACCTCACCTCCTGTTTCACCCGTTGATCGGCCCAACCATTCGGAGTTGCTCACAGTCGCTCTTGAAATACAAATTATCCTCGGTAAACTCTCCTCTCTGTCCTATTGTGGGCAAACCAGCATTCTTGCCTGGTTCCATTGGTCGACCATTCGACATCTTACTTGAGGATAACATCTAACAGGCCTCCCATTTCCTCATTGGACAATTTTCACACTCTCTGCCACCTCACCTCTTATTGCACCTATTGATCAGTCCTACCCTTCGGAGTGTCCCTTTTGAAATACAAATTATCCTCGGTAAACGCTCCTCTCTTTCCTATACTGGGGAATCCAGCATTCTTGCCTGGTTCCATTGGTGGACCATTCCATATCTTACTTGAGGACATCTACCAGGCCTCCCATTTCCTAACTGGCCTCCCATTTCCTAACAATGGACAATGTTCATCCTTTCTGCCATCTCACCTCTGACCACACCAATTGATTGTTCCTACCATTCTGAGCTGCTCACAGTCCCTTTGACACATTATCCTACGCAAACTCTCTTTATATAATAGGCAATCCAGCATTCTCACCTGGCTCCTCTGGTGGACCATTCTACATCTTGAAAACGTTGTCCAGGCCTCCTCTTTCCTCATTAATGGACTATGGCCTTCCTTTCTCCATACACAGGTCCTTTCAAATTAACGTTCTGGAAAGCCTCTTAGCTCAGACACTTTTGTCCTACCCACCATCTCCCAAATCCTTAAACCACTAACCCATTTTGAATGCCTGCCAAATTCAGGAACCATATCAGACTTCTTTTCTTTCTCAATGGGAATGAGGTTTTCAGGTCACTTTTTCCCCTTATAAAGGCAAAAGAATCTCCATTGCTCCTTAAGGTCTTCCATATGTTCTAGATTTCAGGGAACTAAGTACAATTTTTTATTTTATTTTTTCTAGGTGCTGCAAAACCCCGTCCACTCTACATTTTCCTTTCGTCCCGATATCCCTGACAATAGCTGTCTCAGCAATTTGGAAAAAGGCTCACTTTTCCACTTAGAGAGCCCAAGTCCTGTCCAAAAATTGACTCCTTTCTGGAGGTAAAGTACAAGAAATGTATGGATGTATGGATATTACCCTGCTGGATGATCCGGCTTTCTTTTTTACTGCATCATTCCTCGATCCCTACCAAAACTTGACTTAAATTCCATTCTTCGTCATCTCTTGAACGCAGCTAAATCCTGTATCCCCTTGCAATGGCAGGATACTCTTCCATCAACTTCCCTATGGTTGTGTAAGGTTGACGAAATTTGTGGTATGGAAGACATTATGCATCAAGCATGCTTATCAGATTTTCTGTCGCACTTATATATATTTTTTTCTGTGTTGCATTGAAATACTTCAGGTTTATATTGTTTGATGTATGCTGACATCTAGTGCTGGTTTTGGGCCACTACAACATATCTACTGCTGTGATTTGGTATTGTCTTCTGTCCCCACCCCCCCCCCCCCCATTTAGTGCTTGTCCCTTCATTCCTAGCCAGACCCTCACAGTTTCTTCTGTGATCCCTCAGAGATAGGACTTGGGAAGTTGTTGTGTAATTTTTCACTTACAGAAGACTGGAAAACATCCTCTGTACTGCAGTTATCTAAGTTAAAATTGCTTCAGCGTCTTATTAAAGCGGAGTTCCACCCATTTTTTTCGTTTATTAAAAGTCAGCAGCTACAAAAAGCATGCGGGCGCCCGGAGCCTCGCTCCTCTCCCCTTCCTCTCCTTGATGCCATCATAGCAACTGTGGGCACCCGGCCGTGAAAGCTTGCGCTTTCATGGCCGGGTGCGCACTGCGCATGCGCCAGTCACGCTGCGCATGCGCCAGTCATGCTGCGCTCTGCTGTTGGCCAGCCAATTTTCTGGGACCTGTGTTATGCCCCAGAAGATCGCTGGTAGGGAGGGGCTGCCCAGGGTGAAAGGAGGAGTCGCCTAGGCGGCCAAAAAGAGGAAAGAAGGAAGTGGGACAGGAAGTCCCACTAAAATTAAGGTACACCCCCCCTCAAAAAAAAAAAAGACAAATGTGGCAGGTCAGGGGGCGAGGAGTGCTTAAAGCGGAATTTCCACGTTTGGAAGTTAAACTGCCTGTGGATGTTGCCAAGTCAGCAGGTGACCATACTCAGTGCCATCTTATTAGCAACATGGGCCCCTGGGCAAAGTAATGCACAGGGACCCCTACTAGGGAGACAGATTCAACGTTGCGGCAAAAAAGGTCAGTGTGGCTAAATTATACTATGCATTGGGCGTGGCTTTTTGTCTGATTAGAAACAACAAATAAACATGACTAGAGAGTTATCTCAAATTAACGCCCTGTAGGGCACAGTACAGGATGGGCAGGAGGGCTTACAGTACAGATCAGGCAGGAGGGCATAGTACAGATCAGGCAGGAGGGCATAGTACAGATCAGGCAGGAGGGCATAGTACAGGGCAGGCAGGAGGGCCTACAGTACAGATCAGGCAGGAGGGCCTACAGTACAGATCAGGCAGGAGGGCACAGTACAGGGCAGCCAGGAGGGCACAGTACAGGGCAGCCAGGAGGGCACAGTACAGGGCAGCCAGGAGGGCACAGTACAGGGTTGGGCAGGAGGGCACAGTACAGGGTTGGGCAGGAGGGCACAGTACAGGGCAGCCAGGAGGGCACAGTACAGGGCAGCCAGGAGGGCACAGTACAGGGCAGCCAGGAGGGCACAGTACAGGGCAGCCAGGAGGGCACAGTACAGGGCAGCCAGGAGGGCACAGTACAGGGCAGCCAGGAGGGCACAGTACAGGGCAGGGCAGGAGGGCACAGTACAGGGTTGGGCAGGAGGGCACAGTACAGGGCAGCCAGGAGGGCACAGTAAAGGTTTGGGCAGGAGTGCACAGTACAGGGTTGGGCAGGAGGGCACAGTACAGGGCAGACAGGAGGGCACAGTACAGCGCAGTCAGGAGGGCACAGTACAGCGCAGTCAGGAGGGCACAGTACAGGGCAGTCAGGAGGGCACAGTACAGGGTTGGGCAGGAGGGCACAGTACAGGGTTGGGCAGGAGGGCACAGTACGGGGCAGGCAGGAGGGCACAGTACAAGGCATGCAGGGGGACACTGCACACGGTAAGCAGGAGGGCACAGTACAGGATGGGCAGGAGGGCACAGCACAGGATGGCAGGGGGGCACAGTACGGCGAGCAGGAGGGCATAGTACAGGATAAGCAGGAGGGCACAGTATGGGAGGCAGGAGGGTACAGTACAGCGTGGGAAGGACAGCACAGTACCAGGTGGGCAGGAGGGCAACGTATGGGGGGGAAGCAGGCCCTCCTGCTTACCGTGTGCAGTGCCCAGGGGCAGGAGAGCACAGTACAGGGTAGAAAGGAGGGCACAGTACAGTGTTGGGCATGAGGGCACAGTATGAGGGGCAGGAGGGCACAGTGTGGGGGGCAGGAAGGCCCAATACAGGGCAGGTAGGGGGGTACAGTACAGGATGGGCAGGAGGGCACAGTATGGCGGGCAGGGGGGGGCACAGTAATATAGTACATAGTTAGTCAGGTTGAAAAAAGACACAAGTCCATCTAGTTAAAAAAAAAAAAAAGACAATCCCATACACACAATCCTTTACCCACAGTTTCTCCAGAGGAAGGCAAAAAACCCCAGCAAAGCACAATCCAATTTGATACAGCCGTGGAAAAATTCCTACCTGATCCCCCGAGAGGCAATCGGATTTTCCCTGGATCAACTTTACCTATAAATGTCAGTACCCAGTTATATTATGTATGTTCCTCTAGATATAAAGAATGCCCCCTGGTCCTCTGTGATGACCTTACCCGCTTGCACAGCTGGGCGAAACAACATTACCTTACGTCGCTTCGCCTTTTGGCCACTAGGGGCGCGACCGCGATCGTTCGGGACAGAGCGAGAACCTTAAACGCACAGATCCCGGTTCTTATTGTGGGCCATGGTAAAGGTGGATAGTCCCTTTGTGGCGACAGCTTCCCTTCTACCTCTGACCACTGACAGGTTCTCTGGCCGGCAGAACCGTCACTTCTGGTTGGACTGCAAGCCACAATCCCAACCCTGCGCTGCTCTCTTAATTCTGGATAGGCCCTCACACAGCCTAACAGCCAGATGCTCCCGGGATAGGCCCAATCTCCGGCCTAGCAGCCCGGGGCGTACGACACACGTCCACCCAGACAGACGTCCAGGTGGCAAAGAACATAGATCACCTGACCTCACCCGAATATATAGGTTCTCCCAGCAGGCCAAGGGATTCAAGAAAACTGCCCATTGGCTGAGATACCCCATATACCCATAACCTGACCTTGGGTTGCCCTTCTCGTATCTAGTACCACCCAGTATTCGGCCACCTAGCGGTAGAAGAAAAAAGTGCAACAAGGCCAAACCCAATGGATCTCTACCAATTGACCAGGGTAACTACTCCTGGCAAGTAAATGTGTGTGTGTGGGGATCCCTGACTAAACCCCAGGGCGCTACACAAGTATACCATGTCCACAGCCACCCCTCTGTCCAAGGTTTTACTTACCTCCTCATAAAAAAAATTCAGATTTGTTTGACAACTTCTGTCTTTCATGAATCCATGCTATTTTTTCCAGCAAGGACTCGTCTATGTGGTCTTTTATTAAACTCTCCAGTATCTTCCCGACTATAGAAGTTAAACTAACGGGTCTATAGTTACTTGGTAAAGACTTTGGTCCCTTTTTTTAAATATGGGCATTACATTGGCCTTGCGCCAATCCAGTGGTACCATTCCAGAAACAATGACAGAGCTCAGTTCTTCTAGGATCCGTGGGTGGATACCATCTGGTCCAGGTGCTTTATCCACCTTTATTTTGTCTAAATATTTCTGGACCATATCACTTTTGAGCCATTGTGGATCATTTGGGGTTGTGTCACTACCACCCCCATTATGGACATGAGCTCCCCTATGCTCCTTTGTATACACAGACCTGAAGAAAGTATTTCATAAATTAGCCTTCTCTTTGTCCTCAGTCACCCACTCCAGATTATTTTGTAAAGGGCCTACATGCTCAGACCTGACCTTTTTACTACTAAACCATAACTAAAGGTTCAGTTTAACAAAAAAAAAACATGTCATACTTACCTCCTCTGTGCAGTTGGTTTTGCACATAGTGGCCCCCGATGCTCCTGTTCTGGGGTCCTCCTCTTCTCAAGTGCCCTGTCGGAGAAGCGCTCTCCCTCGGGGGCACCCGTGCGGGCGCGCTCCCTTGTCCTGCTGCTGTGTCCACTGACACAGACAGCATGACTCGGCTCCCACGTCATTGGATTTGATTGACAGCAGCGGGAGCCAATGGCTGCGCTGCTATCAATCTATCCAATCAGGACCCAAGACACCGACTGGTGCTCGTCCCCAGCGCAGGAACGATCGGGCTCAGGTAAGTAAAAGGGGGGCTGGTGCATCACAAGAGGTTTTTCACCTCAACGCATAGATTGCATTGAGGTGAAAAACCGCGAGGGTCTACAACCCTTTAATATATTTGAAGAGTTTTTGGGGGTTTGTCCTACTATCATTTGCAATCTGTCGTTCGTTTTGAATTTTTGCGTCCTTGATTTACTTTTTACATATTCTGTTATATTCTTTGTAAGATTTAAACGATGATAGTGTTCCTTCATTTTTAGATTTTTTACAAGCTCTTTTCTTATTATTTATAGCCATTTTAAATTTGGCTGTGAGCCACATAGTTTTTATTTTTAGCCTTTTAAACGTATTGCCCATGGGAATCAACTTGGCAATGAGTTTGCATATAGTCACTTTGAAGAATTACCATTTCTGTTCTGTGCCTATTGATGCCAATATTTCCCCCAGTCTAATGCCCCGTACACACGGTCGGATTTTCTGATGGAAAATGTCCGATCGGAGCGTGTTGTCGGAAATTCCGACCGTGTGTGGGCTCCATCGGACATTTTCCATCGGATTTTCCGACACACAAAGTTGGACATCAGGAGATAAAATTTTCCGACAACAAAATCCGTTGTTGGAAATTCCGATCGTGTGTACACAAATCCGACGGACAAAGTGCCACGCATGCTCAGAATAAATAAAGAGATGAAAGCTATTGGCCACTGCTCCGTTTATAGTCCCGACGTACGTGTTTTACGTCACCGCGTTTAGAACGATCGGATTTTCCGACAACTGTGTGTAGAAAAAACAAGTTTGAGCCAACATCCGTCAGAAAAAATCCTAGGATTTTGTTGTCGGAATGTCCGAACAAAGTCCGACCATGTGTACGCCCTATTCGTCCTGGAGAGCAGCCCTCATCCTTGGAAAATTTGCTCTCTTAAAGTTAAGTGTTTTTATCTTTCCCGTATGTGTTTGTTGCTTACAGCTAATATCAAATGAAATCATGTTACAGTACGGGATGGGCAGGAAGGCACAATAAGGCGGGCAGATGGCAAAAGTACAGGGTTGGGCAGGAGGGTACAGTACAGAGGGGGCAGGAGGGCACAGTACAGGGTTGGTGGGAGGGCACAGTATGGGGGCAGGAGGGCACAGTACATAGGGGAGGGAGAGCACAGTACAGGTAGGCAAGAGGGCACAGTACAGGGTGGATAGGAGGGCACAGTATGGGGGGACAAAAGGGTACAGTCCAGGGTGGGCAGATACAAATCTGAAGGAAGACTTTTATCAATCAACTTACAAAGAATATCAAGAATTTATTTTCATACAAAAAAAAGTAAATATAAAATATACATCTGAAAATGTCCTATTTTCCACTTTCAGCCAGCAGGTGGCACTCTCCACACAAATTAAACTGATAACTACCGCACTAAAATTGTGAGTCAAGTCATGTAGTCTGGTCTCCCGTTCTCTTTATACACCAACAATATCTAGCTTCTCTCTCACCATGATGTCTTCCTTTTGAGGCTTCTGCTGAAGATCAGGCTACACAGCTAGAGAGACCCAACCAGCAGTGACACCCCCTCCTTCTCTCTCCTAGAAGGACCCAACCAGCAGTGACACCCCCTCCTTCTCTCTCCTAGAAGGACCCAACCAGCAGTGACACCCCCTCCTTCTCTCTCCTAGAGGGACCCAACCAGCAGTGACACCCCCCCTTCTCTCTCCTAGAGGGACCCAACCAGCAGTGACACCCCCTCCTTCTCTCTCCTAGAAGGACCCAACCAGCAGTGACACCCCCTCCTTCTCTCTCCTAGAAGGACCCAACCAGCAGTGACACCCCCTCCTTCTCTCTCCTAGAAGGACCCAACCAGCAGTGACACCCCCTCCTTCTCTCTCCTAGAGGGACCCAACCAGCAGTGACACCCCCTCCTTCTCTCTCCTAGAGGGACCCAACCAGCAGTGACACCCCCTCCTTCTCTCTCCTAGAGGGACCCAACCAGCAGTGACACCCCCTCCTTCTCTCTCCTAGGAGGAACCCAACCAGCAGTGACACCCCCTCCTTCTCTCTCCTAGAGGGACCCAACCAGCAGTGGCACCCCCTCCTTCTCTCTCCTAGAGGGACCCAACCAACAGTGACACCCCCTCCTTCTCTCTCCTAGAGGGACCCAACCAGCAGTGACACCCCCTCCTTCTCTCTCCTAGAGGGACCCAACCAGCAGTGACACCCCCTCCTCCTTCTCTCCTAGAGGGACCCAACCAGCAGTGACACCCCCTCCTCCTTCTCTCCTAGAGGGACCCAACCAGCAGTGACACCCCCTCCTTCTCTCTCCTAGAGGGACACAAACAGCAGTGACACCCCTTCCTTCTCTCTCCTAGAGGGACCCAACCAGCAGTGACACCCCCTCCTTCTCTCTCCTAGAGGGACCCAACCAGCAGTGACACCCCCTCCTTCTCTCTCCTAGAGGGACCCAACCAGCAGTGACACCCCCTCCTTCTCTCTCCTAAAGCGACCCAACCAGCAGTGACACCCCTTCCTTCTCTCTCCTAGAGGGACCCAACCAGCAGTGACACCCCCTCCTTCTCTCTCCTAGAGGGACCAAACCAGCAGTGACACCCCCTCCTTCTCTCTCCTAGAGGGACCCAACCAGCAGTGACACCTCCTCCTTCTCTCTCCTAGAGGGACCCAACCAACAGTGACACTCTCTCCTAGAGGGACCCAACCAGCAGTGACACCCCCTCCTTCTCTCTTCTAGAGGGACCCAACCAGCAGTGACACCCCCTCCTTCTCTCTCCTAGTGGGACCCAACCAGCAGTGACACCTCCTCCTTCTCTCTCCTAGAGGGACCCAACCAGCAGTGACACCCCTTCCTTCTCTCTCCTAGAGGGACCCAACCAGCAGTGACACCCCCTCCTTCTCTCTCCTAGAGGGACCCAACCAGCAGTGACACCCCTTCCTTCTCTCTCCTAGAGGGACCCAACCACCAGTGACACCCCCTCCTTCTCTCTCCTAGCAGAGGAAGACAGAACTTTAAAGTCTTTAGTGATCTCTGATTTCTTATAAAGTGTTTCTTCCATGATAAAGATCAGAGGAACGCCCAGCCATGTGTTTTCTGAGGTGTATATCAAGGTGTGCTTCTTCCCGGTGTGAGATCTCCGATCTACAGCAAAATATGATCCATATAGAAGACATTTCCTGCACTCAGGACACTAAGGCCGCATACACACATGAGCGTACTTTTTGGCAACAAAAGTCAGACGGCCATTCCGGCGGACCTTCGTCAGACTTTTGACGGACTTCCGACGGACTTTTGAACGAACTGACTTGCCTACACAAGATCACACCAAAGTCCGACGGATTCATACGTGATGACGTACGACCAGACTAAAATAAGGAAGTTGATAGCTGCCCTAGTGTGGGTTTTCGTCCATTGGACTAGCATACAGACAAGCAGATTTTTCGACCGGACTCAAGTCCGTCAGGAAGGTTTGAAGCATGTTTCAAATCTAAAGTCCGTCAGATTTTTGACTGGAAAAGTCCGCTGAAGGTCCGATGAAGCACACACATGATCGGATTGTCTGCCAGACTTGGTTTGTCAGACCAGTCCGGTCGAAAAGTACGCTTGTGTGTACACTGCATAATACACCTCAAGGGTGGTGTGGGTTCTCTGATGTTTGGTAAGACGAGACCTCCATGAAAAATATTTCCCGCACTTAGTACACTAATTCACCTCGAGTGTTGTGTGGGTTTTAAGATGTCTGTAAAGATGGGACTTCTGTGGAAAACATTTCCCACAATCAGGGCAGGAATATGGTTTCACCCCCGTGTGAGATCTCTGATGTATAACAAGGTGTGATCCCAGTCTAAAACATTTCCCGCACTCAGGGCATGGATACGGCTTCTCCCCCGTGTGAGATCTGTAATGTATACCCAGTTTTGATTTACAAAGAAAGTCTTTTCCACACTCAGAACATGTATACGGCTTTTCGCCGGTGTGTAATCTTTGATGTCTGGAAAGATGGGCCTTCTGTGAAAAACTTTTCCCACACTCAGTACAGGAATACGGCTTTTCCCCCGTGTGAGATCTCTGATGTATTTTGAGATCTGATTTACGAAGAAAACCTTTCCCGCACTCAGAACAAGAATGAAGCTTCTCCCCAACGTGATATCTCTGACATACAGAAAGAATGAGCTCAGAGCTAAAACATTTCCCACATTGAGGACAGGAACATTCCTTCTCCCCCTGAATTCCCGCACCATCCCTCACAGTACGAGGTTTCTCAGAGTCAGAGGGATTCCATGGTCTATCCACACTGTGAAGTCCACCATCCATAGTGGAGATCATTGTCTTTTCTCCTCCACAATCTCCTGTGATGTCCTCATCTTCCATTTTACAACCTGGAGATAAAGTGAGACGATCCTTCGAGGGTTTCTCCATGGCGTGTCCTGGAAAAATATAAAAACATCATCAATAGATATGAGAGGGTTAGTTCACTTCCATCAAGATTCCATCTGGATCAGGTAGATATGAGTGAGCAGATGTTCTCTGTGGGTGTCCCATATTTAGTTGATATCACTCAGCTCCCGCCGTTCTCTAGACCAATCAGTGAGCAGTAACAGAGCAGAGATAAGAGAAGAATATATTATGGGTCACCTGTGCTGATCTCTGTAGGAGTGTCCTCCTCTATGAATGTCCTCGTCATTCCAGCCTCCTCCGTATATTGCTGATCATCCCTCACATACGTCTCTTCTACTTCACCCTCAACTTTCATGTTCATCAGATCTTCACCCTAAACCAACAGAATGGCAGAAAATAACATCTGTAACATAGAAGTATTTATGATGTGAGATCACATAGAAAATATCATCTTGTAGAGTCCAAACATCATCTCCACATGTCAGAGTGTTCAATCACTTTATGTTCCCGACCCTCAACTCCACCTACCTGATGATGGTGAGGGATGGTGTGACCTTCCTGTGTGGAATCCCGGGAATATAGAGGACGGGGACTTCTCTCTGGTGGGTTCCTGGTATTAGGTGGCTCCATCATAATGTCCTTGTAGAGATCCTTGTGTCCATCAGGATGTTCCTTCATCACCCCATACTCCTCATCCTCCTCTTCATACTCTTCTTTAACAATAATATTATAATCCCAGAGGCTTCCATTCTGAACATATAAAAGGAAATTTAATGTAACAAACATGCTTGTGTATCAATCACAACTACCAGAGATTGTTCCTCATCTACCTGATGATGGTGGGGGATGGTGTGACCTTCCTGTGTGGAATCCCGGGAATACAGAGGACGGGGACATCTCTCTGGTGGGTTTCCATTACTGGATCCATCTGTAGGAAACACACACACTGACTGAATACATTGTTTCTATGTGTTTATCAGATGATGGGGGATCTAGGTGGACCCTCCGTACTGCTCTCTCCTTTACAATAAAGTCTCCTCTTACCCGGTGATGTGAGGGGCGGCTGATTGTCCATCATGACGTCCTTGTAGAGATCCTTGTGTCCTTCTAAATCCTCCCTCTCCTCCATGGAGAAATAGACAGTGACATCCTGACACCTTATAGGAACCTGACACACACAATGATACAGTCACCATCCAGACACATCCCTTGTCTGTTACTGGATATTGTCCCAGAATTCCCAGAATCCTCCTCACCTCTCCTGTCAGCAGCTCCATCATCTTCTTGGTGACTTCTAGAATCTTCTCCATGTTGTGTCTTTCAGGTTTTAGGGAGTCACATGGAGGCACTGTGATGGTCATATGATCACCTGACTTCACAAGAGGAAATCTCTGTATTGGAGAACCAATAGGAATATCATGTTAGAATCCCAGAATCCTCCTCACCTCTCCGGTCAGGTCTGTGTTTTATTAATAGAGATAAGAGTGATGTCATGTGACCTCCCAGAATCCTCCTCACCTCTCCGGTCAGGTCTGTGTTTTATTAATAGAGATAAGAGTGATGTCATGTGACCTCCCAGAATCCTCCTCACCTCTCCGGTCAGCAGGTAGATGATCTCCAGGGTGAGGTTTAGTATCTTCTCAGTCATGTGACTCCGGTCCTCCTCCATCATTATTGGTCATGTAATCTTTACCAGTTTCCTGTAGACCAATAATTGAGAACAGAGAATTATCTGGACTGTACTGTATGTACAATATTAGGATGGGGGTGTATTGGGGGGGGGGGATACGAGTGACATTCAGTTTACTGTTTTCTGTGTTTTAGGGGTTTGGGAGTCTCTTGCTCTTTGGCCTTTATGCCTACAGAAATTCCCCTATTCTCCAAAATGGAGATAATTTTTTCCGGCTCCGTAAGTGGGGAATAATCTCCTCTAGAAGGGGTTCATGTAGGTTTCCACACTATATATGTGTGTATCATCATCTGCTGGAGATAAAAGATGTCACAGTGACTATGGAGGAAGAGGACGGACATGACGGGGGGTTCCTGGATGTACATAAGAAACATTCCTCTCAACTTACTGAGATGATAAAGAAAGACATTTTTAGCACCAAATATTATTTTAGAGGCCACGACCCCCCCCCCCCCCCCCCCACCCCCATACCATAAATGACTTAAAGCCCAAATCTCAAATAAAATTATTCCCTGTAAAGGTTTTTACATCTTCTCTACCTGTGCCACCATACACAACTCTGATGCTGACCAAACGCCAAATGAAACTTTCAGAAACCGAAAAATCCACCTCCTGGTCCCCCATGGTAGTTTTTCCATTTACTTCATGTCACTGCTGTGTCCTTGTACCATGTCCTGCAGTGATGAGGAGATCAGCAGGAGGAACCTCAGAGTTCTTTGGAGGACCAGGAGATCGTCACTTCCCATTCGTGTAGGTTTCTGAAGACTTCAGCAGGGAGAGTGGAGCTCCGTGTTCCCGTACTTTGTCCATGTACTATGTCCTGTAGTGATAAGATCAGCAGGAGGAACCTCATAGTTCTATGGAGGACCAGGAGATCGTCACTTCCCATTCGTGTAGGTTTCTCAAGAAGACTTCAGCAGGCAGTGGAGCTCTGTGTTCCCGTACTTTGTCCATGTACTGTGTCACATACCCTGTCCTGTACCATGTCCTGTAGTGATAAGGAGATCAGCAGGAGGAACCTCAGAGTTCTATGGAGGACCAGGAGATCGTCACTTCCCATTCGTGTAGGTTTCTGAAGAAGATTCAGCAGGGAGTGGAGCTCTGTGTTCCCGTACTTTGTCCATGTACCGTGCCACATACCCTGTCCTGTACTATGTCCTGTAGTAATGAGGAGATCAGCAGGAGGAACATCAGAGTTCTATGGAGGACCAGGAGATTGTCATTTCCCATTCGCTTAGGTTTCTGAAGACTTCAGCAGGCAGTGGAGCTTTGTGTTCCCGTACTTTGTCCATGTACCGTGCCACATACCCTGTCCTGTACTATGTCCTGTAGTGATGAGGAGATCAGCAGGAGGGACAACAGATATAGAGGACCAGGGGATCGGCACAATCTGGTGATGTCGGTTCCTGAAGAAGACTTCAGCCGGCATCAGAGAGGTAATAATTTACCTTTACAGGGAAAACTTTTATTTGGGTTTGACGTTATTTGGGTTTAACGTGACAATGTGATCAGTTAAACCCACTTATATTTTATTTCACCGTTACTTTTCTTTTATACCAGTATTTTCACTTCAATACGGGAAACCATCTGAAATCTGAGAGCGATAGAATCACTTTGGGCAGATAAATAGTATATTGATTTGTCTGTGTGTACATCAGACTGAAAAGAGGGACAATTAAAGGGCAAAGCGGTACAGAACAATATGGTTCTTAATACTGGACAGTGATGAGAGCTATGATAAAATAAGTTCTTATTAAGTTCTTATTACCTCCTCTGCTGCCAATTCTAGCAATGTCTTCTCTGTAAATCCTCAAACGGACATTCCTGTTTGTAACTGACATCACTTCCTATCTGTACCTGACAACTTCCTGTCTTCCATAGAGATTTCCTGAGCAGAAGTGAGATCACCACCTTGTGGAGCTCAGAGGAACTGCAGCCCGGAGAAACTTCTCTTGGTGTGAATACTTTTCTCTTTGTAAAAGTCGTACAGATGAGCCACTTCACAAGCAGGGGCAGGGCAACGGCATGTTGCATTTTTATTGCTTCACTTTAATCATTACTAAACTCACTGCTCCCAGACGATTGGAAGTTTTTAAACCTTTTTTGCTTTAGTACATGACCCCCAGGGCTGTGCCCAGCACCCCATGCCATTTATTTGACAATCCTTTGGCTATTGGAATGTGAAATTCCACATCCTTACCGCTCTAACAGTAAAGTGCCCCTTACGCCGTCTAAGATTAAAAAGCTTCTCGTCCAACTTCATTGTGTGACTGCGTGTCTTCTTTAGAGACCTGAGATTCGTTTCCTGCCACTGCTAGAGTCACCATTCAAAGATTTGTGTATATATATATATATATATATATATATATATAAATATACAGTATATCATCTTCCATCCTAATCTTCTCCTCTCCAGGGAGAATACCGGTAAGTTTAATGTTTTTAGTCGTTCCTCATAACTGAGGTTCTCCATCCCCCCCATAACTGAGGTCCACCATAACTGAGATCCTCCATCCCCCATAACTGAGGTACTCCATAACTAAGATCCTCCATCCCCTTAACTAAAGTCCTCCATAACTGAGATCCTCCATCCTCCATAACTTAGGTCCTCCATACACCATAACTAAGGTCCTCCACCCCCCATAACTGAGATCCTCCATACCCCCTAACTTGGGTCCTCCAGCCCCCATAACTGAGGTCCTCCATAATTAAGATCCTCCATCCCCATAACTAAAGTCCTCCATAACTGAGATCCTCCATACCCCCTAACTCAGGTCCTCCAGCCCCCATAACTAAGGTCCACCATAACTGAGATCCTCCATCCCCATAACTAAGGTTCTCTATAACCGAGGTCCTCCATAACAAAGGTCGTCCATCCTCCATAACTGAGGTCCTTCAGCCCCCCTATAACTGAGGTCCTCCAGGCTCCTTAGCTTTTTAATGCATGCTAATAGTCTGCTGGCCTTGCGTGTTGCAGCTTAACATTGCACGCTATTGCTGAGTCTGTCATATATGAGGACCCACAGATCCTTTTCCATCCTTGATTCCCCCAGAGGTTCTCCACCTAGCCAGTAACCTCTGTTTGTATTTTTAGCTCCCAAGTGCATTACTTTACATTTTCTGTTATATAGCTGTGCACCCCTTTATTTTATCAAGGTCTTCTTGTAGAGTTGTTATATGCTCTTGTGAGCTTATTACCCTGCTTAGTTTTGTATCATCAGCAAACACCGAGATAGAACTATTTATTCCAACCTCTATATTGTTTATAACCACCAAGTTAAACAGAATTGGTCCCAGGACGGAGCCCTGGAGACACCGCTCACAACTCCAGACCATTCAGAAAATATGCCATTAATCATTACTCTCTGGACACGCTCCTGTAACCAGTTTTCTATCCAGGTAAGTACCATGTCATCAATTTCAAAATATCTTGTTTATGGGGTTTTGTGACAAATTCTTTAGCTAAATGTAGATCCACTCTGCCCACATGCCTTCATCTATCCAGATTACAGCTTACCTTGTCATAGAATGTTAATAGTTTGGCTACTACTAACGGTATTATTTTCATCAGCAAATTCTTGGATATGGTCTTTTTATCATCCCCTCCAATAGTTTACATACTATTGATGTTAGGCTGACTGGTCTGTAGTCTCCATGTATGTATCTTGGCCCTTATTTTCAAAATTGATACCACAATTGCTTTTTCACCAATCAACTAGTACCATTCCAGTCAGTACGCTTTCCCTAAAAATTATAAACAAGTTCTGGCTATAACATGGCTAAGCTCTTTGAGACCTCTCGGGTGTAAGCCATCCAGCCCTTGTAATTCACATTAAGTTTGATTCACATTATGTTGTTTTAAGTCATTTTTGAGCACTGGTACATTCACATTCAACATACCGTTTTTAACATTACTTACTTGCCTTTTATACCCCTCTTTTTTATTCGAAAAAAATGAGAAGAATGTATGTAATACAGTTTCCTTTTCCTTGTCACTTGTGACCTATTCCCCATATCATCTTTTATGGGGCCTATATGCTCTGACTTTGCCTTTTTACTATTAACCACTTAAGTAGGGATGGGCCAAACCCCCCCCATTCGGTTCGCATCCAGAACATGCGAACAGACCGAAGGTTGCGCGAACATTCAAACACCGTTAAAGTCTATGGGACTCGAACATGAGAAATCAAAAGTGTGAATTTTAAAGCCTAATATGCATGGTATTGTCCTAAAAAGGGTGTGGGGACCCGGGTCCTACCCCAGGGGACATGTATCAATGCAAAAGAAAGTTTTAAAAATGGGCGTTTTTTCGGGAGCAGTGATTTTAATAATGCTTAAAGTGAAAAAAAAAGTGAAATATTCCTTTAAATATCGTACCTGGGGTGTGTCTATAGTATGCCTGTAAAGTGGCGTGTGTTTCCCGTGTTTAGAACAGTCCCTGCACAAAATGACATTTCTAAAGGAATAAAAGTCATTTAAAACTGCTTGCGGGTTTAATGTAATGTCGGGTCCTGGCAATATGGATGAAAATCAGTGAGACAAACAGCATGGGTACCCCCCAGTCCATTACCAGGCCCTTTGGGTCTTGTATGGATAATAAGGGGAACCCCGCACCCAAATTAAAAAAAGGAAAGGTGTGGGGCCCCCAGGCCCTATATACTCTGAACAGCAGTATACAGGCGGTGCAAACAAGACAGGGACTGTCGGTTTTTTCTTATGTAGAATCTGTTTGTAATTTGGAACGGGTACATTTTGTAAGTTTAGCTCCAGCCAAAAATCTATTTTAAAGCTTTTTAGAAAACAAATGGAATGGTTATCACCCCTGAAACATTTGATTTGCTGTCTGTGCCCCTGTTCAGAAGATTTCACCTCACTTTCTGTCCCAATGACAATTGGATTTTGAAGATTTGGGGTTTTTAAGGGAAACAAGGATTGGTGATAAATCAGTGGAGGAGACACCTTTTTCCCATATTAACTCTTACAGGAGAGAATTTCCCTTCCTAGGGGTAGATTTCATCTCACTTCCTGTTGTCTCCTTCCGTTTGTAAGTCTGATTTTTGAAAACAGGGGACCTCCTGTTTATACTATACGGCTTGCCCTATACACTCTGCAGAAAATTGGGCTTTAGGTGTTGGTGGTACCAGAACACTGTAAGCCCTCACAGTTATGCCCCGTACACACGGTCGGACTTTGTTCGGACATTCCGACAACAAAATCCTAGGATTTTTTCAGACGGATGTTGGCTCAAACTTGTCTTGCATACACACGGTCACACAAAGTTGTCGGAAAATCCGATCGTTCTGAACGCGGTGACGTAAAACACGTACATCGGGACTATAAACGGGGCAGTGGCCAATAGCTTTCATCTCTTTATTTATTCTGAGCATGCGTGGCACTTTGTCTGTCGGATTTGTGTACATACGATCGGAATTTCCGGATTTTGATATCCTGCTCTCAAACTTTGTGTGTCGGAAAATCCGATGGAAAATGTGTGATGGAGCCCCTACACACGGTCGAATTTCCGACAACAAGGTCCTATCACACATTTTCCGTCGGAAAATCCGACCGTGTGTACGGGGCATTACTCTTGCTGGACGCTGGAACGCACCCTGCTGTGAAATATTATATCAAGCATTGTAATTACATGCCCCTGAAAATATGTATGTGTGGTGATGTCTGAAAAAGATAGCAGCAAAATCTAAAAGTGTTTCACACTACACTTCAATGAAAATGTTAAATGAAAGTGATCTCGCGCATAAAATCTATTCACACATAATGCAATATTGCAAAAAAGATAAAATTCATAATAATAATCAAGTGAATAAAATAAAAAAGTGAAATATCACAATAATCAATAAAAAATGAAATATCATAGTATGAAGTGCTCTATATCTGTGCAGTGGGGGGGTACAAGTTCATAAAGTGAACAGGTGAAAGGCTCTATCCTGGCCGTGAAACTTCATAAAGTGACTTAGTGTTGAAATAAATGCATAGGTTGGCCAAAGTTCATAAAGGTCCTCGTGGAAAGTTTCCAGATAACATTAGGCTCTCAGAACTCTCACCTTAATGAACATTTAAACAGGCATCATTATTAGGTATCTCTTTCTGGATCTGTATATCGCATCACAGTTATGCCCAAAACGTTCTCATCCATTCATCACGGCTTTGTTCCTTTCCTCTCCGCTCTTAATGCAGTACACTTGCCTGTTAAAGTATGTTCCACCAAGGCACAAACGGCCGGTGGGAGAGAGAGGGAGAAAAGAAAGCCTCCAATAGTGTAGTATGTTGGGTGAGTAAAATAAAGTTTTATCTAAGGGCTTCAGGGTGGTCTCTTACAGTAAAAACGAGCAAGTACAGATGGAACGGCGTTTAGAGCGCCTCCTTACGTGACTTCCGGTTTACGTCTGCTCTCTGCCACTCCCTCGGTGTTACGCCACCGCTCGTGACTTCATCTGGGGAACCGGATTGGTCAGGGAGGTATTTTTTTATATGGTTAAACCGGAAGTGTTGTAGCAGCCATTTTTTTGCAATATTGCATTATGTGTGAATAGATTTTAATGCGCGAGATCACATTAATTTAACAACACTGTAAAGCCTCACAGATACTTTTGTTGAGCGCAGGAACAGGCACTGCTGTGAAATATTAGATCAAAAATTGTAATTACACGCCCCTGTTAAACAGGGGCAGAAAAATTGAGCCTTAGGCAGTGGTGGTGGTGCCACAACACTGCAACCCCTCACAGATACTCTTGTTGACTGCAGGAACGAGCCCTGCTGTGAAATATTATATCTAGAATTGTAATTACATGCCCCTGTGGAAAAGGGGCAGAAAAATTGGGCCTTTGGTGGAGGTGTGGTGGTGGTGCGACAACACTGTAAGCCCTCATAGTTACTCTTGGTGGGCGCAGGAACAGGCCCTGCTGTGAAATAGTAGATCAAAAATTGTAATTACACGTCCCTGTTAAACAGGGGCAGAAAAATTGGGTCTTAGGCAGTGGTGGTGGTGCCACAACACTGCAACCCCTCACAGATACTCTTGTTGAGCGCAGGAACGAGCCCTGCTGTTAAATATTTGATCAAAAATTGTAATTACATGCACCTGTTAAACAGGGGCAGAAAAATTGGGCCTTAGCCACTGGTGGTGGTGCCCAGAACCAAAAATGTTCTTAGAAGCCATCAGCATGAACATTGAGGAGGAATAGGATAGTCACTCAGCATAACAGGATAGTCACTCAGCATCAGCAGTCTTCAATGGATCTCACATTCATAAAAAAATTATTCGGTTACATCAGCATCAGGTGCTTGGTAGCTTGTGATCCAAGACTGATTCATTTTTATGAAGGTGAGCCGATCAACCGAGTCGGTGGACAAGCACACTCTGATCGGTTACAAAGCCTCCAGCGGCACTGAATGTACGTTCCAAAAGAACGCTGGATGCAGGACAGGCCAGTAGCTCAATTGCAAACTGTGCAAGCTCTGGCCAGTGATCCATCCTCAAGACCCAGTAACCCAGTGGATTTTTGGTTGGAAAAGGTCTCCAAGTCTGATCTTGCCCCTAGGTATTCCTGCACCATGTACAACAGACGCTGGCGATGGTTGCTGGAACCGATCAGACCTTGGAGCTGTGGACTAAAAAATTGTCTGAACGCATCGGTCAGAAGGCCACCTTCTCCACCACTCCTTCTGTGACTGACCGAAGCCTCAGCAACACGTTGTCAAGGAGGACCAGGAAATTGTAACCTCCCAGGGTCTTGAAACGCATTGCACAAACCTTTCTGCAAGCTCTCCTAAAGATGTTTCATCTTCTGCTCCCTCTGTGATGGCTGGATAAGTTCCACCACCTTACCCTTGTAACGTGGATTAAGAAGGGTTGCCAGCCATTACTGATCCCTCTCCTTGATACCACGAATCGAGAGGGTCCTTTCGCAGGCTTTGCAGGATCAGGGAGGCCATGCAGCGTAGGTTTGCAGAGGCATTCAGTCCGGAGTCCTCTGGGTCACTAAGGACGACCTGATCCGCAGCCACCTCCTGCCAGCCACGTACAAGTCCATGGGTTTTTGGGGCCTGAAAAC